>NW_004624826.1:2944265-3120071 GCF_000247695.1 Heterocephalus glaber | reverse complement strand
CTTCCTTCCTTCCTTCCTTCCTTCCTTCCTTCCTTCCTTCCTTCCTTCCTCCTTTCCTGTACTCACACTGAGCTATATCCCCAGCCCCTTTTTAAATGTTTGAGATAAGAGTCTCACTATGTTGCTGAATTTCCATACTGGACTCGCACTTCCAATTCTCCTGCCTCAGCCTTCCAGAGTGCTGGTATTACAGACAGCATGCACCACTACTCCTGGTCTCCATACAGCGGATGAGAATTGTCAGAAAGGACGATCTTTTGGAAGGACATGGCTCGGTGATGTGACTCTGCCTGCACTGGGAAATCAAAAGTAGTTAGAAGAGAACTGCACTGTGGAATATATTTGTTACTTTTGGTCACATATGCATATATGAAGGCAAGCCGCAGAGTTCATTAAGAGATGTTCTTAAAGGCTCTGGGAAAGGTCTTATCATAGATGTGCTCTCACTCTGTTAATGTCCTTATCAGACA
This sequence comes from Heterocephalus glaber, assembly GCF_000247695.1. Next base: position 3,119,601 of record NW_004624826.1, on the reverse strand, counting down.
CTTCATAGCAGGAATAAATTCTCCTTGGCAAAAAATGCACAGAGGCTTTGGCACAGCCTCTAGCTGGTTGAGTAGGTTTATTACTAATTACACTGAACTGATATTGTTACTATTACTACTGCTTTCTTTGGGGTCTTTAAATTTAGACGATGCAGCTCAATCAGGAGATACAAAATCACTTCACAAAGTTACTATGTTGACATGCAGTGATGCTTAAAGGGCACCTTTTTTTGTATTCTCTCAGCACTTTCTGATGTATCAATTATTGTAGCAGTTTGGTTAAGAAAAATATTATTAGGCCTGGGATATAGTTCAGTGGTGCCCCTCACAAGTGTGAGATCCTGAGTTCGATACCCAGTACCAGAAAAAAAAAAGAAAAAATATTATTAGCGCGTTTTTATCACACTAGATATGTAGATGCAGATATCACTGTTACTACTCAGATGAAACATCATTTGTATAGGGCTCTGTTCTTTATAAAGCAATTTTAACACACAGCCTGCGATGATAAAGCAGAGTCCCAGGGCGGCATTGGGCAGAGACAGAATTCAGCAATTCCAGTTTCCAGCCCATTGCTCAGTCTGCAGCCCATGGTTCCCTTCTATTTTTCACTGTAAAGTTTAAGTTTTTGTTTTTTGGTGCCAGTGATAGAACTCGGGTCCTTGCGCTTGCGAAGCAGGCGGTGGAACCACTGAGCTAAATCCCCAGCCCAAGTTTAAGTTTTTCACTTTGATATTTTTCGTTAGAGAAGCTTTGTGGCATTGTGGAAAATAAGAATTTTAATATCCCGTTTAGCCCCTCATTAGGTATGTGACCTCCAGCAACTCTGCAGCTCCCAGACTCAGTCTCCCCATCTTGTAAGTATTGCCTTGCAAGTTTGGTGCAATGAATTAAAATAGCACCTTGTAAGTTTCATACATGACAAGGCAAAGAGTCTGGCAGAGGACAGGTAATCAGCTGAGATGCAATCTCTCGTTTCTCCCCCAACCCCAGCACCCTTAATATTACAATACTAGCCCAGATAGGTCAGTCAAGGTTTGAGAACTACACGCAATTTTTGCCTGTGCTGCTGAATAAAATGTCCTCCATCTACTGCCCACTGAATTGTAGGTGGAGGCCCTAGTTGCACCCTCTTTGTATTCTCCCTTCCACCCCGAGTATCAAATTCTAAGGGAAAGTGGGAAGAACTATTCACTGACCCACTCCTAGGCACCAAGCACTGTTCGTGCCACTGGGGATGCGGAGGGGACTCAGTCACTGCAGGATGTTCCCCATAGGTGAGACTCTACCCCTGCCTTATAGGCTTAAGAGGCTCTAATCAGGCCATGGATCTGGACACAATGGGCATCCAGTGGAGGTTCTGCAAAATGTTGAGAGAACCTCTGTCCTGTAACTATTTGCTCATCAGACAAGATGTTGTGAGTAATTCTTCAGTAGCAATTATGGGGAAATTTTGATATCTCAATCCAAACAAAAGGCAGTAGGGAACAACTATGGTACAGAGAAGAGCGATTCTTCCAAAGTTATAAGATTAGGTTTAGCTGAACCCAACCTAGGAAATACAGTCTTCCACTGAGTCAAACACAGTTTTGAACTCTGGCATCAATTTCCTAGCATCAAACACCTGGTCATGATTTGCTTGTGTCTTCCAGATTCCTGAAATCTGCCATGATTCCCTTACATTCTGTGACCCTACCTCCTAGTGTATTTTCTGATGCTGTAAGAGAAATGAAGTAATTAAAATTAATCAAATGTATCCATAAAATCCCACCAGACTCCTATTTACCTATGAAATATCCATTCTACCTTTCCTCCTTAGAAAGAGAAATCCAATTTCTTCAAGAACGTGCCAGATTAATGATTATATTTCTCAGCAACCTTTGCAGGTAGGAGTGGCCAGGGAACTAATTATTGGATAAGTATACTTACATAGAAGTGTTATATGGAAGTTTTAAGAAGGCTTCTTAAAAGAAACTAACTCAGATAAGAAGTATACCCCCTTTAGCCTTCTTCTTGCCTAAACATTGATGTGGTGCTAGAAATCCAGTAGTACTGCTAAACTGTGAGATGGTCTTGAGGATAGACTCTAAATGCATAATGATGCCTTTGTAAGGCTCCTAGTTTTCTGATGGCTCCTCCCAAAGTCTATTCCATAAGACATTGTTAAACTACCACTTTTCCCCTTTGTTATTGGCAGACAGACCTAATCCTCAGTGATATAATATCGATAAGCTGATAAAATCCTAAATCTTTTTGGAATCAACTTTAGAAACATTCATGAAAGAGGTATAAAAGATAACATAAAGTCTCCTGCATAGTCCCTGATAAAGTCTAAGTGGTACAGCCTATGTGCCCATGCAAAAGTGGACAAACATCCCTTCCAATAGCAGCAGAAGAGTAAAAAGACTGGAGAGAAAAGATCAACATGGTGGATAGAAGAGGCACGAAGGTTGGATCTTTGAGTTGTGAGGATGCCTTAATTAGAGAAGGAGAGAAGAAAAAATTGAATAACTCAGCAAGTCAAAGTCAACCAAGTTTCTAAGACTTTGCAGTGAAGAAAGGAGAACAGGTCAATAGAGTGGTTAGCAGTTTGGTTATCATGAAAATAAACATCGCACTCACCATGGCCATCTAATTATGTTGCCACAGACTGGCTGTTTGTGGGGAAAGACTGCAACTGCTAAAATACCACCACTGGCCCCGCCTTATGCTGTTTCCCTTCTCTGGCTTTGCTCCCTCACTGGTCCTAGCCCTGTAGGAATGCTCTTCATTGGCTTACCTTGCGTGTGCTGGGGACTTACCCCATGGCAGAAGAGTGAATCTTATTATCGGAGTCAAAGCTTGCCCCTCTCTTTGTCCAGTCACTCGTATGGAAACCCATGGCACCTCTGCTCCATTATGAAGTTATTCATTACTGTTTCACATTCATCACTGTCAAATGCTCTACAGTCACTTTCAGAAGCCAGGCCTCTAAGCATTTTCAAGCAGCAAGATGGCCAGGACTGTTAACCTCCATTCTACAGATACCCAAATAAAAGCTCAAGTTTGGTTAAATTGATCTCCATGTGGTCTGTTTTGGGTCAAGCTGCAGCTCTCTGATTTTTAGAAGTTGGAGGTTAGGACAAGGTTAGTTAATAACACACTGTTTTATACAGCAGTTTTCTTATGTAGATACCTGAGTTATAATCTAGATTACTGTCCTCAATGTGTCATCCATCTCTAGCTATCCATCTGTCTCTCCAATACAATGTGTCTACTGCTGTACTGGAAATCCAGTTCTGTGATTCTTATTGTTGAATATGGAACAGGCTCTCCAATCCATATGGAATGTAGATGCCCTGTAGATGAAGGCTTTGAAGTCTTTCTCTCCTTAACTGAGATAGAATAAAGTATCTGCAGGTTTTCCTATTTCTCATTATACCACAGACCAAAAAGGAAGTTTTCCCTTCAGAAAGGGAGTTTTGCCTTTAGAGATAAAAGAAGGGGAAGAAGGGAGGGAAGGAGGGAAGAAGGGACAAGAGAGAAAGAATAGAAGGAAAAAATAGAAACAAAGCTTTTGTAAAAAAAAAAATAGGAGGGAAAGAGGGATTGAAGGGAAGGAAAAGGAATGGGGAAAAACAAAGCAGCAAGATATATCATGTACAGGTACAAATTCACCACGATGAATGTTATTATTATGTATATCTAAAATGTACCAATAAAATTAAAAAAATGAAAAAGAAATAGGAATTGTTTTCAGCTCTTAGACATAAACTACAACTCTCAGCTTTTCCTCTTGGCTATAAATTTTTATTTTTCCAGGTTCAATATAGTTTTGCCTAAAAGGGTTAAAGAAATTTCTGCCATAAACCATTGGCTGTTAGCACTAGGTTTATAAGTCCCTCTTGGAATTGATGATGACATTCTTCTTTTACTTTTTCTTTTTTTTTTTGCTTTTAACATAGGCGATTTTCACCCTAGTATTTCACTGTGGGCTCAGTGGTTCATAAATCAAATACACACACACACACACACACACACACACACACACAGAGCACAGCACACATGCTGACTCCAACCTCCTAGCCCACCTACCTGATATCGTTGTCTTTATCTAGCAATCATAACTACGATGATGGCCAGGGGACTTATTAAAACACTCTCACCATTTATTAGAGCAGCATTGTGAAAATGAAGGAAACAATATGTTGGCTACCATCCCACCAGCCCAACCCACAGAAATACGCAGCCCTGTCTATAGCTACTTCCATGTACAGATATTATAGTATATTTAAATGACAGGGGCAAAAGACCATAGGACCCGTATACCACTGTGCTAACCCTCTGGGATCTGAAATACATTTCACTTCTAAGATCTTTTCTGGCTGCTTTGAGAAAGTTGCTTGTTAACAGAAACTGCAATTTATAAACTCGAAAATCTATCTAGTATTCTTTGGAACAGTAAAGAATGCTGAATCATTTGAATTTTGGCTTACCAAGAAGAATTTTACCAAAAAGTCCTCCTAGCCCACTGAGCCTGGATAATGTCTTTGTGGCCTGTCACTCTATGAGGTCTCAAATATCCACAAGGACTCCTGGGCCAACTTCTCTGCAAAGTCTAGAAAACATGCCTCACCAGCTATACCTCACCTAGGATAGGACAAATGATTAATCCTGCCTCCTGGTAAAGAAGAGGAGGAGAAAATAACCTTTTATTAATACGAAGATTCATACAGATATAAATCACTCACAGGCATCATTACATTTGTACCATGCTGACCTATGTAACAGCATTCTAAATGCAATCACATCCAAATCTTTATCTTATATCTAGAAAACAATTGCTCAAATATCAGCATCTAATAAGTTATCCCTTAGAATTTTCTCTCTCTATAGAATTTTGCCAATACTTTTATTATAAGGCAAATTATTATTTACCAAAAAGAGTTGATTATTATGGTCTGGTCTTCTCCACTAATTGTGAGTTTCTTGAGAGCAATGTGGCTTATTCATGCCTGACATGTAACAGGAACATATTCAATATTTTATGAATTAATTACCAAATTTATTTTTGTATCTCAAGCACTCAACACAATCCCTGGCACACATTAGGTTCTCAGTAACTATAATAATTATGTATTACTCAAATCCTTATTGCTGTGGTTTGAGCACTATTGTCCTCCCAGAGAAACTTGGGTGTTTTTATTTTTCTATCTACTGGTGCTCATAGATATGGTTACCTATTTACAGGATAGTGGGCTACAGATGAGGGTAAAGTCTATGGCTGCTAGATTGTGATATCCCTAAAATCAGAACTGAGCCTTTTAAATAAATTTTAGTCCTTCTATACAGACTATAATTTAAAATGTATTTTTTGTCATCATATGGTTCAACACATACAAAGCATATGGCTTGTTGCCATGGTCGCAGATCACAGCAGAGATAACCATGGCCCAGGGGAACTGGACCCACCCTGTTGGGTCCACGAACACTGAGCTCTGATGGCCTCTGCCAACTGGCCACAGGCTTTTATCATCGCCTCGCTCTTTGCTGCAGCCTCATCCCTGACCCTCCCTGGAACCTTTTATTTTTTCTCTCCATGGTTATATCAAATTCTTTTTCACTTTTAGATATAAAATCTTTAGAATTGAACCTATCTTTCCTGTGCCTCAGTCTGAGTCTAGTCGCTACCATGCCTTTTTACTTTCACAAAAAGTAGAGACATTCCATTATAGGCATTTTGATTTGATTTGATTCTATTTATGTATGTATGTATGTATGTATTTATTTGCCCAAACTTATTATTTGTGCCAAAAGAACATGCATGTAGCTTGGAATTAAAATATAAAATGCTAGTCACATAGTACAACACACTCCTATCTCCTCTCTAACATCTCAGGCAAATGAATGCCAATGTATAAGCAAACACACGCACACGAACACGCGCACACACGCACACATGCACGCACACACACACACACACACCTTCACAAATGCTGCAGCAGGGACTGCATCCAATCCCAGAAAGAGACTTGGCATGGTGCTGCTTAAATGAAATGGAAGAAAAAAGGCAAGAGGGGAAAAAAAGTATAATCATCTAAACTTTTAAAGACAGCAATTTAAGCAAATTGCCATATCTGCTTTTAGAAATGAAAGGGGAAGAAAAATGCTCATTTCTTTTGAAGTAAAATTGAGTAGGTCAATGGCTGTGACAATCCTCTCAATAACCACTAACAAAAGACCAGTTTGGGTGGTGAGGGACGCAGCTCAATAGCAGGTATTCATTGAATCTTGGAATAATTTCGCTTACCACAAGCTGTGAGAGAGAACCAAGCACTGTGTAGAGTATAGCTAGAATATAGCCTGCAGGTAACACAGCAGAACCTGAGGCGCAGAAATAAAACTCACAACCAAGTGTTTTTTGAGCTTTATCACATGATTATTTACTTGAAGGCAGAGAGCTGAATGTGGAGAACATCTAAGGCACATGGGCAGGTGAGATGGTCTCACAGTAAAGAACATGCCACCTGCATTACATATCTGTGATGGTTTATACCATGGGAATCCTTGGGTGCTATTTCAGATATTTTATCTGACAGAGTGGTGTTGAGTTTTTTTTTTTTTAGATCTATGGGTTCTGGTGAGTAGGTTCACTTATTCAAGAGATGAGCACCTATAGGATACCTATAGTATACATGGTATTACTACATAATTGAATAAATATGAAGAGGAAAAAGCACTCTCAATTTGAAAGGGAACTAGACCAAAACTTGCATCAATAAACAAATTTATCATCACACCCGGTAGATACAACTGAATGGTTATAAAAATATTGTGCAAACTGGATAACATTTCAGTAAAGTTATACAGATAATAGTGGAGGACTGAGAAGTAAGTGTGTATAGCAAAGGTTTCTCAAAGAAGGTGAGACCCAAGTAAGATGTAAGAAAACTGGGACACATAACCCATTGGTAGCAGAACTGTGGATTTGTTTCCTTAAATAACTGCTCAATTCAATTAGATGAACTAATGATTAAGATATCCAGATTTTAGGAAAGGCACTATTCAAATGTGATTAATTTTAAACATGGAATAAATTGAGCATTCATCTGAAAATAAAGACAATTTTATAGCTACATGTAATACCTCATCTGGTATGTCTTATGTGGAAAAAATTCAGTAATCTCACTCAAGAAGAGCCAGTGCTATAACTACTTGGGAAAACAGTTTGGTAGTTTCTTATGAAATTAAATTTATAGCTACCATATGACATGGAACATAAGGTCTAGGTATTTATCTAAGAGAAATGAAAATATATGCCACTTACAGATTTATACACATTCATCGAAGACTCCTAAAGTGTAAGTGATTAAAATGTCTATTAGTGGATGAATGGATAAACAAATTGTGGTATATGTCCACAGCAAAATGTTACTCAGCAACACAAAGAGGCAAAATACACAGCTGTATTGTTATAAGGTATGTGTACACACCTACATCTATCTATCTATCTATCTATCTATCTATATGTTTGACCCAAAAGCATAGATCCCATGTAATTTCATTTACAGAATGAAATTTTAGAAGAGCATATCTATAGTGACAGGAAGCTGGGCAGTGATTACAGGACACATGGGTCAGGAGCAGGGGATGTGCCCGAAAGGGTTATGAGGGAATTTTTTGGTGCGAAGGACATGTTCTTTAACTTGATCGGGTTGGGAGTTGTGGAGTGGGAAACATTTATCAAAACTCTTCAATATGTACACATAAAATTTTCAGTGTTAGTCAGTTTTGCATTATTGTAACAGACACCTGGGATAATGAGCTTACAAAGAGGAAAGGCTTATTTTGGACTTTAGTTTTGCAGGTCCCAGTTCATAGGCAGTTGGCACCATGGCATCATGGCAGGGCATATGCAATGCAGCAAAGCTGCTCATCTTGGGGTAGCCAGGAAGCAGAGTGGGAACATCAGGGACTGGGTCCCACAGTCACCTTTAAAGTCACACTCCCAGCTACCTAAAATATCTTACTCTCAACAATGCCAAGCAGGAATCAAGCCTTTAACCATGGGCTTTTTGGGGGGACATCTAACATCTAAACTATAGTAACTGGGGTGTCAGTTGGGGAAGAAGATGTTTATGGTTGTCAAAACTCTTCAAACTGTGTGCATAAAATATGTGCATTTATATATGCAAATTACACCTCAAGCTGATAAAAAATAAAAATTTAAACCCAATAATATCAATACTGGGAAACTCTGATATATCATTTTCCTAATTTCGTCTTAATTTACTTCTTGATTCAGGGGACTGATCTAGTCCATCTTTAAATACTTCTACGGCCATAATGTGATTCATGTCACCAACTTCAAGTAAGTGAGCACTGAAAAGTTTATCAGTCCAACACTCATGGAGGAGCTTTCCTCATGGGTCATCTGCTGTTGAGAAAATACAGCGTGAATAGCTCTCTCAGGATGCTAAAGGTCAAGGCAGGGAGATGCTGAGGCTCTGCCCATGGTAGAATCCACTCAGACACATACCTCTCTTTCTTGTCTCCTTGAATCTCTGTCAGTGGCCTCACATCCCATTCCCCCTAATCCCTCTGGAAGATCTGCAGAAAGTCCTTGTGAACTGCAAGTCAGAGGTATTCACATCGCATCTATTTTCTGGCTCCTTCTTATTATGCCCTACTTGATTTCAATAGGACGAAACAGTATGCTTCACTTAAAGAGGGCTAGGAGCATACTACACAATGGAAACAGTATTTCCAGCACTTCCTCTCTACCTCATTCTCCCCAACTTTCCTGGATGCTTTTTTGTCTTTCCTTCTTTCTTTCCATCCTGCTTTGCTGCCTTTACTTCTGTGTCTCCTTCCTCCATCTGTCTGCCTTGTCTGGCTAATATTTGGTTGGCAATTATTTTCCTGACTTTTGGTGCATTTTATGACTTGTGGCTTTGTTAAAATCTACGTATTTTCTGGAGGATAATGTATATGTCATGGCTCCTCGTGAGCCCTTTTCCTTTATTCAAGTAGCAGAGGAATGGATTTTTTTTCAGAGAGTAGAAGGAAAATGAAAGGAAGAATTAGGCTGAGATGAGAGAGCGTGGAATGAAAGAGGAAGGTGTCAATTAAAAAAATGAACCCCACTGCATCCCCCTTCTGACAGGTGGGGTGAGTGGAGCTGACAGCCGTCGCATTAGCTGGCTTTGGTGGAACCCTCATGCCTTGTGGTCCCCTGAGCTCAAGAGGAGTGATTCCAGGGACAGCAGACACACGCGCACATTTTTACTTGGTGTTCCAATGCCTCCCCCGCAGCTATTTCTAATAATGGTAATTATAATGATTTGAGGCTTAAACAGGGCAATTCCGGCCTGGAGGCAGATTGTAATGAAGTAGTCAGGGTGAAGGCAGAGGAGAGGGGCAGCAGCAGTGGGAAGAGGATGATGGGAGGGTATTTGCAGACCTTAAATAGCTTTGTCTAGTCAAGTGCAGCCAGGGCAGCCTCATCTTTGAATCTGAAGTTTTGTCCTGCAGGAAATTCAGAAACCTGTTTGTATTGGAGACACGAATCACTTGTAACCACAGACAGGCCACACTGACTCTTGGGTAAACCAACTGTTCTGTGCACAGCCAGCCTGTGGCCTCTACTGGCAGCTGCTCTCTTGGCCGAGGCTAGAATCACACCCCCATGGCTTTGTCTGCCCCCCCTTATTCCCTCACCATAGATAATGCTGTCCTAAAAGCCTTGGCCAGAATCCAATTACTGCTGATATACATCTTCCCTTGACTCCAAATGACTCTTTCTGCCATTGAAGGATACCCCGGAATGTTGAAAACTTGTCCTGATTGCAGAGTTAATGGTCATGTGGTCCTCAGCACTGACAGAATGGCCTTAGGGGTAGCTTTGATGGGTCTCTCTAGTCATCAGTGTTACCCCACCTCTCTGCTTATTAAAGCCATTCGTTCTGAAAGCTAAATGAATATGTTTCATCTTCAAATGCTGGAAAACAATAGCAGGCAGCCAGTGATCTGTACAGAATAATGCTTGCTTAATCACTGCAATTCTCTTTTCTTTTCCTTCTTTCTCAACCACTCTCTTTTCAGCTTTGTTCCTCCTCTCATCATGAGGCCCCTGTGCACAACACCACAGCGTTATAAACATGGGTATAAGCACGCACATAGGTACATGGAGGTCTATGATGTGCACAATACATTTGTGAGGTTCAGAAACATACATATTCTATAGATGTATTATATATATAACAATCTCACAGGCTATCCATACTTATTTTTGGTCTCTTTTAGCAGCCAATACATTTTTATGTTGCCAAGTGTTGGATGATGACATATCTAAATATTGCATTTTTAAAAGGTGAATTTCTTTTTCAAATAATTGTGACACAATTACGGAATACAATTACACGGCAACTGGAAGATAGATGTGCTAAAACTACATCATATGTGCAGCTTATGCAATACATAATGTTAATAATTACATAACACATATAGCCAACCAAATTAAACATTTATATTAAATTTTAGCTGGAGAGATGTATTTGGTAATAGCATTAATGCATTATAGAGCTATCTGGAATATTCTGGTTCGCTCTTCATCTCTACAGCTCTTGCTAGCCAACTTGCAATGCCAACTTGCTGTTATATCTCTATCCCACATTCCCTTACTCCACAGATGCTCTGAAAGTAATTGACTTCTTTGGCAGAAAGGTCATACATGAATAGTCCCTCTCTAGATCACAGTATCATCATACAAAATTTCATCTTTCCATTTCTCTCCTCTTTCTTCTTGTCCAGACATGTACAAAAATAAGGCCACAAGACAGAAGGATGTTCACTATGTCAAACTGTATTTGTTACTCAAGGTAATAGAATATTATTAATTTTATCACTTTGAAATTTACCACTACAGATAATTTAATATCATATTACCCTCAGGGCCTAGTACTGTGTGTAACATATGGCAGGCATTCAATAAGTGTTTGTGAAGTGAACTACTTATATCCATTTCATGTAACGGGGAAATCCAATCCCTAACTTCATTAGCTAGTACTTGGTGAATAATGGTAAACACACTTTCTGATGGTGATGGTTGAGAAGACAAACATTATTTTAAAGAAGAAACCCAAGTAAAGAATTTCAAGATATGAAATAATAGAATGTAGTTAAGTAATTTATCATTGCACTGTGACATTTTCATATTTTTAGCAGGCAAATGATAATATTGAAGCTGATCCCGGTTCATTGTGTACAAGAAATGCTTCTTTCAAACCATTACTGAGAATCTGAACGTCCAGTAATATGTTTCTTACAACTAAATTCTAGGAGAAAATGAAAAAACAGATAACTTCAAAGTACACAATGGTAATATTTGATGCATTTGTGCTGCAAGTACAGTGCACATGCACCAAAATCACACACACACATTTCAATTTCCATTAAAAATCACAATCAGCAAACCCACAATGAAAATGGAGGCACACAAACAAAAGGAATCCATATTTACACAATATAGCACTACATAGTAAGTAAAGCCATTCATGTGTACACTAAAGCCCAACAACTCATTTACAAATTACCCAACGAGAGAAAAACATTAATAGAACATTTCTGTGGACTCAGCAAGAAACACACAAAAAAGGCAAAATTTAATTTTATAGAAGTTATTTTCCTTTAGTTGGTCAACAGGTTTACTCTAAGACTTAAATCTATTTATTAAAAATTAAAAATCTCATTTATAAGTAATTCAAATGGAAGGTTTGATTTTGGTAATTTATTGAAAGTTTTAATTGGATATATTAAAAAATTAATTGCAATGATGCTTTAATCATCCCAAATTAAAGTTCCCTTTACACTTGAGTGGTTTCATCCAGCCAATAGGAGGACAATGTTACTTATGTGTCCAAAGGTTACTTTTTGTAAACAGGTGGTAGCACATAGACCAGAAACACTCTCCATGTTATGCCCACTGCTCCTTTGGCATGACAGCAACTGCCATTTGGAATTTTCCTGTCAAAAAAGACCTTCTCTGTAAGAGAACCAGGTTTGCTAAAGTACTATGTGGTGATAGGAATGTATTAGCTTCAGAAGCTACTAAGCTTGCCCATTCTACCCTCATACAGTATAAGAATAAGAAAAAAAAAAGACCTTCTTTGGACCTCACTTTGAAACAGACAGATTCTAGGGTTTTCTTAAAAGACACAAAGACTAGCCTGATCTTCAAACAGACAAATCTTCCTGGGGTTGGGTAAAAGTGATGCAGGAAACAAAGTCACCCAAAGCATCCACAGTCATTAAACCACCTTATCCAAAGATGCCCATGACCTTAGGTTCCATGGTTCACCAAGCATAAATGGGGCCTCCATATTGTTGAGGTAGCATTATATCCTTGAGGGGTGCAAAGAGAAACGAGATATATGAAATCAAGGAATTCAGTGTTGAGTGGGTGAGTCACAAACACCCTGAGAGCGATGGGGTCCACCTGCAAGAGTTCCAAATGAGATCTCTGCACAGTTGGTCTGAGGCCAAAACTGGAAACACCACCATCTTAGTGCCTCATGAGAAAAATGCACATTAATAGGAACAAAGGCATCCAGAATCCCAGAGGACAAGGGACAAGAGCTTTGGAGAAGAAACGGGGCAGAAAGGCATCAGCTACTGCTAAGAAAGAGGTTTAGCAAAATACACACTGCACTAAGCAATTGTGGGATCTTGAGGAAGGGAGTAGAGAAGCATCAGCCAAAGATGGAGGCAAAGGAAGACTGATGCATGGACCTCTGCCTTTGAATGATAAGAGGAAGGGAAAGATTGTATACAGCTGAGAAAGATGGAGTCTAGGAAGGTTTCCACAAGTTCTATAGGTCTTGTAGTTGGAAGAGAATGCCCATGAACTACAGAGAAGGAAATATCAGCATGAAAGATCAAGCAAAGGCCAGAGAGAAAAAGATACTATGAGGGCCAAAGGTAGCAGAGTCACCTCAAAAAGAAGAGTTTCTTATTAAGAAGGGAGAGAGCAAAGAAAGGACATAAATAGATTAGGAGACAAGGTAAGGGGAGATGGAGAGATTTCAAGATTAAAGTGTTCACCATTCTTTACAACATAGAAGGCAATGCCATTTGCTGGGAAGAGGTTGAACTCGGAACTTAAGGAGAACAATTTTATTAGTCACTAGAATGACCAGCTTTAGTACCTGGCGGAGCTGAGAAACCAGGTTAAGTTGGAGAACAGACGTCTGGGATGATGCTAATCTTAAAATTTGTACGAGTGGGTAAATGCAGTATGCGGAACCATTCCTTTATCCATTCCTTGTCTCAAAAATAAAACCATGATTTAGGGCTAAAGGTGTACCTCAGTGGTAGAGAGCTTGCCTCACATGCACAAGGCCCCATTTCAGTCCCCAATAAATATCGTAAAAAATAAAAAAAAATAAAAACCATGCTCTGAAAATGGAAGGCAGGAGTCAAAAAGAAATGGATGAAGTGGCACTGGTTTCCTGGCCCTGTTTGCTTTGTGCTCCAATTGCTTGTGGGGAACATCTCCAGGACCTCAGCACCAACACAGAATGTGGCTTCTTACCAGCTCACAAACCCAACAGTGTAATCCTAGAAACTGAAGGCCACGCTAGCTCCCACGCTCACAGGGAAAGACAGGTTGTCCGGGCCCTCTGCCCAACATGGCCCTGTCCTCCTGGTTGCCCATGTGGAAGGAGGTGGCTGCTAGTTGACACACCGTTGGGGCCCAAGCACTGACCCTTCACACACCTTTGGCCTCCCATTCCGCTGGTGATGCTAGAAGGTGAGGACTCTGCCGCAGCAGGAGCCCAGGCGAGGCAGAGAGACCTGCCGAGCTCACACAGGCTGCCGAGCCCAGCTCACTTCTGTGGCAGACTTCATAAGGCTCCGCTCTTTGACTGGCGTTGAGTTTATGTGAAAGTAATTAACAGTAATTAATCCTTAATTACAGTAATTAGCCAAGTCGCAGTAAATTAAACCACATCTGGAGCAGATGAGGGCTTCCGAATGGGAGGCAAAGAGAGGCGACAATCGGAGAGATGCTGAATTCATCTGACAGCATCTGATTAAGTCTACCTGTTGCTGGCAGCCTCATTTGCATGTTGTTTTTGTTTGCATTTCCCAGTAACCCTTTCCACTGCATTCACAGTGTGGACCTCTTGGTCCCTGCTTAAATACCAGTTAGGCGGTCCCGCTGCCATAAGATGAGGGAGTCCCTGTGTATCCAGCAGGGCGGCTGGGTTGCCTGGGCTTTATTTATATGTTTCCCCCCTCCCTCCTAACAAACAAAAATATAAATAGCAGGGACCTCATCAAGTGACAGGCTGAAATCAGAGGAGAAGCCAAGCGAGATTTTTTTTTTTTTGCTGATGAAAAGGGAAGATGATATGCACGATTAGCATATCTGATGGGGAAAGGAAAGCAGAGGTAGGAAAAAGGCAAAAGGCAAAAGGCTTGCAGAAAGGAGTCCAGTGGGCCATCCTCTTGGAGAGGAGTCCTTAGATCCTATAAGAAAGGAGGCCAGACCACAGAAGACCTGTTGTCCATATGTCTCCAACAGACACAAATATGCTCGCATGCCTGCAAAAAAGTACCGGAGCCCTCCATTTCTCCCAGAATGCCATTCTGATGAGTGCTACACATCTATGCATTGCTTTTGCACATTAAACAAAGAAACATGTGTACACTAAAGAAAATTTAAACATGAAGAAAAATATAGTGGCAAAAATAAAACCCACCTAAAACTTTATCAGCGAGAGACGGGGGTTAACAAACCTTAAAAGGAGAGAAAATAGAGCAAACTATTCAAAAAATGGCTATTCTAATGGTTTCTTTGGCCTGCAAGGGCCTCTCTGTGTCGTGTCTTCACCTTGGTCTTAACTAAGCTTACACAAAGCTGTACTTTTTTGAGGGGGTGTGCATCTTGGAACCTGGCTTACTGGGGTGGTCAGATTTCAACTTAGCTGTGGTTGCCAAGAGAAAAAAAAAAAAAACAGCGAGAATGACAGGTAACTTTACTTTGGTAACACCTTTCACTGAGGTGTGTGTGGGAGGGTGCTGGAGTGAGGGGAGGGAGGTGCTTGGAAATTAGCCAAGAGCAAGGAACAACTTCCCCTCAAAAGTTTACCCCTCCCTTCATGGTGTCTTAGGACCCAGGGTGAGAAAGTGGCCCTTAACTATTTCATCTTCAACACATATGAAGCAGTCCTAAGACGCCATGTCTACTCTGATGCCTGTACTGGAGAGGTCAAAATGGCCACATGACTGGCTTCTGGGCACACAGTTGGCATCACCAGATCCTACACAACACAGCATAAGCATTGGATGAACTGAACTGTGACCTGTCTGTCACATCTCAAGACCACCCATGCTGGCACCAACAGCCACTGCTATCATCCTGGAGCGGAACAGACCTGGTGGACAGGAAGTAGATTCACGAAGTTCATGCTCTCTCCAGCTGACCAACCTGCCATTCTCAACCTCCTCCAACCCCCAACTTTGCCTTCTGCTACTCTCACATTGATTTAGAGCGGCCGAAAGCCCAGATTTACCCCAATAGTCAGTGGCTCCGGTCTTTATTAGTTGCTAACATTGGGCAGATTTAGAAACTAAGATTGCTTCTAAATCTTTGATGTGGGAAAATATTGGCATCTAATCAAAGTATTGGGAGGATTAAATGAAGCAATGAACGTAAAATGCTTGTCACAGTGCCTGATGCATATGAGATATTTAGTAATGTTTACTTATAATGATTATTATTTTTCTTATCTATCCTCTGCTTATTATACTTACATTGAAAAGGCATACAATGTACTGGTTAAAGACATAGACTCTTAAGCCAAGTTGTCTGCTTAGGTTGACTAACTAATCCACTATGATCTATGTAATCTTGGGCAAGTTCGTTAACCTCTCTGGGCCTCAGGTCCCTTAATTGTAAAAGAACAATAATATTTATATGTACCTCACCTACTTTTTTTAAAAAGTTAAGTAAATTGCCTGGAAAGTGCCGAGAATAGTACCAGGCACACAGTAAATGCCAAATAAGTGTTTTCTATTATTATTAAGCTATATATGTATATCTGAAAATATATAAACATTTTTACACAACACTTTTGAAATCTTTATATGCATATTAAAAGCACATGTTAACCTTCGGATCCCCAAAAAGCAGGTGCAACCTATTGCTACCCTCAGACATAAACTCTTAACAAATTTTTTTTGATAATAACGATGAGTTAAAAGAAAGAAGACAAAAATAAAAGGCATGAGCATAAGCACATGGATAAATGGCAAAAGGTAATTCGTAGGTCAAATCTGACCACTTGACAGTGAGTGACTGTCAACAGGATATCCTTTCGGGAAAATGTACTTTTTATCAATAAAGGTACTCCAATGATTGGATGCAGATTGTCTAAGATTAATTTCCTACCCACTATGAGAATCAAACTACACAGTTTACTGCTGGCTTTCTTAACCCTCTAATATAAGCTACCATGTATCCCTGGATGCTACTTGAAAATTCTACTGGAAGATGTAAGTCAAGCACCTTTACTTCATGTCCTGTAAAATCTACAGAGAGAGAGAAATGGCTACTGTGAGCTGAACAGAAAAGAGGATGAATGCCTAACTCAGTGCTGAGGAGCTTACCAGCAGTAACCCTACAATTATCTTGTGGTTTCCTCGAAGTTATAATGAGCTGACCCACTTGGCGTATCAAATTCCTCCTGACTGGTTTTGTAGTTCTCGCCCATGCAGAGACATGGCTCTATGAAGAAAAATAACAGGCCATTTAAGCTGAAATATGTTGTGGTGGGTGGGGAGACTATCATGAAAGAGATGCATCCTGCAGTTAAAAATTACTCAATGACTGCCGGCCGGTGTGGAAAAGTTAGCTCAGAGGCCCTGAGCAAAAATATATGCATTTTGGGGAAAATAAACAAGGCTTTGGCTGAGAGAGCTTCCCTTTTCTGTTGAGTGCAGTGTGTTTAGTTAACATTAATACCCATATTTTCTGCATTTCTTTCAATTTCATTATTCTGCCTTTGTCTAAATCCAAATACATTATAATTCTAAATAATGGGCTATCTGCTGCCTGTGGTGAAATGCTATAATGATAACAAATAATTTCTGAAAATTTTGAATTACCTCTACACTTTTAGAAAATAAGTAAATTCCTGGTTGGCCCAGGAAATGGGAAGACATTTGTGAAGAGCCCCTTCAGCACTATGGGCATCTCGGTCAGTTGTCCAAGAAGCAAGACCTGAAATGGCCGGCGTGTCTTAGCCACCGCCACGCTGTCCTCGCCAGAGTGAAGAGGAAGGAGCTCCTTCCACTCTCTGTTCATTTGTGTCTTTTCTCAACTCCTCAGCAGAGGATGCAAATGCAAGCAGGTCACACTAAAAACCCCGCTGAGGGATAGAAGACTTCTTACAGGTCCTCCTTACAGGTTGGGAGAAGACAGTACCAGGTGTTCACCTGAAAACTAAGATGAAAAACTCTGGTGTTCAAACAAAAAGAAGCCGATGTACCATGACCTGCATCCAAATGCTAGCAGCTGATCACGGCAAAGAGCCTCACGGTAGATGGGGCAGAGGCCACCACGTCAAGCGCTGAAGAGGCCACGGGTCATCTCTGACACCCGTGAAAGCAGTACTGACTTTCGCTCCAGTGCTCCAACTAAACTCAAAACTCCTTACACGCACTTGTGCGTGTGCGTGTGTATTTAACCGTAAAGGAATCGCTAACCCTTAAGAATGAAAGAGTTGCAATTGTGTGAGTGATGCTGTGGGACAGAAAGGGCTATCCCAAGAATTGTAACTCTGCTCCAAATAACAGAACCACTGAACAAGTTATTTTCCCATTTACTTTCTCAACATTGGTGGTTCTTTCATTTTTTAATAATTGTACTCTTCTGAATGTAACTAAATGCAGTTTTATTACTACAACACAGTGAGTGAGTGATAAGTGAAACTACCCAGGGACAGCCCTTGTCTTCTCAGGTCTTACGATCAAAACCCACAGAATTGTAGCGATTTTCTAAGATTGTAAGATAGACATTAAGGGCACACATTAAACAAATACATAAATTAAGTAAGTTAATTACTGACTTTCATTACGTGTTCATTATGTGCATGCTGAGGGATGAGTGCAATAATTCATTCAGGAGCAGCTTAAGGGTCAAAATCTTCATCCCTGGGGATCTGTAACTTAATCAAGCCTAAGCTTGGTGTTG
The DNA here is from genome assembly GCF_000247695.1 of Heterocephalus glaber. Next base: position 3,101,363 of record NW_004624826.1, on the reverse strand, counting down.
AGCTCTTGCAAAACCCTAGCACCATATTGGATTGCAAAGCAGCTGATCAAATGAAATGATCAAGAGAAGGCCCTGGAGGAAGCCAAGAGGACTGAAGTGCAGACTTCTTCCTGCATTACGGAGCACAAGAGAGGCTCTCAGAGAGAGGGGACACTAAGAAGGATCCTGAGCCCTTCTCCGTCTTCATAGAGAAGGACAGTGACAATGCCATTCCCCGACATGAGCCTCCAGAGCTGTCTGCGGGCCTCTCTTCTAAAGGACTGGAAAATTGTTTTACAATGTGAGATGTGGGGCTGCTTATACTACCAAAGCAGTATTTTGTTATTATACATTTTAGGAAGTACTTCTCTTCTCCATAGACTTTCTAAAGACTATTTTACACTCCATAGAACTCTATTTTATACTCAATAATGTCAAACATAGTGCTGATCCAATGATGAGGTAAGTGGTCATGCTAACAATTTTACAACATTCCCTGATATGGCTTCATCATGCTTCTTTCTATTCATGTATCCAGATGTGACCAGGGATTTTTTTTCTTTATTTTGGTTAATTCATTGGTTCCAGTGATATTTATGGCACAATGCCACATGGGTGATTAAACTGATCATATGGCAGTCTACGCTAATCACTGTTTGCATGGGCATGTGGGGTCATTGTCCAGTTAGTCACATGATGTGTGAGCAGATTCTGGAATCAACCCTCCCATTCTGCCCTGTTCTTCTTACAGTAAACCCATGGCAGAAAAAGACCACAGTGTCTATAATTTTGTTCCACTTATTTGAGTCACAAAGATCCTGGAGGAGGCAACCATGAATTGACCAAAATGTTGGGATGTTAAAAGAGAAAGGTCATGGCTGAATATGCTACTGATAATTCTGATTATTCCACAATAGTCTTGAATGATTTGTAATATTTTCAAAAACTGATTGAACTTTGAAGCTAAAATGTCCATTAAAGAATATGATACCATTCCAGTAAGATGAGATCTAATTCATCGAGGACAGTTTAAAAAAAAAATGAAGGGCTTTCAATTAATACAAGAGAAAGAAATTCCATAAGATCTGAGGTAGTTAAATTTTATTTCCAAATCCGAAGATCATCAAAACTCCATTTACCAACAGAAAAGTACGACAATAAAATTTGTCATGGTGCCAACTATGCTAGTTGTCTTGGGTAAGTCACTTTATTTCTCTACTTTGCCTTTCTATGATAGATAGCTATTTCACAGTAAGAATTCCACCCTGTTATCAAAGTGCTCTGAAGACAGGAAGCCATTATTACATCCCAAGGCCATTATTTTTGTCCTGAAAAGCATTTGTTTTAGGTTGGACATCTGAAGTTCCTTCATCGGACTGAGAATGTCAGACATACAAATTTAAAGATTGCTAAAAGGAAAACAGAGTCTTGAATGTGTTTATGGGTTAGCAGCCAGTCTGGAAAACCACCAGTGGCAGAAAGCTTTTGTGTGGGGAAGCAGAAAGGGACTATGGAAGCCAAAGCTATGCAAGTGGAAGGAAATGGGAGAAGCATACAGACCTGGGGAAGAGCAAAGGGAACTGATATGCATAACTCTGTCGCATGTGAGGCTGGCGAGTCCTAAGGAGGTGTCTCACCGGTACAGCTTCCTCCTGTGCTTCTGGTTCCATGTGTGAACACAGAGGCATACAGAGCCAGCCTCTGTACAAAGGACAAATAAATATTCTGAAGACCAAAGATTGTGAATTCAATTGAGCCTTAATTCAGCCTAAACCTTTGGGGGCTTATGCATCATTAGTCTGTATCATGGCTACCAGTCATTTGTCCCTTTAGAACAAGAACTCTCAAAGGCCTGACAAGGAGGAATGGCAAATTGCATATTACTGTATTCCCTACTCATTCTCTGCAAGTCAGTACTGGGAGAGGAAGCTGCTGTAATTAGGAGACTTCAACTTTAGAAGATATATTTCAATTAAAAAGCATAACCCAAAGGTTCCTTTGTTTACTATAGCAGGCCAAATTTGTCATTTAAAAACCCAAAGAAACCCACCTGTACAGCATCCCTAAAGATGCAGTAAAGGATCCCAATAAATGTCTGCAGCTGACACATAAAATGCCCCATGAGGTGTGCAAATAGCCAGTAATGAGCAGAAGGCCTCCTCTTACACCCAGAGAGGCACCAATCACCGCCCTGCACAGTTGCCTGTGGAAGAGGACATGGGAAAGGCAGAGTGCTTTGGACACCTTTGGACCAGGTTTCACCTCACTCCTCTCTGAGTGAGCTCCTTGGGCTGTTTTTCCTCCACCTTGTTGCTCCTAGAATGGCATTAAAAGTATTTTTTTTCTGCAGCTATTGCAAAGGGCATCTGTGAGGAAAAATAAGGTACTAGATGTGAAAGCTATCATTACACTGTCCAGGGGGAAGGTGTTTCTGCTTGCTTTGTACGTGTGTGTGTGAGAGAGAGGGAGCACTTACGAAGGAGAAATCTATGAGCCTAGAAGCCCAATAGACCTCAAAAGTGCTCCTGAATTCTTGGATTTGATTTATGTCCCGTGCACACCAGAAAAGAGTGAAGATTCTAATGGTGCTTCCTGTACAACCTCCGTGGTACAAAGATTCAGAAGCCAGTAGTACACACTTGATCATCTCATTTCCCATTTGGGCAAGATTTTTTTCTAGGACCAGAGAAAGGTGACCTGAAGTCAATTAAAATGGTTTTCGAGCTTCTAAGAAAGTTGTTCCAAGTTTTAGGTGAAAAGCCCTGGTATCAGGTAAGCATGCATGTCCAAGCAGACACACAGACATGCCACAGCTAACCTGTGTGCAGATCTGTACTGCTGGGGAATAGAGGCTGAGTTCAGTAAATAAACACTCCCCACACTTCAGCTCCTTCCAGGCTGTGTGCTCTGGCCCTTCTTCTCATCTGCAGGGTTCAAATTAATTATACACTTTAATTTCATGAATTATTAATTTGATTCTGACTCGGCAGCTTATGATTATCCAGCGCTACAGACTATACAATTCCAGCTTCATTAAAACATCACCAGCTGCCTGAGAGACAGACATTAAATAGGGGAGAGCAATAATAAAATTAAGCTTCCAGCGCATAGCAACAGAGTCTTCCTCAGCCGCAGGCAGTGTGGTGCTGTGCTGCTGGGCTGGCCCAGGGAAGAAAGGGAAAAGCCCTTTCAGACAAGTCCACGGCCTGCTCAGAGTGGGTTTCTTGGCCCTCTACCATGTACACGACTTCAGGCGGTCAGATGGCATGACTGGAGGGGGTCATACGCCCCTCTGTCCATCTGTCCCCCCATCCCCTTCCACTGCCACTACCCACACACATCCAGCATTAACTCCTTGATGACGGCCAGTGCTCCAAGCACAATCAATCAGGCCGCCCAGTCAGTGTTTTCCAGAGTGCCAACTTCTGGGGACAGCTCACAGTGGCTGTCAGCTTAACACGGAGTAGACTGGAAGCCTCAAAAAGACCCAAGAAAGCTCTTTACACTGAATTTCTCTTCTCTCTCTTAGGTCAGTTGGTTTGAGAAGAGGCAGTATGGTGTTTGGGAACAGATTGGGTTTTACTAGCAGCTTACAACATGGCCAATTCAGTTACTTCTCCATTTCAAGATTATATATGCATAATGCCTAGTCTAGAGCCTAGTATGTAATGGATGCTTGATAGATACAAATTTGTGTAGCCTATCTTCACATTTCTGCAATGAGAGAATTGAGTTCATAATCTCTAAAGTTGTTTTCAATACTGATTTTTGAGCCTCTGTGTGGAAGCTTCACTATTTATACAAACCCTATGACCCAGAGACAGATTTGACCACTCTCCCCACCAGAAATTCACTGCCAACTATTAAGAAAGAATACTAGAGAACCATGTGTGTATAACTCAGCTCAATCACTGCCATAGGATGTGGTTGTATCCTCCTGGACCTTTGCTCTGCAAAAGGGAGTCAGGGGCAGAGCTTCCATACCCTTTGTAAGGGTCATACTCCTTCAAAAAATCATAAGAAGTTATTGGCTGCTGAGATACTGTGTCACCTGAGCCAGTATTATAGAAATCAGTGAAAACCAAGGGAGATGACCAAAGAAAGAGGACACTGAGAAATGGATTCCTGATGAGGAGTGAAGAAGGAAGGTGAGAAGGTAAGCGATCCAAGCACTTTTTTTCTTCTGCTCTGTACCCAAAAACCCAGTTAAGAATGCAGAGTCCTCAGTGGATTAATATATTCCTTCAAATAAATAAAACCACAGCACTTCCTCCCAATAAGTGTGGCAAAACAATTTGTAGAAGGAAAAGGTTGGAATTTAGACATTCCATTTAGCTGCTTCAGAAATCTAAGGACCTCAAACCTTGTGGGATTTCAGATCGATGGAATTAATTAAGGGAGATGTCTAGTGCTCTCCGCTAAGTAATCAGCAGGTACAGTAGACTTGAAAGTCTATAAAGAAAAATGGAACAGGATGACATTGAGGGAGGCAGTAGGGATTAAAAAATGAGCATCCGAATGGGAAAGGCACACACCCATTGATCGAGGCATAAGAGATTAGGGCTCCAGGGAGCACAAAGGAGATTCTGTAGCAGAAAGTGGTTACAGAGTATGAACATAAGCTGCAGATGTCTATAATGGGTGACAGCCAGGCAAGGCCAGACAGGGGACCACTGGCCAGAGAGCTGAAGATTCTGTCTGGAAAAAAAAGATGTAAAATAGAGTTTGAAAGATGTTAGCATTATATAGGGAAGTAAATCATTGCATACCATAGTGTATCCTATTTATTATCTATTTCTTTCACTAAAATGGAAGCCCCATGAGGGCATGGATTTTCCCTGTTTTCTTCACTATTACATCCCCAGTGGCCAGAACACAGACTATTAGCAATGATAATAATGATGATGATGATGATAATATGCTCAGTAAAGTTTGTGAAATGAATAGGTAAGTGATAGGCACATGTATGAAGCCTTGTAGGTGAACACAGGCACCTCCTTGCTAGTCCTTGAGTGTTGCCAGGGCAAGCCAGAGCTAGGGGAGAGAAGGGAGAAGCCACAGCCTTGGGTGTCAGTGAGACAGTAAATGTGGAACATGGGTGAACCTAGGGTAACTTGGTTTGTCACACCAATGACAACACATGGGAGAGTGAGAAAATCTAGATGAAATGTTTTTGGAGACATTCTGCAGGGGACAATAATTGGACTTTCACAACAGAGCACGGTAGCCTGAAGAATTCAATTGTTTTAGCTTTGAAGTCATTCTGCTTTTTTTCTCTGTTCATTCCCAGTCCGGCTTAAAATACACCAGCACCCAGCTTTACAGATGAAGTCACCGAGACTTGGAGGAGTGCCCTAGAGAGAATCCCGGCTGCACTGAGAAGCAAGGAGAGCCTTATGCCCCTGTGGCTTCCAAATTCATGTGTGACAGTCAGATGCCTGCTCAAGGGGCTCATGGAGAAGGCAATGGCGAGTCAAGTGTCCTCTGGGCCCAGCTGATCTTCCCAACCCAGGCTCTTTGTGTGGCAGTGCCAAGAGGCAAATTCCAGAAGTGGAAATGGAGTCCTCAGTCTCTCATGAACCCTAGAGTGCTCTCAGATTCTTGGGATTGGCGAAACCTTTAAACACACCTGTACTTGCCCATGCTTGCTTAGCAGTCTTCTCACAGTTCAGGTAAACAGAACCAAAGACATCCTGAGATCATTTTGTAGAAAGAGGTCCCTGCCTAAGAGGTTGCTTCTAAAATTTTGTTGCAGTGAAGATGCAGCCATGTTGAATACACCTCAGCAAGGAAACCACAGGAGCCTTCAGTGTGCCCCAGTTTTCGAGTGGGGACAGCATCTCCCTTGAACCAGAGGTCAAAACAGCAGACAAGCAATGTTCCACTGGGCATCTTATTACCTTTAATAGGCATCTCACACCCACTTTCCCCATCACCACTAGCTATTCATGCTGAGTAAGTCATTAGCCAGGCCTGGAGGCTGGAGTACCCAAGGTCCAATAATAACATTTCTCCATGTGAGCCCCCAGTTTGGGCTCTGGAGAAAGACATCCTTGAGGGGCTTCTGTTTGTGTCAGCAGATGTTAGCCTGAAAAGTAGCAGCTTTTGTTTCTCTAACTTCTTCCAAATGAAGTTAGAAGCCTCGAGGGCTGTTGGATACACCAGAGCATTTGAGCAGCACTGTTTCTCTTGTGGGCAGAACTATAATGTGGGGGGCAAAAGGCTGACATGGATGGCATTTTGTGTCCTATTTCCAAGTGTCTCTGAAAGGGGTCAGTATGTTCACATCAGGATGCTTGGGACCACGCAGACTTCACATCCTGTAGAAGACTGGCAGGCTCTGCCATGTAGGAGTGAGAAATCCAAACAGGGTGATGTTTCTCATGAGCCTAGCTATCTGCAAAATTGCCTGTGGTAATTAGAACCACAGGACTGTAAAAAATAAAAATAAAAAATATGCAAAACAATGAAGGAAGAATTTTCTGAAATAGAAAACACAATCTTTCATTGTTTCCCCTGTCTTTACAATAAAAATGCCATGTTGGACCTGTCTGGACATGGGGACTTTCCAGTTTCCACGTAAGGCTGGACATTTTGCATTCCATACAAATTAGTTCCTCAAAATCAGACTCAATTGTCATAAAATGTACGGAAGTATTTTCCCATGGGGCAAGCATTTGTGGTAAAACTGGAAATGTTCAACTTGATTATAATGCTTCACGAAAAGGTCAGCATGGGATTTGAGTGCTTTACCTTGAGGATGTTAACTCCGTATGCAGGCAGGGTGAAATGGGGAGAGTCAGTTTGCCCAGGCTGCCATGTCCACATACTATGATCACATGTTACAGGGCCAGCAGCAGACCCTGTGCTTCAGAAAACAAATGAATTCATGCACACACTGGCACATATACATGCTTCAGAAATGCACCAAGCCCACGGGGTTTCTGGAGCCCATGCCCCTCCAAATTCAAAGACAGGAGTAATGTGCCATGGGTGGAATGTGCTGTGGCCAGGAGAAAAACAACATTACCATGCAGAAATCTAATACAAGGGATCTCAACTCAGTAGGTCATGGGACTATCTGACTCAGAAAGCTCTCCAAAAATACACATGCCTCGGCTCTCCACATCTAGAAATTCTGATCCAGGACACATACAAAATTTTGAAAGGTTCCCAGGTAATTCCAATATGCCATTCCTCTACTTCCTGGTTTCCTATAAATATAGTATTTGCAACTCCAGTGAAGCCCCAAAGAGCTTTCAAATACTCTGGCCAAGTAAAAATGATTCCCTCTTCCTAAAGTTCAGGGTCAAGGTGGACATTTGTCATAGAACTTCATTACATTTGGACCTACAGTTCACAATCTATATTTTATTCTAGACACCTGACCATGAACTTCCTAACCTTCCTGCTAACAGGATAAATAACAGACAGCAAAATTTCTCCTAACCCTACCTCAGATTTAAACCCAGAAGAATAGATAGAAAAATGGCTGATCATCAAGTCACCCACTCCTGGTATACCACTCTGATAAAGTTCCCACTCACAGACCAGCATGCTGGGGCAGCTCTCTTTTGCAGCTCTCGGTAGACCTCTAGCTTGTTCAGATTATCAGATCCGACAGGGTCACTGGCCAGGAGCGAGGCTGAGGAGAATTCTGAAACACTTTCCTTATCAACCAAAAGTTGTCATTTGGCTGGACCCTGAGGGTGAGCACCTCCTCTTTCAGTAAACCCAACTGTGATTCCACTTTGGGGAGGAAGACTGACTCCAAGGACTGAAAAAATGAGACTACAATCTCAATTTCAAAAATACCTGAACCATGCCTCACTTGCAAGTCACAACATTTTTACCCTTTAAAACCTGAAATTCTGAAACAGACTCCTCTTTCCCAACCAGATCCTGCCACAAAGGGAAGATTTTTTGGATAGTGCCACTGTTTTCATATAAAGTCTGAATGAGTCTTCATCAGCTTGTCAGCAGCTTTGCCTTCACAAGGTCACAGGGCTCAGCTGGCCTCATCTGCAAGCTTTAGGCGACTCAGGCTATGACTGGTCAAGTGCTTCTCGGGCAATGCCACAGGAATGCTCATCCTGGGATAACAATGAGCACCGTGAACCTACTAAACTGCTCGAAACACTCTATTTGTCCCTCAATTCAGAAATCCTACTAGGTTGTCAGATGTAACCCCTCTGAGGTTACATGTGCCATAGTGAATCTTACAGGGGCAGCACCCAAGGTGAAGGTCATTACAGCTTAACTGCCAAGAGTCATGTGTGTGATTATCTTTATGAAGTTTTGGGTGACAGATCCTTGGGCTAAAAACAACATAGATTCTCTAAAATTACCTTGGATATGATACAATGCCAACAACACAAGTTATTGTTATTTATTAATGTATATGGCAAATTCGGAGTCAAAGAAAAAGGCAATGGATGTCATATAACTGACAGGTTCAAAAGGAAGTGCAACTAATATTTTTACTAAGGTATCTGTATCTCAGGAATCAGACTTGGATCTGATTTTCAATTCCTGTGATTTGAAGCATGTATGTCATTGAGTAAGATACTTGGCATTGAATTCCAGTTTCTGAGTCTATGCAAATGGCGATAATAGTACCCCAATATTGCTTTGAGGATTATGTAGAACAACAAATATGGTATATGATACATACCATGCTTAATAAAAGACTGCTGTTTTTTAAGAATTACCATTGTTATGGCTATTAATATAGATTAAGCTTCTCTTTGAGGTTATGCTGGGTACTGCTTGTTAGTGATCAACAGTCCTGGATAGGAGGCAGATAATATTCATTCTACTTACTCCTCTGAAACCACTGTCTCCCCCTAGTGGGGGCCTATTATTTTCTCTGTTTTAGCTCTGCTGATGCCTTGAGCAGAAGCACACCTGTTTCTAAGCAATACAGGATGAAATAAATGCTTCGTTTTGCTTCTCTGTTGGAAATGAGGCCTTGGCTCATGTACAAAATGTGTCTGGAGTGTGTTTGCTCTAACTTTCTGGAGCTAACACACCTGCCCAAGTAGCTGGGATGCTGTATTCCCACCATCCCAGAGCCGAGGAAGTCCCAGCTGCTGCTGGAAGTATTTTTAGCTGCATTATTTATTTGAACACCTGCCTTACAAACCTAGACAGAGTTCAGTGTGGGAGGGGAGGGGCCATGGGGACTCCTAAGCATCCCTTCCTAATATGGCTGCACTGCTAGTCTATCTCCAACCCATGGCCAAGAAAGCCCTTCCTCTTCCCAAAGACTAGCTCTGACTACACCACACACCGCTCAAAGACGAGTCTCCAGAGAAATACCTCTGATGCCATGTTCTTCAACAGAGGCTCTCAAAAAGCCTGAGAACCCCACTGCTGCTGCAGCATGCAGCACAAAGAGCACCTCACCCTGGAAGCTATTCACATATGAGTCGCCCTCAACTATCTTTCCAGTGGTGGCACAATGCTAGCCAATATCATTTCCTCTATTTTTATCAGTAGGAAAACTGAGATACAGAGACAACTGTCACAGGCCATCTTCTTTCCAACCATTCTGCCTTTGCTTTTTGGTTCTTCTCAGAGGTGATATCCAATCTGCTACCTTCTGCTGGCTCCTGTCCTGCCCATTTTGAACCCATTTCCATCCCCAGCTCCTTCAGTTCCCTGCCACAAGTACCCTGAAATGTCACTGTCCTCTACCTCCAGAATGGCATGGTGTCTGTATTCCAACATCTAATATTTTAATCATGCTCTGTTTTGCTACCTGGCACCTCAAATGTGCTCCACAACTTGAAAGAATGATTTTGTAGGTCTTGGAAGAAAGGAATTTTGCATGTTTCAGTCCATTTGTCCCTGAATAGTTTCTAAGTCTGCACTGGGCACATACCAGGCATTGAAGAGAAACTTGCGGACTGATTAAAAGCCCCGCCCCAAAGCCGAATTGCAATCTGCCATTATTAAAATGTTTACAAATCAAAATTCTAACTCCTGGCACTTAGGACTGGCTCACCAGGTCATGCTTTCTCTGTACATTCTCCCTTGGGCTAAATTGCCTAATTTTTCAATATTTAGGCTTCATATTCTGTTCAGGGGATAGGGAGCTTATTATTTATTTAATGCATAAGAGCCTTAAATGACTGAGCATTTACGAAGAGTCTAGATCTGGGATGAGTGATGCTGCAGTCGGTGCAGAGAACCAGTGGCTCACACAGATCAGTGAGTGGTGTGTTCAGAGTCCTACATATAAAAACACCATTTGGCAGTCACTACACACCATTTGGCAGTCACTACACACACCATTTCTGTATGATCTGAAAGCATCTTGCTGGCATGATTCATAAGCAGAATGCCTTTTCATTTAATGGCCCAAATATGCCAGTCAAGTGCCCCTGAAAAGCAAGTGTGATCCAATAAAACAACAATCTTTTTACCCTCCCCCTTGACAAAATATCTTTGCTTTAGAGATCCTGACCTGTCTGAATGGCTGCATTGAGAAGCTTAAGCAGGCACAGGCTTGGTGGCAAGATATCCTCACATGGGGTAGAGATGAGAGGAGGCTTGGGATATGCATAGTTAGTTCTGGTAGTGCAAGTTAGCAACCAAAGACATGGATTCTCAAGGGACAGGCTTAGATTTCTGAGCTGGAGGCATAGACTCAGAGTCATCAATTTTGAATTCAAGGCATGGACTAGTCAAGCATAAGTAGACCTTCTACAATTATTCATTCACTTAACAAATACATGCCAAGTACTTCCTGTAGTCCAAATGTAACTCTAGGTCATGGAATACAAGATGAAACCAGTTACAAGTGTCTCCCACGGTTCCATATAAGTCCTTTTCAAGACATATGACAAGATTTCAGAGCAATACCCCAAACTGGGGGGTTGGGCAGCTAGGAATACACTGATTCTTGCTGCTAAGAACCTCTAAGTCAACTGACTCACAAGATCACCATGCTTTCCCAAGTCTTCCAGAGCAACCAACTATAAAGAAAATAAAAATGAAATTCCAGGATTCTAATCAGGCCTCTTTAATATGGAAACATCTTCCATCAGCTCCACCAAAGGTATCATTTTTCAATGTGCACTTAGGAAAATCATTTAATGAAAGAATCATAGCGTGAGTCCAATTAAAAGTCATATTCCAAAAAATGTCACATTCATTCATTCATTCATTCATTCTTTTGTCCATTCGTTTATTCATTCAATTCCTCTGTAGCCAACATTTATTGAGCAGCTTTGTGTGCATGGCAGTAGATGAGTTAGGTGCTTTGGGAAATACTGAGATGGATAGTACAGTCCCAGCTCTCCGGGAACTTAAAAATCAATTGGGAAATTACAATCCTCATTTTACAGATGAATAAACAGTGACATAGACAGTTCAGGGATTTATTTAAAATGCTTTATCCTATAACTAAATCATAATATGAAGTCATCAAAAAGATGAAAAAGCACTGAGCAAAAAGGTAGAATATCTTAGTTCTTGGTTCACACTCACTGGGCAGGTCCAGTCTCTTCCCTGGGAGTTCAGTTTCCTTGTCTACAAATGAGAGAGTCATCTGCAGAGTGGATCCTTTCAGCTCTATGATGACAGGATTCTAACATTTGTGAGCAATAAGGTTTGTGGGTTAGAAGTAAAGAACTCAGTTTCTGGACAAATGGGATGAATTAGATGTAGAACTGTGATTTAGAGAATATAAAGTTCTGTCTAAGGGACTAAGCTTTCCATTCCATTGGTCATTGATGAATTCCTCCTTAGAAGTTACTTAGAACTAAATGTGGATATGTCCTCTTCAGTGGGCTTTCCAACTGCTATTTCTGCCATCACAGTAAAGGCAGAGAAAGTTGGTGTCCTTCCTAGCTCTCCCTCAAGACCTGCTTAGTATTTATAGTGTAGGGTAGTACATATTTGCAAGAATTATGTTGGTCCTTGTAAGAACAACTACTCTAAAGATAATGCAGTTTGATGTGACAAATGGGGACTTACGTGTAAAGAACTCTTAATTAAAGGTTTACTAGACAATCAGAGGGTTGAACTGCATTGCTAGAACATATATACAGCCCCTTCCAGCTTTAGCTTACCATAGGACTAGGAATTGAAGCTTCCTTTATTGAGTGTTAATCAGTGAATATAAATGTTAAGCAATATCCCTTATAGTCAATGCATCGGTACTCCCCCCAAAATTAGAAATTGGTGTAGAAAACCTCAGTTTGGACTTTAAAAAAAAACCAGATTCTTTAATAATTTCATTGCATTTTGACCCTCTATGGAGATGTTCTCTGAACTTGATGTTCCCCAAGGTGCCAAGAGCTGATGATTTTGTAACGTGAGATATAAAATCATATATGCAATAAGCTAAATTACAGAAGGATTGGATTTGAGCCTGTTTGTACACATTTAATTTTTCCCTTCCTGCTTCAACATATCACTTGTCCTCTACACTTTTATTTTTGGGTCCCAGAGGCACAGGTGGTTCTTATTCCAGGTTTCATGGAGGGTTCTGCTATTCAGAGATGAATGAATAAAGGGAGCCTTGTAAACAGATTAGCATGATAATGGTAATAATGCTCTCCGCTGCCTTTTGAGCCTATTCCAATCTGTGTGCCCCAGAAAATGCCTCCCCCGACCCCCGCATGAAACCGCTTTCCCCTCTTTCCCACCACTTGATTCTACTCTTTGAGTCCCAGAAAGACAAAATGACTCCCAAATCAAAAAGCTGCCCAGACGCTGAGAGGTTGGAAAGAAGGGAGAGAAGAGTGGGGGATAGAGCCCAACAGAGATGGAATAGAGAGCAAAAAGCCTCAGGTGCGAAGGATATGAAGGTTTACACAGAATACAGAAAGGAAATGCGAGACTTCACTGCTTGGGGCCTGGGGTGCAGCTCAGCGGGAGAACACTTCGCTCGCAAGTGCAAGGCTCTGGGTTTGGTCCCAGGACCCCCCAAAAAGAAAGACTTCCGTGTTTCATGCAAATAGTACCTTGATCTTCTTCATTTTATGGCAATGGCTGTGTAACGCCCACTGAATCATACTTCCTTTTTATTTTAATCTGGAAGCAAAAGCTAGTTAGAGACTTGGCTTTAATCTGTCACTCTGCAGGGGCATGTTTAAGGAACTTTCCTGGAAGGCTTTACCAAGAGGCAGCAATTAGGACCCTGGGAGCTTAGTATCAGCCACTGGTCAAGGGCTGAGTAGGACCACGGTGGATGGGAACCTCTCCGCACTCTTGGGCAGGTCTGTGTCCTTCTCCCTTAGCCAAAGCCAGCATCCAGCCTCTTCTCCTGAGCGAGGAGGCCGAGCAGGGCCGGGAAAGTCATTCTGGAAGGGAGCCACAAAGATGTCCAGGAAAGTGGATTAAGACAGAAAGCAAAATCAGTCCCTTCAGCAGGAAGGAACGTGGAACTCTAAGCCTGCCTGCCTGGATGGAGACTCAGCTTACACTAGGGAGACTCTGAGGAGAGCAGGCGGCAGGGCCCACACACCGGGCCTGGAGACTCAGCTCCTTTCCTTCCTTTGTCTCCTAAGACCTGCGCATGTTTTCCCTCATTTGAAGGGAGCCCGGAGCACAGGGAGCTGGGCTGACCCTCTGCCTCTGGTGTTGATTAACATCCCCTGCCGCCTCACTCTGACCCCCACGGGGCGCGCGTTGCCATCCCCCACCTCCTTCCTCTCTGCCTTCTGATATCAACCGGGAAAGGGGAATCTAAAAATAAAGCCGAGGCCAGAGTGTGTGCCACTCGATTGGGCTCCTGTGCTCACAGATCTGCTTATTTTGGCCTATCTCTCCCCAGCGATAAGGCTGCTAACAGCCTGTTATCAGGCAGTCGGCGAAAATGTGCTCCAGCCTGATTAGGCCTCAGTCTTTGCCAAGGTCATAAACAGCCGTTATCGTTTTCCCGAACAGAATAATCCGGACAGTATCAGCTCAGAAACATATGGGCCACACAGAGAAGATAGCCGCTGACGGACACTTCATTTTAATTGTAACGAGTGGGTAGCAGCAGCGTGCACAGAGCAGACAGAGACTGCCCGATTGGCAGCAGGCTCACTTCAAAAAAAAAAAAAAAGAAGAAGAAAAAAATCTCTTCTTCCTTCCCTCCCTGGTTTCCAATGCCTAAGCTGCTTGCATATTCTGGGTGGCACAATGAACTGGACCTTACCCCAGATGTTACCAGTCACCAAACATGACCTTTCCCTAAAAGGCAGATGGGGCCCTGCGGATTCTCTTATGGAGGAGAAAAAAATCAGCAAAAGGAAACAACGTATACTTCTATCTCTCTGCTCCTTAGCCCTCCAATCAGTTTCTAGATCCAGTGTTCCTTCCCCACCTGAATCTCACCACCCCCAGCCAGACTTCTGCAAAGCTCTCTAGCCTCCCAAGGCCACTGCAGGCTCTGGGCACCTGGCAGCTGAGCATGTATAGAGGGTGCGTTTGAAGGCCTCTTTCCTTGCAGGCACAGATATCAACCAAGACTAAGCTTGGAGGGGTGGGGAACTGGCCTGTGCCCTTTCGGATTTTGTGTCCTGAAAGCAATTTCCAAAACCTACTTTCTCCCATGCCCTTTTAGGTGACAGAGTCTTTTCAGGCTTGTCACAAAAAGTCAACTAGCCACTATAAAGAGAGAGAGAGAGGAGGACATGACCCAAAAAAACCAACTGTGATGATGAGGTATGGATGAGAGGGTTCACCTGTGGGTTTCTGGGTCAGCAGAGGTCTCGGTGACAGCACAGCCCTGGGTCACAGCTGCTGGCAAGCAGCCAGCAGCCCCCTTGCTCTTTCATGGGGCGACACATCTATTCCCCCTTCAGTGTCATCAGAAACAAAGCAGAAAGAAAGGAGAGGAAAGGAAGGGAAGGGAGAAGAGGTCCAGAGCAGGAGCTCCCGGTGAGAGGCCAGCTCTCCTGGCGTTCAGCAGCAGACTCCCGTGGTATTGGCACTGTGGTTCCGCTGGGGTGTGTGCCTGGCTGACCAGCTGGAGCTGCTGAGAACAGGTGGAACTCTCAGGAAGACAAGCACCGGTGCCCACCTTGGACCCAGCCCTTGCCATTCATTCTTTTATTCTGCATTCATGTGGCACAATGTTTCCAATAATTAAGTGTCTTCAACTGGGTCTTCTTTTCCTGATGCCCATCTCTAGTTTCCTCCCCTCTTCCCTTCTTAAATCTTCAAGTGTCTTCTCCTCATCTTCATCTTCCCCATCCACCTGCCCATCAACACACTCATTGAATTCAATAGTATGTATTGCTATTGCCGACCCCAGTGGAAATGCAACTTCTAGGGGGGTTTGTAAGGGAGACGGCAGGAAAGAACAGAAAGGATAAAACAGAAAAACATAACTGATTCCAAAAACCATTCCCCCTGACCCACAAGGGAGCCTCCTCTTTGCTTGGTGTCAGTTTCTAACTCTGCAGGTGTAGAAGGATACTGCTTTGCCCAGGAAGACAAGTTAGGGTAACACATTGACTGCGCCTTATGGATAGGAGCATCCCGCTTCACTGTCTTCCTGTAATCCTCAGGAGCATTCTACCACTCATACTGTAGTGGGCTCCTCCCTCTGGCATCTCTACCGCTCCAGGGTCATTTGTGTCATTGTCAACCTCACATCTAGGTGGTATCTGTTTCTGCAGCCTCTGCAAGTCTCTGCCCAGCTCGGCCACCACCTCCATTGCCAGGAGCCTTCCATAGACTGGGTCCCATCCCACCCATGGGCTGGACAGAGTACCCTGTGCCTGAGATGACTTCCAGAATTTCAGTGTCAAGTGTCAATTGAGGCTGTGGTAATGTTCCTGCAATAATATCAAACTCAAAAGGGAAGGAAGATGGAAATTCTGCTGCTAGCTGAAATGAGCCTGAGGCACATTTTTGTTTTAATTCTTCCTTTTTTTCTTTTTCTTTCCCATGGCTTTTCAACACCTGCCTTTGCTCTGCCACTCTCCCAGCAAAATATAGCTTTGGCTGTTTTGGAATATTATGAAGAGTTGGCCAGCAAATCTGTGCAAGACACTATGTAGTAGGTGGCCATGCAATATTTTGGTGGTCTTGAGCTCAGTGCTCGACAAAGTTTCAAGGTTACACAGTCCTTCCTTCATTGTCACCTGAATGGGAAAATATCCTGGAAACATGAGAACCCCCCTCTGTGGGGAGGAGTCTTCTCAGCAGTAGTTTATTTAACCAAAAGTAGGTTTCTCCCCCTTTTTCTACTTTTATTTTCTTATTCTTTCTATTTCAGTGAACCAGGTTTGTTCTCCCACAATTTCAGGCTAAGGAGAGCACATGATTGCCTGGGCCGGGGGTACTTCTCTGGGGAGCTGCTTCCCATTTTTGTCCACACTCCCCTTCTGCTGATCAGCCTCCCCTTTCTTAGAAAGAAGGCTGGCTTACTCAGTGTCACCCAGTGGAGGCAGATGGAGCCTTCAGAGTAGCTCATGGTGACAACAGTGTGGTCGCTTTCGTCACCACAGGCACTTAGCATCCATCCTGTCTGCTGGGCTAGCACTGTGAGCTGGCCATTCCCATGAGTCCTGTTTCCAGCCTTCTGAGGACGTCTAGGGCAGGGCATGATGGACAGTGCTGAGGTGCTTGGGGTCCCCATAAATGTGAGCACCTGAAGAATTACGTTCCTCCTGTCTGTATCTCCAATACCAGGCCCAGCACCTGACCTTTAATAAGCATTCAATGAATGGTTAAAATCAAGGAATAGACTTGGCCCAAAGTTGCTCAGATGGTGTGTTTCAAGGCCAAGTATGCTTTGGAGGGAGGTTATATGGAAAACCTACTCCTACCCCACTTTGATTACTTCCTTAGCCTCGGTCTTCCCATCTCTAAAATGCTGATAGTCACAGTACCTGTGTTGTGGGTTATACATGTTAAAAAGCACTTAACCCAGCACCTGACACAGAACTGTCAGGTGATAAATATTTATTTATTAACTAAAAAAAAAAATTTATTTATGAATACACCCTTGTTCATCCACATCTGCACCTTACAGGCAGCCCTGCTACTCCAGTAGGCAGCCACTCTGACCAAAAATGCTACACCAAGGAATTGTGGCTCCCATCTCAGGTTTGCTGGGTCACTTAGTCACTCATCTTCTGCTTCAGTGGGCTGTGTCCATCTGAGGGTCACCCCGCTTTGCCTAACTGACTTGTCATTGGCTGTGAGACAGTGTGGGCACTCGAGGAAGAGTAAAACCCAGGATATGAACTCTGTTGCAAGCCGTGCTCTGACAAAGCAACTTCAAGTTCATCACTTCATGGACCGGGTGGTGTGCCGGGCTTCCTGCGATTCTCTGAGGCTCTGCCAATGCCCTGCAGTAAAGTAAAGCCTCTATCATGATAGCACCAGCCACAGTGTTTGCTTGGTTATAGTCTGCACCATGAGCTCAGTTAAGTTGGAAGAAGGTACGTCACTCTGAGGACTGACTCCAGACCCCTCCATCTTGCCTGTAGTGCCATCTTAGCAGGAGACAGAGCGTCCCCTTCTGCGAACAGCAGATCCTCATTTTCACAGTGCCCCACTGACCTTCTTGTCTCTGGGTTTTCTTTTTCTTTTTTTCTTCTCCTAAAAAGGAAGCATTGGTGCCCATTTGCATTCCCAAAACAAGCTCTTACACATAAAACTCATTTTAGTGGGGGGGGGGTCTTCTTAATCTCTTTCCTTCCTCTTACCAAGAAGCTGCAGTGAATTCATAAGAAGCTCCAAGGGTTTCAGCACCAGGGCCTCATCTAAGACACGGTTATAGGACTTGTTCATGTTGCACAGACCGTCTGTCTGTCTGTCTGTCTGTCTGTCTCTCTCACACACTCACACACACCTCACAATGGTTTTTGTATTACTACAAGATCAATCTTGTCTCTCCCCAATCTCTAGCTGTGCCCTACTCCTGGGTTAGTCAGTGTTCCCCTTCCTGGCCTTCCAAGGGGATACTGCCAAATAAAATAACAAAATATTCTTGTGGTGAGGCATGTTAAAACCTTGGGAAGATTGAAGCCTGGGCTTCTTGTCACAGATGGTCCCTCCTGTAATCTGTATTCCAATCTCAGTGTCAGCAGTGCTGTGATCAGAATATCCAAGGTCTCATAAAAGATTCAGAGCTTACTGACTTCCCTGACATTTGCTGTTTCATGTTGTTCCTGCTCAGTCCCTCTCAGCCTCCAAAGTCCCTTTCAACTCACTGTTGTAGATGGCACACTTGCAGGCATCTAGTAGTCTACTAACCTGAGTCACATGCAGGACCTAAATCTTCCCTGGAATTTAGCTGGGCCTGAGATTAGGGTTCATATTTATTTCACCAGTCTGAGAGTGAGAGTGTGTGTGTGTGTGTGTGTGTGTGTGTGTGTGTGACTGAACTCAGAGTCTTCACATTGAGCTACATCCCCAGACCTTTCTAATTTTCTTTCTTTTCTTTTTCACATTCCTTCAATTCCTTCATGGTACTCAGAAATGGACATTATGAATCCGGGAGATGAAATTTCTCCTCCTTTGCTGCAAGTGCTTCAGAGGGTAGGGTGCCTGACTCAAGACGTTTGAATCTCCCTACTTCTGATTATTACTTAAATCAGAGACTTAACTGGTTAACCTTGAAAAGCAGTTATCTAGGTTGGGAAGGATGGAAGCTCACCAAAAAGGACCTACGTATGCCTTCCAATGGCCAGTGTTTAATGTCAGGTTTCTTAAATGTGTATGATGCCATGAATCTAAGCTGGACAGAGCTACAACTGATGGGTTCAGAACTGAACATGAACACCAATAACTTGAAAACTCAAGCAAGGGGTATTAGGATTTGAGGGAACGGATGTCACTAAAAGGGTTAGAGTGAACAGATCGTATAGTCATAAGGATGAATGACAATCACCACAGGTGTCCTAGCCAGATCCACTGGCACATTCCAGTGATTTGCTTTCCAATCATAGAACATATGCCGAGCTCATCAGAAGGACATTTATTAAATAAAGGGAGTTACATTGTACTTCTTAAGGACATCAGACATTGTCACAAAAGAAACCCTCTGATCCTCCTACAGATTAGGGGCCCCGTGATCTGCGGAGATGGCAAGGAGAGGAGAAGAGACATATGTCGTATGGCTAACACTACCCAGTCAAGAGGGGCACTAGTGGCAAAAAGGATGCTGGGTTCATTGAATGCCAGAGCTGAGACAAGATGCCCCTCAGTATGCTGCAAGTGTCTGGAATAAAAAAAACAAAACAAAAAACTCTCAGGTATAGAATTCCAAAACTCAGGCAGTCAAAAACCAAAGACCTATTCTAATTCAATCTCTTTTGAAAACACATTAGCTTAATTATTTCTGTAAATGCTATGGCCATTAGACACATTAGCACTGAATCCCAGATCAAAGTCCCATTCACACAAACAAGGTACTTGAACAATATTAGGTAGCATAAAGGTGAACAGGTGTTTTTAATCCATCCATTACTAAAACCTTCTGAAGAGGTGGAAAAGAATCCTAGAATACAAATTGAAAATTAAAGACAAGTTGATGGTATCTCAAAATTAAACTTGTCATAGGAGAAAATTATAATCAAAAATTGACTCTGTACTTCTCAAATCTTTCCCTGGGTTAGTCACATAATATATACATAAACATGTGTTTCTGCATATGCATATGAAAATCAAAACAGCAAAACTTAGCAGCAGTTAATCATAATATGCAAAGAACATGAGATCTGGTTTCACATGCGGATCTACCCACAAACACATGCTTTCAGACTGAAGTCAGTCAACAGTGGAATTCCTGCTAAACAGTAAAGTGGGTCTGAAAAGATACATGTAAAATACTAAAAATCAAGCTATGCTACATTCTCTGGGGAACATATTTTAAAAAGATATCCATGGTCCAATATTTTTGATAGGAAATAATTCTGTAATTCATCCTGCTTGTTAACAATAAGCTGTGTTTTTAATTGCCACACTCACCTCATACTATTTGAGTAGAACTTATTTCTTTATTGTAATTCTATAGAGGTGAAGAGTTGGCAATTCGGGATGATTTTGCACCCAGGGAACATTGTCAATGTCAGGAGACTTTCTTGGCTGTCACAGGGGGTGGTGGGAGGGAGGGCTGCTAGTGGCATCTATGGACAGAGGCCAGAAACACAGCTGTATGTTCTGCAGTATTAAAGGCACTGGGGTTAAGCAACCTGAATAGAGATATCATCAACATTACAGGATTTTTCCAATCTCTAGAAAAATTTTACGAAGTTAAAAATGAGGAGTTGAAGAGGGAAGAATAACATTTCAGTAAGATGTTGTTTATCAAAAGTACACTTGATTTTGGTGCGTGTGGTAATGTATTACTTGATCATAATATATACTCTTAAAACCTACCATCTGGATGTGTACAATACCCACACAAATGCTGGTAAATCAACAAGGATTTGAGGGAAAAATATTTATCTGGCGACATCCTTCAGTGAACAGAGTAGTATCCTGACCAATTGTGTTAAAATCAAATAAAGTAAGATGTAACAAAAGCAAACTTTTCAGCCAGTAAAGAATAAACACACCTGGTACATAGAGTCCTATATGTGGGTATCCATCCAATTCTATAGCATCAGAGCTGTGACTTTCAGTAATATAATAATATTATTTTTGAGATCAGTTAAGGTGTAAAATGTGCGTACTCTCAGTCTTTAATATTAATAAGTCTTGTAACTAGCAGTTTCTCATAGCTCCGAATTCTTGAGCACAACTAGAAAGGGCACTTATCCTGAAAAATCTAATAAATTTACAGTTTTATATACTTCCTTCAATTGTAAAAGTCTTGTTCAATAAACTTTAAAATGCCACTATAGAGCAATAACACAGACAGTATAAACCCAGCCCTGGGAAAGCTGTGCAACCAGAAATTGTTCCCCTTTCTGCTAGAGCAATAAAGTTTTATATGTTTGAACTGACTGTAAAAAGGTTTGAATGTTGGCAACTGGGGAATAATCTGTCTTCTTTATAGTTATTATCATATTTCCCACAAGACCCCTTGGTCTGTGTCAATCCTTCTTGTATATGACACCTTTGTACTGTCAGCGAAAGCAAGTCTACTTTCCTTTTTTTTTAACTATAGGACTTGGATCTGTTTCCCTTCAGATTACAGCTAACAGGAATAAATTATTTCTGACAAGCATCTATTGCGGCATTTTACCAAATAAAGCTGGTTGTGAGCAGCTTTTCCGAGACAGAGAGGTGGAGTGGGAGAGGCAGGGAGTCCTCTCTTTGCCTTCCCTCTCTTTCTTTCAACTGATTCAAATGCAATTCAGGGCTAGTTAAGTTGGAGGAAATGCCAATAAAAGGAGACTTATAGGCAAGTTGCTCTGGAAGCCAGAGCCCATTGACCTTGTGGTCCGGTCCTCCTGGGTGCTATTGGATCCACATGGAGAAGATGCTGAGGAAGAGGTAGGAAGAGGGATGATCCTCTTTCCTCCCGGCCTCTCGCAGGTCTCAGGGCTCCTCTGCTCCTGGGTTCAGCGGCAGGCCGAGTCCAGCTAGTGGAAGCAGGTCGAGTTCCCTGGACTCTGATTAGCAGCCAGTGAGGGAAGCCATGGGGTGTGTGGCCAAGAAGGACCATCACCCTAGCTGTTGCTGGCATGCTTGGGCTCCTGGCCCGAGTTGGTCATCTCAGCTGGAATGAGTTCAGGCTCACAGGAATCAGCAAAGAAGCATTTTCTACTTATAGATTTGTGTGGGGGGGTGGGGGTGGTCCAAAGATCTCCCCCCACCCCGACACATACAGCTCAACAGACACGTGCTACACTCAGTGATCTGTCACAGACAAACTAGCCACACGGAGTACATCCTCCCCTCTGTCACAGATCTATGCCAGAAACCTGAAGTTTTCTGTCTTCATAGTTTTAGAGCAGTAGAAAAAGTCAGATGAGTGTAAGAATGACTATTTGCTGATATCAGGATGTTTTTATGTCACGAGACATTACATGGGTCGATATCAATGGGACTGGCACAGTAGGTTAATTATCTTTGCAGACTCAATATGCAAGATCTTTCCAAGAGACCATCAGGCGTATGAACATAAGGACACGCACATGTGTATATACACACATGTGCATATAGACCCAATGTAGTTACACCCAGTGTATATCCATGCAAACGCATGTACTTGCTCACAATGAAACACAACACGGTGGACTTGAAGAACTGGTTCCAATACGGAGATTCTGGTGTGAAAGGGTAGATGCCAACTGATGACCCTAAGTACAGCAGCTCTATCAGAATGAGGTAGTGCAAATAAAGCTGAGTCAAAACATTTACACCCCAGTGCTTTGAAAAGTTTAGCCCGGTGCTTATGAGTGTGAGCTTGGGCAGCCTCGTCCTGACTCTTCCCTACTCGAGGCTCCACGAACCTTCAAGGTCACGTTATGAAGCCTTCTTCTTGCTCAGTTCAGACAGCAAGCATTTTAATCTATATGTAGTAGACATTTTTAAAAATCACATTATGGATATTCCATATTACCAGTAGGAGAGACAAGGATGTTCCCTCTTACCCCTCTTCTTTCCTTACCCCAGAACAGATGTGCTGCATACACAAGCTAGACCTTCAAAGAAAGGAATTTACACGCTTCTTCATAGCTCTCAAATGGCAGCTGCCCCTGGAAACTCATTTATGGACCCATAATAAGAGATTTTTATTCTTTCTATATGTATTTTGTCTATGTGGTCGAAGTTTACAAATTATTTGCGTTTCAACAGGTGCTTGAGGATTTGGATTTGAGTTGTATATCAAGGTATCATTAATACAAGAAAAATCGATGCTATTTTTTAAAACATTTTTTACTGTAACTCAAATATAGAAAAGGACACAAATCACAAGTGTACAGCTCTGAAAAAATATGAAATGCTTTAAAAATGTGTACATCTCCCTTGTGTGGGCCTCATGTGCTCTTGAGGTGAGCACATGGGCTATGTTCCAAGTGCTCTTGAAAAACACTGGATTATGGGCACCAAGGCCAGTATGAGACCATCACCACCAGAAGATTTCTGTACTTCTTACAGATTTTAAGCAAACACAAGGTTACCTAACTGAATCTGAAAGTAGACTTTCCTTCATGAACCTCAAAGGACTTGGCTTTCAGACAATAATGACATGTTTGAAGAGACTCCTGGGATTGCAGAGAAATTCAGAAAGACACCATGATAGGGCTGCAATCTTTAGACTGATAAGGTGAATAAAACAATCCCACTAGCCAAGGCAGTCTCCCTGGAGAGTCTGGGGTTATTGTTGCTCAGCCCATTGATTTGATCCATTACACAATTATAATTGTAACGCTAGTAAAATATAAATGGAGCAAAAAGGTAGCCCAATGAGCACCTGGCATTACTGCCACTACCACTACTTCCTATCATGTCTCAACTGTTATTGCTACCACAACAAACTGAGGATTCCTAATCTGAAAATTCAAAATCTAAAATGCTCCAGAATTCTAAAATTTTTGAGTGCCAATGTGATGCCATTGGTGGAAAATTCCATGCTATAAAGTTTTATTTCATGGACAAAATTGTATAAAACATTGTATATAATTACCTTTGGGCTATGTGTATAAAGTATATATGACACATGAATGAATTTCATGTTTAGACTTCTATCTCATCTCCAAGATAGTTCATTTTGCAATAGGAAAATATTCTAAAAATAAAAGAACAATCAAAGCTCAAAGTACTTCTGGTCCCAACATTTCAGATAAGGAACACTAGACCTGTACTACTGCTATTTCTGGTATCCACAATGGGTCAGGCCCTTCCATAAGTACTTGAGATGTATCATCTCATGTCATCCTTAGATCTATTCAACTCTAATATGCAACAATATCACTGAGTGAGAAACCCTGCTTAGGGTTCTATTTGAGTTACATGTATTTTTTAAATTCCATTCCAGTGATCCAAGGTTGAATGTAAGGAAGTCTGAGAATGTAAAATAGACAAAGCCAGAAAGAGACGTTTTCTGCTGAAATTGTCAAAAGTTGAAGATGAGGCTATGGATTTTGTGATAACAAAAGATACCCAAGGTTGTGCCTTTTTCTAAATGGAGCTGTTAATCTGTTGAGAGAAGCTGGGGGTGGGGGAGAACATGATATGATTGGACAAGAAGGCAGTGTGATGACAAGAAGAAGAAATACACAGGGCATGGCCCTCTTCTCAAGACGTGTTTAAAACCTCTGGAGAGACAAAACACTCCCACACAAAACAATTAGGAAACCAAGGCCTGTATATAGTCAGCTGTTACAGACAGTAAGACAAACTGGAAAATTCAACGCAAGCTGTCATTGTCCAAGAAAGTGAGAAGAATCAAAGTTTGAAGGACAGAGAGACCCTAAGTATACAGAGAGGATGGAAACAAAACAGCACTGGAGGAGCTGAGATGACTCGTGTGCAGCACAGAACAAGAGCTTCTGCGTGAGTGAGAAGGAGCAGTATGAGAAGGAAGCAGGAAGAGGAGACCAGCTCTGCTGGGGCACCACGTGAACACACAGAGGGGAAGCAGAGCACAGACCAAGAGTGACAGTTCCAGCCAGCCCAGGTCTTTCTACTCCACGGATACCATGAGCATCTCTGGGAGCAAAATGTCAATCACAAATTGCTCACGATGTGCACTATCCTGTCATCACGGCAAGGACAAGACCCTCTGTGGCCTGATTTCCTAGGCAGCAGGTGCATCTTAGAGGATGAGCGTGGCGTGATGGATGTTAGATGGAAGAGCTCTGGGGAAAGATCCAGGAGTCACTGGAGGTGGGGTTTGTGCTTCCTCAAGAAGCACTTTTTAAACTGAATGAAGGCCAACAGTGCAAGTGCACCATGGCTCCTTCTAACCCAAAGTCGGTGACTGAGTGACGTAAGCATCCACCAGGGCAGTGCCCTTGTTAACATGGGACCACTGGGAGCAAAGAGACCCTTTAACATCAGACAGGAATAGCTTCGATTAGGGAAAAGCATGTGAAATTTCTTGAAATTTCTGATCTGAAGTTCTTTACCTTCTACATAATACACGTTTACAGCTTTGTTAACAACAGAAATAATAATAATAATCGCTATTTGGCTAATGTGTTACAATCCACCACATTTTGATAAGCATGATATTTAATTTTGCAGGTAATTTTATGAGGTGGTATTATCCTCATGTTATACATGAAGAAATTCACACCTGGAGAGGCAAAATGGCTAGCTCAAGTCCACACAACAGGTAACACTGGCAGACCTAGACAGGGATGCATATCAGCTGAGTCTCATAATTTACCTAACATTGTCTCATGCAAGACACAGGGGTGGCCACCACCAAGACACAAAGGTGGGTGGGAGAGGTCACAGGAACTCAGCATAAAGGAAAAGCTCCTTGTTCACCGAAGCTGGTGACTTTTGGTTCACTTCACCCACCTTGTCCAGACTGGCTGGGTCTCCTCCATCAACCCACCTGGGGCAGGATCTCCACTTGACGCGGTCACCTTCTTACAGCTACAGCACACACCACACTAGACACAGAGGTGACATAGATGACTACTGTCTGTCCTCTGCCTCTATTCTACTACTTTCTGGTTCATAGATGAGCTGCTAGGCACGTGCTGTACAGAGTGGCAGAATCATGTGGGGTCACTCACAGAGCCAAGGAACACAAATCTCGCCCTCTCTCCAGGAACGGTTGCAGCCCTCTGAAGTCTTCCACGGAGAGATCAGCAGAGCCTGGCGCTCCCCCCATGGCCCTCCCTGCCTCTCCTAACCCAGCCATCCTGGCACATTCTGTCTGACACAGGCACAGGGCTCCGGGGCCCCTCCAGAGCTGCCAAGCTCTCTGTTGTGCAGGCTGCTAATCCAGCATTATTAAGAACATGCTTGTCTCCACTCCTCTGTAAGCCGGCTCCCCTGCCTGAAGAAAAGCCACACATGCTCTCCCCCAGAGGGACCCAAAAAGGGACATCAGCACACCAAGGGTTAAGCACGCCCTGTAATAAGCATCTCTGTTCCGGCATGTTGCGAAAGCCCATTACCTCCCGCCACATTACCTCATTCATTTCTTATATGCGGATGGTTTATTTTCCCATGAGCACCCTGGCTCTCAGTATTAAGTCCCCTCCTTCGCCTCTATTTCTCTATCCATCACATTTAACACTCTGACAGTAACAGTCTATAATGTTTCTATTCTACAAAACCGCTCTGTCAACTCCGGGCTTCCAGAGCAGCAACTGAGGAAAATAAATAACATCAACGCCAGGGTCGACAGCATCCTAGCTCCCTTTCTGCTGGGCTTTTTAAAATTTTTTATATTATTCTGCAAAGAGAGAGAGGAAAAAAAATAAAGAAGATGCAGGCCAGTGGGAGCAAAAAAGAGAAGAATTTCCCTTTCTCACTCCATAGACACTTAATAGACCTGAAGGGGTAGTCTGGGCATTTATCTCCCCGGTCAGACAAAGAGGAGACTTCCCCCTCTCCCTTCGCATCCCCTGGCCATCTCCACCCTCGCTTTTTCCTGGTGCTTTAGGAAAGGACTGATATTTACTGCGCTGCGCTCCCTCTACCTGCCACTGCAGGAGCCAAGCCACGCAGAGCGGGGTGTGTGCGCTCGGGGCAGAGGGTGGCTCATAAATTACTGTCATCTTTTCTGGAGCAGGAGTCCCGCGATGAGGTGGAGGCAATGGAGGGGTCCACAACCTTTGTTCTGGGGCAGACAGCAGGGAAGAGAGGCCCCGGCACCCAGGAGCAGGGAGAAAGGGGAGAAAATGTTCACTACTGAAAAATAAATCACTTTCCAAAGCTTGTGTCCCTGATACTGGGGCTTTATCAAAACTGGTTTTATTTTCATCGTTTTGGATAGAAACCTTTTTAGAAACGTGTTATATTTCCATATCGCATCTTTTAAAAATATCTAGATAGGATGGATGGATAGATATGATGGTGGGCATTATTTGGCCTCCTCCTCATGACTCACAACATTTATCAGTCTGGATGCCGATGATCACTCAGGCCCACTGCTGCGTGGGAGTGAGCATGCCTTAGCTGTGGATGTTCGGTCTGCCAGGCTGTTTCCATTTTCTGGACTCTTGGAACTGAGTTGGTACACATTGCAGTCAAGAGTACTGCTGCTGGACCACTTCCTGGGAGCAGACAGGCTATAGGACCCTGTTTCTGAGCCGTCTGTAAGATGGAGACAGCATCCTAGGGAGGCTGAGATTACCTGAGTTAGCACCTGTGTGTACTGAGATGCCGTCACTGCGAGGGCTTGGGAAATGCTAGAGGTTACCGTGTGTGTATTCTGATGCAGGTGGGGAAACCAAACAACTGCCCAGTTAAAATCTCATTTAAAATAAAAGTAGAAAGGCTCCCAGTGATTGCTTTTTGTTACTCTGATGAATCAACTACCCAGATTTAAGTACACGGGCCTTTGGTTTGGTTAGAGACGCCCCCCCCCCCATACTAATTCCTCACTCTCAGTTGCTTCAGAAAGCAACACTGACTCCCTAATGGCTAGATAACCCGAGAGAGACTGATTCAGAATAAAGGAAAAGAGGACAGGAAGAAAACGCTCACTGACACTGCCCCACACAATTCTGTAAGTCCTTCTCTCCAACCTCACAAGACTGCTTCTCAGAGAACAAGAGTAAGAGATGCTATGTGTAAAATTGCTTTGATAAGTAAGAAATATTCTGTACATTATTTTTTCATACCAGCAGGACCATTATTACTCAACTTTGTACCCTAAAGCACACAAAAGATCTGTCTGGAGCTAGGCACAGTGGCACATGGCTGTAGTCTCAGCACTCTGGGAGGCTAAGGCAGGAGGATCGCAAGTTCAAGGCCAACCTGGGCTTAGAGACTTAGAGAGACCCTGTCCAAAACAACCCAATTCTTAAAAAGCGCAAGCTCAGTGTGAAGACCCTGGGTTCAATCCCAGTACTAAAGTGGGGGAGGGATCTGTTTAAATCTATAGGCATTCAATAGTAGGTTTTCTGCTGTCTTCCTGGGCTGGTACATAGCAAGTCAGTAACTTCTTTCCATGTCAGATGTGGCCAAGTGGAGAAAAGAACATACTGAGGACCCTGCCCTCTGGACAGTGGTACCTTGGAAAATTTATTCCCATGGATTCCCCGTACCTAGTCTTCTCCCTCCCTAAACAAGGGAAGAGTTGGGCTGCCACAAAGTCGAAGCACTTAACACAAAGCTTCACAATAATGCCTACATTCCAACCAAAGGCGCAAAGGTGAGAAAAAGTTAAGACCACATGGGATATAGCATGTGTGATACTGAAAGAACTAGTTCCTAATACTTCATTTCCTGTCTAGTTCAGTTCCAAATACCACAAAGAATCTGAACTACTGAGGCAAAGATCAGTTTTGCTTTTATAATGTTTTTAAGTGGGGGAGGTAATGTAGGGTCCACAATCATGCTAAGTGGCATTATTTCATTATTTTAAATGATCATATTTCATAACTGCTATTCATAGTACCTCCTTGACACCTTAATTTTTCTATTTTGGTGACAGAAAACAAAGGTGACCTCATGGCACTAAATGGCTCATGGTGAACCCTAGGGAAGGAATGAGCTTTTCATGTAATTTCTTTCTAACATACTAACATTGAGAACTCATACGTATAAAAAAAGCTTTGGAGGGAAAATATATACGTGAGCGCAGTTCTTATAGTCACAAATTTGTAATTTAGTGAAGACAGAGGGACACGTGAACAAATGGCTAAAGTTAAAAGTTGAATAAAAGGTGAAAAAGGATAAAATAAGCGGTAATCAATGCTTCTCATGTTTTGTTAGAGGACCGTGGGAGAAAGTGTGATTGACCTGAATGGGCCTGAGTAGAGCTTGCATAGAGAAGGTGGCTATGCTTTCAATCGATAGGAGCTCAACTTCTGAAGTCATTCAACCTAAGTCCAAACCCCTGCACTGCCAATTTCTAACGGGATGACTTAGGGTAAGTTATTTAACCTATCTAGTGGTCAGCACAACAGGGACAAGGACTGTACCCACCTTACAATTTTGCAGGGAGCACAGTATTAAATGAGATGATGGGTGTCAAGCAACAGTGCCTTGACTATAACCCTTATGGTAATGTTAGCCATGTTTATTACAGCCCGTCACCAAATCCTATTAAGGAGATGCTATAATCCCCACTTTTAGTACTGAGAAAATAGATATAAAAAATGACGTATGTCACACAAAAAACAGAGGGCGCAGTACAGAAATCTAGATCATTCTGACTCTAAAACCTCAGTTCTTTCCTGTGACAATTTTTTCTGGACCACTGTTCCTCAGTAAACTCTGGCTTCCTACCAGAAAGAAGGTCATGGAACTACAGAGCTCAGCCTAGGAACTCCAAAGTAGTAGATAGAATGAATGCTACAAGAACAAAGCTGGATGAATGTTGGAGAGACACCGTCATTAAGAAAAATTAACAATTAGCTCAGTGGTAGGGTGCTTGCCGAGCATGTGTGAGACTCTTGGTTGAGGTCACAGCATCACACATGGACAAAGTCAACAATAACACGGAAGTTATCACCAGGTTCCCTGAAGCAGAAAAGTCTACCACAATCTGAAATGAACAAAACTCTCCCGATCTCCTTTTCCTCATTTTCTTGCTCCTGTTAATGCTAAACCCCATGTCCCAGGTAACCGGATCAGGAAACGTAGGCTCATGCACAGAGACAGAGATAAAGGATATCACAGAGTCCAGCTCCAACGTGTACACAAAATATTGGACTCCTCTGTGTCAAGGCTGGCAGTGCCCATTTCCACAGTTCTGCCACCGCACCCTCTAGCCCTTTTCACTGCCCTGAGTTCACTTTTTACAGAATCCGAATTAATAAATGACAATGATTCAGTCACCTTCTTGACTCACACCTTTCCTTCAACCTTCACATCTAGATAGTCACCAGACTCTGTTCATCTTTCTTTCAACAAACTCTCTCAAAATAGTGTGGTCCTACGCTATCACTCCCCGGCCCACATCCCAGGTCCTTTCGTCTTCTCTCTCCATACTAGTACACACTGCACATTTTACTAGACTAAAATACATTTTTTATTTTAGATACCATCTTGTGCTATAGTGCAGGCTGGCTTTGCACTCATTTTGTAGCCCCGAGTGGTCTTGAACTTATGGCAGTACTTCTGCCTCAGCCTCCTGAGCACTGGGATTACAGACATAAAAAGTCCTTAAATCTGTTGCAGCTTACATCATGTACTCTGAGTACCCACTGAGTCTCTGTTTATTACAAGCCAAAACATCACAGAATCAAGGCTAGATCATTAATGGTGACCAGTTGGGCCTCCTTTTACCTATTATTGTCCACATTTTCCAATATACAGCTTCCAACTTGATGTAAGAGACCATTTCATAGGACAGTCCCCCAAACAGACCGTGCCTATGGAAACTGAGGTGCATGTAAGTTTTATGTAACATGTCAAGGGCCATGTAATCATCAGTGATGAGCCAGAACCAGCACTGGATGCCCTGTGCTGGCCCCATGCAGAGCTCTCTCTCTAGCCCACCAAGTTACATGGTACTAAAGTTGCCTGCCTTGGAGAATGTTGAGGCTAAAGGATAAGAACTCAGCGCACGTAGGTCCAGCCCTTATACAAAATTGGGAGAAAAGCAGAGAAAAGGAAATTAATTCTAATGTGATTTACTGCCCAATGGGAAAATAAACATAGCAAAAACAACACCTGAGGTAAATGACAGCGAAGGAATATACAAAGCACAGGAAACAAAAGGGAGAAGAAATATCTAAGATGAGGTCAGGGTACTCAAGCAAGGTCTCTGCTAGTACCTCATTAATTAGTAGTAGTTTTTTATGGAGATGACAGGTATGGGGAATTTTCTGCAGAAGAGATAATCTTCAAAGGTATAAAAAAAGTGGCAAGTTGGATGCACTGCGGGTAACTCAGTAGGAGTAGCATATGATGAGATAGAAGAAACTGCTAAAAAAACTGAGGCTTGGTGAGCTAGGCAAGTGCTAGATCACAAGGTTCATACAGGTTATGCCAAGCTCAGACTTCATCCGGCAGGCTGAACCCTATGCCCACAGAGCGAGCATGTGCAGGGACGACCAGCCATAAAGCCATAAGAAGTACTCAGGAGGGCGGGTCCACAGTTCTCAGTGGGGTGTAATGCCACTCTTTCTCTTCCATTCAAGAGAGCATAGGGGAACTCAAAAGAGTGAAAGTGACATTGTGTGGCAATGATTTGAATTAGTTTAAAATTTTAAATAATTTGCAAACCTCGGGTCTTGGACTGTTATTAATATCGCAATTACTGGTGACATACTTCACAACCGATCATGGCGCCATAGTTTAAGTTTCAGGACTGCAACTTTTGACATCAGGGCTGCCAGTGAATAATTCTGAATAAGGCTATGGCAAGCAGGTTCGCATACTAAGACTATCCTGAAGGGTCTCACAGGGGGTGGGATGCGTGAAGATATGAGAGGCGAGATGCCAGGGGAGAGGTCAATACAGCTCTGGGGGTGAAAGATAGGAAGGTCCTGACCTGGTTCTGTGGTAGATAGGGAGAAGAAGAATTGAGAAAGAGTTAGGATGTGTTTAGCTTTGTATTCTCTCATCTGGCACAGAGCCTGGCATAAAGTATTCAATAAATGCTTGCTGGTGAATCAATACAAATTGGTTAATTATTGATGGAGATTAGAGGAGGAATGTAGAAAAAGGTTGTGTCTGATACAAAGACAATGTTTCTGGATTGGGCAGAGGAGAATGAGAAAGAGGGAGGGCTGGAGGAAGTCCGGTGATGGGTGGGGACTGAGGAGGCCTGCCTTGGATCTGCTGAGCTTGAAGTGTCTGTTGAACATGGATAGTGAGCTGCCTGCCAGGCAGTTCTCTGTGGCGATCTGAAACCCACAAAAATCAATCCAGGCTGAAAATACAGATTTTAATTTTCCATGTGCTCAATAAATATTTACTAGATACTTGCTTCACTGCAGACATTGGACTACATTGGATGCAGGGGTTCACTAGAAAGATGAGGCTGCTGTCCTCAGTGAGATCACGCATGGATATATTTGTGATATAGGTATTAGGATGGTAAATGAAGGTATGAAAATGATGGGTTAAAGAGGAGGGTACCATTAAAGCTCACTGAGAAGACTGATGTAAAAAGCGATGAAGCAACCCAGGAGAATATGGAGATCAAGAGACATGAGTTATAGAAAGGTTGTCAGTATCAAATATAGCAAGCGTTTAGAGTAAGGGTTGGGTTTGACAACGAGAAGATTTCATGGTCTGGAGAGGCAGAAATCTGAACTCAGCAGAAATAAAGCTTTGTGGAAGTGAGCTGGAGGAAGCTAGAAACCTTAGAATCAAAAGTGCTACCGGTTTCCTGCAGACGGGACGTAGGTCAAGAGGTAGAGAAGACGCAGTAGGAAGTGTGAGATAAAACCAAACTAGGACATGGCTCATGAAAGGGCTGGATTGAGAGACACTTGCCCTCTTCATCTTGGGAGCAAATATGGGTATAAACTACCCATGACTAGCAGCACTAGGTGTCAGGGTCTTTAGAACAACAGATAGTCCTCCTAGAGGGTATGGAAAGATCTATCCCTTACTGGTTGGGTAATTCTCTGGAAAAGCCCTTGCCATAAGCCAGGCTTAGGGAGCAAACGTGCATGAAAGCTACACAGAGAGAACAGATATGGTAAGAGAGAACACACTAGAACAGCTACTGGTACAGCTCTGCTTCTGCTCTATCAAGTGATGCAGCTCTAGGAAGAGGCCAAGGGAAAATGGTGGGAAGCACTGGGGAGGAGCAGGAGGGGAGAGCTAAGCAGCTCCGGTAGTATACATGCCCATGGATCAATGGGAGGCACCAACCCAAAGCATGCTGTACGAGTGTCAGAGTTTGCACCCAAGAACATACGCCAGGCTGTCTCCAGTTTAGAAGACCAGCAACTTTTGGCATTCTCAGTGTTAAGAGTTGTCCTCAGGGCCTTCTGAATACTGCAGTTATGATAACAGCTCCCTGCTCCTTTGTAAGTACCCCGGGTACAGGAAGCCCACCCTAAGGACCAAGTAAAGGCACCTGTTTCGCAGCTCCTCCCATCTGCATCAGCAAACTGGAAAGGGAAGTGCAGGGCCAGTTCACAGACAGATCTTCTCAATGCTCTGCTGGCTCTGGTAGCTCCAGGCTGGTTTGTTACCGTGGCTCCAGATGCTCACCTCTCCCACAGAGGCCTCCAGGACAGAAACATGGTGGTCTCGGAAAAGACCCTGACCATACAGGTCCAAAACC
Organism: Heterocephalus glaber; assembly: GCF_000247695.1. Next base: position 3,068,137 of record NW_004624826.1, on the reverse strand, counting down.
CCCTTGAAGGTTAATTCAGGCCTGCCAAATTCACAGAAGCCACACCTGTGCCAGAAAGAACCCGATCCAGACTTAGTCTTCACCCCACAACCTACTAACTCTATAACCGTAGGTAAGTTACCTAAACTTTTACCTTATTTCCTTATGTGAAATTAGCACCTAATAAAAGTGCTCCACCCCGCCTCTAGAAAGGAGCTGTGAAGATTACATAAGCTAGTGCTCCTCAGAGCATTTTTCTTTTACTATTATTTTTCGGTAATACATTCACAACATAAAAGTGCACTCACAATACATCCAGGGTGATTACCAGACGCTGCTGAGTCTTGCTCCCGCCCTCGTTCCCCTCACCCCATTCCCACTCTCACACCTGGCCTCCACAGATAACCGCTTTTGTTCATTTCTTGTTTATCTTTTCAGTATTTCTGGGAAGGGTGGCTTTAAATGTAAAGCGCGTTAGCATTACCTTAATGGTGTACGTGGGGGGAAGGGTGACTGGGGGCGGGTGGTTGTGTTATCTGCAAGGGGCCCCATTTCCTTCATGAAAACCTGCCTCCCTATCACCCCACTTTACACCGCTCCCTTTCATTTCAGTCACTTACTCATGCATTGAACCCATACTGTTTATGTGCCTGCTGCACTCGAGGCAAGGTGTAAGTGACAGCATAAAGGAAATCCGGGGTGCATCTACGGCCCTGCTGAATTCACACCATCCTCACTTACGCTGCCTTCTCCTTCCTGCCATTTTGCTTCGGTCCAGGTAGCAGCTGCCTATCACCTGTTGCTGCCCACATGCTGGTATTTCCCACAGGACACTGTGTAGTGCATATAGTCCATGGAGCAGATGCTCGAACACGCCACCTTGGGCTGCTCGAAGACAAAAAGTCCCACTAGATCGTGGTGCAGTTCTTGATCAGGCAACCTTGGATCCAGCATCCTTTCTGTCAGCCATGGAGAAAATCCACAGCCCCTGCAAGAACTCTGACCCATACCAAGGCCCCAGGGGAGACTGTGGATAGAAGATGCGTCTGCCCAAGGAAGATGCATCAGCCAGGTTGCGATGAGGCGGGACTGAGTGAGAGTGTGTCTACAGGTTCTTGCTTGGCAAATGGAAGTCATAAACACAGGAAGGACAAAGGAAGAGAGGTTAGTACACCTTAAATCACAAGGAAGTCTAGCATGGAGAGAAAATACTCAGCAGAAGACGTGACATGCCCGCCATTCTGTAGCATGGCTCTGTTATGTCAGGATGTGACATTGCAGCAACTGTTGGCCACTCAAAGCATTTTTTCTAGGATCTGTTAGCTTTCAGTCACTTCATGGCACATGCTTGAGCTGTCCTGCAGAATCTCCTGCTTTCTTAAAGGTTCTTTCTCCTTTGGCCACCGAGTGGCTTTGTCACCTCCACCTCTAGCATGATGCAGTCTCTCTGTCTCCATTGCTTCACCTGTCAAACGGGAGCAAGCTCTCCTGCTCTGCTAGCTCCCCAATGCCGCTGAGAATCAGGTGTGTTAGCATATGTGCAATACAGATGCACTAGAAAACCAACACATTACTGCTCTTACACTACATGTCAGCTCTCTGTTAAAAAAATAATAAAGTATTTTTTTTAAACGAAGCATCTTCAATACAAGGACTAATTACATACCCAGCATTTATATCCCAATGCCAAAAAGACCTTTCTGGGATCTTTTCCTAGCAGGACTGACAACCACTTAAAAAAAAAACAAACTATACAATTTTAAAGGTTTGTTCCAAATACAAGCAGAGTCCTTTATATTCCTTCTCCCTCAACCTTTTCCTGTCTGTCTGTCTGCCTGTCTGATATGCCTTTTTCCCCACAGAACCCCAAGCCCCTCCTTCTCCGAGCCCAGAACGCATTCCAATGTGGCAGAGATGATAACCAGTAATGAAAACCTGCGGCCCGCAGACAGTGAGCCGAGTGCACAGAGGGGAGGCCGAGGAGGAGCCGGTCAGGACGCGTGTAATCAGAAGGGTTATCTAATGCTAGTTTCATTCTAATTGAGTCAGTACCATATGTCACCCTGCAATAACATCGCAAGCAGCATGCAACTGAATACATATTTAATTCACATAATGGGTACAGCAGTAGAAGTAATCAAGGCAGTTTGCCATAAGCCATAAAGAAATGTAGCTTGTTCCTATCAAGAAACATTTGGCACTTAGGGAGAGAACTGTATCACCAGAGAGAGGAGCTGCATTACTGCACACACTCAAGGGAGGGGCAGGAGGGCCAGGGGGAGAGAGATGAGGCCAGGGAGGAAGGAAGGAAGGAGTGGAAGGATGAAAACACCAGAGAGACTCCAGCCAGCGCATCGATTTACGGAGGATGAAAATCAATGAAGGAATATTGTCAGTGGATCGTTGGCCATCTCAATATAATTAACAGTAATGGATTTATTGGCAGAAGCGTAATGATTTCATGTTAAATGTGCCCCAGAATTTCCTGTGCCGTCCTGGATCCTTCCCACTCCCTCTTGGCCCATCCCACGTCCCCGGAAATGGATGCAGCCATGGAGGGTTAAAAAAGATTTTTTTCCCCATCTCTTCATCTGGATTGGCATCTGACAGAAATCTGCTCACCCTTTCCCTTCATTTCCTCCCTCAAGGAGATGATTAATACGGCTGGGCAATGCTCATCAATATCTTTGGACAGATCAACTGGAGTTTTCATTAAACCCATATTAATGTCCTAGATACACAGCTGTGGACAGGTTAGTCTAAAAAAATTTAAAAAAAAGAATGAATAAGAAGAAAGAAAAAGGAGAAAAGAATTGAAACGAAAAATAAAATAAGCCTCGACTTCAGTTAGCTATTCGCCTGGAATTAAAAGAAAACTCGGCCCCTTCCTTCATTAGAGCTTCTCCACCAACATGTTTTGATGTATATTTCATGAGGATAAACAAACATTCATTTCACTTTGGGAAGGTGTTTGCTGTAATGTATTGTCAGCGTACCCAGCAAGGAGGGGACATTAATTTCAATTCTGGTGTTTAAACACTTTGGCGAGTCCCAATTACTCATTCCCCAGCTCGATATCAGGAGCCCCCAAGGAAGGTCGCTGGCTCTCTGTGTGGCCCACCAAGCCGAAGAGAGGCTGGGCTCCACCCTCCAGAGCTGAGGACAGCAGGAATGGGTGAGATGGGACTCTCACCTCCTTCCTGTTCCCTGGTCAGTGGGTGACAGGAAGGGCCACAGCACAGAAGACCCGGCCTTGCAGGCTGTGCATGGACAAGAGTTCAAGATTCTGAATCCTATTTGTGTCTTGGTCTACATTCGAGGATTTCAACCATTTAATGGAGACAAGCAAAGCCTTGGAATCCCCCAGAAAGGGAAATGGGGGCAAGAATAAGAGGATGAAGATGAGGTCAGGGGTCCTTAGTGCAATGTGGCATTGATGAAGTTCTTAAAAACAGATGAGTGAGAGATCTTGGCTGTGGTGACACTGGAGAGCCTTGAGCCCCAACACACACACACACACACACACACACACACACACACACACACACACACACTGCTCATCAGAAATGCAGACTGCAGCCTCTCCATCCAGCAAAAGATCCAGAGTTGAGATGCCATATATCACATGAACAAAGCATATGGATGAGCTTTCCAAAGCTAGAGAACTAAGCAAATTCCCATGATTATTATTCATTTATAGCTCCAGTTTTGATGCCATCTGCAACTTTAGGTAAAAGTTTTCTAAGCAATACTCCAAGCCTCTTTTTCAATCCATTGTGGATCTCTATACACACAGAACTCTCTACTTGCCAAAGTAGCCAGCAGATGCTTTGCCAAGCTGAGGAATCCATCCCTCTTTAACCATGTGAAGAACCACCTGAATAGGGATTTCTAGCTAATGATTAACCATCTGAGAGTGTTTCAAGGATACAGCCCGAAGGTGCAAGAAATGAAGATGGAAAGACAACTTAAGTTGATGGGCCTTCCAATGAGGGGTGAAGAACTAAGAGAGGCCCCCATAAAAGTCTTTATCACAAAGTTAGCTCCTAGAGAGCACCATGTGGATCCCTAAAGGGAAGAGCCCAGGGTGCATCCAAGATTTTTGGGGATACCATGACATACAGGATTTCACACAGGGCACAACTGAGAAGAGGTGCTAGATCTAAAAACATGACAATAATAACAAGAAAGAAAAAGTCCCCCTGGTCCTTCTCAAAGTTACTTCTTTCTTAAGTGAGTGCTAAGGCTACGGTTTCTCAAAATTAACTCAGAACTTAGTACCAGAAGCTAATGCTAGTTAGCATTGCTATGTAGCTATTCCAACTTATGTTGGCAGGAACACACATACATGCTCTTAAAGCCCCACACCTGGTTTTGGCTTCATCTAGATGTGCACTGAGAATCCGAGTACACAAGCTAGGCTGATGCAGGCCACATAGCAGTGCAAGTGGGCTACTGGCTCAAAGGCTGAAATCCTTCTGTAACAAGAGATAAGTAGCTATGCCTCAAACTACCTCCCAGCTCCAAGTCCTTAGCACCTCTCTGCTCCAGTCTCTCCTCCATACTCCCCATGGCTCTGGCAGCCAACATGTTAATCCCTGAACACAGGTGCCAGTCTTGAGGACTCTGCTTCCGAGCTTCCACTACCCTGACTGGCTGGTGCCCATCTGGTTCCTGTCACACAGTTTGAACACCACCCCTGCATCCAAGAGGTAGGAAAAGTTAACACAGCTCTTGTCTGTTGAGGATCTACATGGCCTGTGCTTAGGAGCCCAGGGAAATTAAATGATAGAGATGGGAGGGAGACCTGGAGATGGAGAGGAGATGAAAGTACAAAGGATTAAGGAAGATGCAATGTGTATATGTACCATTTTTCCAAGATGATGATAATTATTATGTATTGCAAACATATACCCCCAAAAAAGTCGTGAAGAAGGAGAAATTAAATGGTACCCTCGTCTCTCCCTTGTTTCATCTCTGTGAACCCAAGGAGGAGTCGCACCATGTGCTTGCAGGTAACAACAGTCCGGCTAGTGGCGTAGTCCTCAGTCCCGCCCTTCCTATATGCCTCAGATGTCCCGGAGCGGTGCCTCTTCCTGGTCACTTCAGGGCACTCAGGGAAAGTTCTGTGGGCCAGCTTTTCCTGATCCTACCTTTGGGGCACTCGTCAATGTTCTCATGCTGCCTGATTCCCATCAGACAAGCCAGGGTGCTTTCAACAAAGCCGTGCAAATGATGGGCACGATAAAAAAAAACCAAACCAAACAGTGACTTAAATTTTAAAATGTAGTAAAAAAAACACATTGCCACTATGGTGAGTGCCTGAAGAGGATTGGAATTCAGCTCTGACTGACTCTGAAGTCCAGGCTCCTCCACCTGCAGGGTGGTGCTGCTCTCTACAGCAGTAATGGGGAAGGGGACCCCAGTGCTCTCTAACAGAAAGCTGCAAGAAAGTACCAGCCTGAGGTTTTCTCCAGCAGATCTCCGGTCTCCCTGGAGACTGAGGGTGGGTAGCTTGTGTCAACAGAATGCACGTAGCTTTGGAATCCTGCAGCTCTGAGCTCCTGTCCAGGTTTCAGCTCTCACTGATGGCATAAGTTTGGAAAATTTACATAAATTCCAGTAGTTTTCCCACCTGAAAAATGGGGATAATGTAGACCTTCAGAGAATGGTTGCAATACTAGAGAAAATGTTTCTCAAGTCCTAAGACTCACTTGTAAGGAGTGGGCTTTCAATGAATATGAACCCCTCTTGTTGCCAGACTACCTTTCTACTTGTAAAAGAAATAAAGACTCTCAAATTGTTTCACAGCTCCGAAAGGCAGGAGAGAGGAGAGTTGAGCCTAGTATCCGGGATGGGATGCGGGACTGCTGGCTTTAGATGTCCACCAGGTTGAAGGTGACTGCATCCCTTTCCCCAGGAGACATGAAGGCACTGCTGATTTGTAGGTGAGGTGAGCCCCTCCTACCCAACACTGTGGTAAGCTGTTGCTGTGCCATTTTTGTGAGGTGAAAGTACATTTTTCACAAAAACAGAACTAAAAACAACAACAACAACAACAACAACAGGGAAAGACACTGCCATCTCGAACAGCTGTGATGCAGGAAACCTTCAAGAATTGGGCTGCAGAAAAGTGTGACAAAACCTGGGGACCTTTGCTGTGGTTTTTGCATTATTTGGACATCTCTGGATTTGAGAATGAGTTCCTCATTCGGGTCATATCACAGAAGGCAGTGATTAATCTCAGTTTCCCAATCAGCTATTGGTTCTAGTAATTTATGCCTAATCCCCAGGGTTGTGGTGAGAATTAAGTAAGAGATTATGTCTACAGGTAATTTTGGGTTTTGCTCTTAAGTTTAACGCACAAGAGCAAGTGCTGCTTAGCTGTAAAATTCTGTATTAAGTTGATATACTTTCTACATGTGGAATGAGTGCAGATAAAAGATAAATATAGTCAGTAAGTATAACTGTATGGGAACAAAGAGGTGTCAACAATGACCACGGTCCTCCCAATTTCTTTTCGGCAATACAAGGTGACATAAAGACTCCCTCTCAAAAAGCTCATAGGGAGAGTGTCTCCTCTCCACCTTTTTAAGTGATTTCTTCAAACAGGGAGTGGTAATTCTCTTTCCATACTTATTATCCTTAGGAAGTAACATCTACCTGGACTTTAATATCTACAGGAAGATAGGTCACTTGGGCCACACATCTAGGACACTTGGAGGAATATTTAAACACAATCTTCAAGGTGGGGTGGGTCAGAGAAGTCTGTCTTGACTACATAGAATTCTTATTTTCAGTGTCTGTCTGTTATAATTCCTAAAAATTTCAAGGCTTTTCTCAAATTTGCTTCTCAAAACTGAAGGAAAGCAGTAAAACATAGATTTCCTTTCTTCTTTCAATTTTTTGCAATTCATAAAGCATAAGAAAGATCAAAGAATAGACAGTTCTTTCATTTCTCCAATCCTCTCATAAAGTATCAAGAAGCAGGGGAAACATTACAATAATGCTATCTGCCAGATATAGGTGAGATCTATCTACAGATCTACAAAATACAAACAATGTGCTTGAGCTGGAAGAATTTGCAAGGATACTCACAAGGCTGTTGTAAATGTAAGTCCAGATGTTAGATATTCTATGCATAAACAAGAGTAAAGAATCTTGAGTTCAAGTGTGGAAAGGATCCCTCATCGATTCTAAAAGTAAAGAAGCCAAGGATAGGCAGCAAGCCTCCAGTTCCAGTTCTTCCCAGCTCTTCACTCAGACTCATGAGGCACTCAGCAGAGGCAGCCGACTCCATATTTTTAATCCTCCAGTGTGCTGGCCTGGCTACTCAACCACCAATCCCATCAGCAGCCTGGAGAGGGAGGTTGCTATTTCATAGTAGGATGGAAATGAGAATAGAACCTGGGTTATCTTCAGGGCATATGTTTATCTAATTTCTTTAAAGTTGAAACTATCCAGTTCATGGGGAGAGTTGATAGCTCACAAAAATTCCAACAATTGAATGACTAATAGTCATCGTTCCTAAAATGAAAGTTCCTTGAAGTCACTGTTTTTTGTGTTATTTTATGTACTGATATATTCCAAGAATAGGGCCTAGCATCCAGTAGATGCTCAATTATCATTCATTGAGCAGATAGATGAATGTGGATGGGTAGTTGAATAAGTGAAGGAATGGATTAAGAGGTCCTTCCCCTAGGTTCAGAAAAAGCTGTACAAAAATGACACTTAGGCAGGCATGGTGGCACATGCCTGTCATCCCAGCTACTCAAAAGGCTGAGGCAAGAGGATCCATTGAGGCTAGGAATATGAGCGCACCCTGGACAATATAGGAAGACTGGGTCTCAAAAAATAAAAGTAACCAACCAAACAAAACAAAAATCAAAAAGTTACGCTTATTTCTAGTTACATGCAAAGAAAGCAGGTGATTCCAAAATCCAACTTAAGTGCCTATTCCTTTACCAATTCAGAATAACCAGAAGGGACTGTTTGAATTAGTGATAGATTAGGAAGTATATTAAAAGAAAAGCAGGATTATTTCACTTTAATTTCCCCCCTTGCCCCAGCACTACATAATCTTTGATATATCACATCTGTTTTAATAAATTTGTTAAAAAGTTAATAAATTTGTAACGAAGTAATGTATAATTATGTTACCATTATATCTAAATGACATTTTAACAAGATATTAACACAAATTTTATGACCCATGTACACATACACTAAAAAAAGACTAGGAGGTGCTATTTTGCTTGCTTGAATTGTTACCCTCTCAAGTCTTCTTTCTACTATTAATTTATTTAATGACTTTATTTCTGGGTAAATACTTTCACTAGTAAAGATAAAGATAAATCTCAGTTCCCCAGGACATAAGATCAAAATATTGAGAACAGCAGAGTTTAAATTACTGCTTTTGCTTTTGCAGTATTTTTTGCAATAGAGTTTTCATTTACTTTCTATAACTTGGTCTGGAACAAAAATCAACAGGCTGCTGAAATGTCCTCTCCTCATGAGCAAGCAGGCCGGATAGTCAGCTGTGATGTGTTCATGAACAGTAAAGTTCTAAGAGGCAGCTGTCATTAACCCTAAAATTACTATCTTAAACCATCAAAAATCAAAAGATTTATTTAAAATACTGTTTGGTTTTTCAACTCCCTTTTCACTTGGGAGTCTTTTTGTTGTTCATTTCCTTATGATTAAAAACATATACTTCCATTTACTTATACACACATTTCATTTCCTATTACTTGAGCACCAGAATAAAAAGAATTCAACCAGTTTTATTTTTCTAGTTCTGGAATTGTAATTCATATTACAAGGAAAAGAGTTTTTTTAAATGCTAGGTTCATGCATAGTAGGTGCTTCATAAATATCTGTAAAATTGCAAATTAAGAATAAGGATGATATAAATAGCACATAGGAACACAGGGAGGAGATGATGAAGGGATAAAAAAAATCACGGTCTTCAAATATTTGAGTGGCTTTGTGGAAGTTCAACGGATTTTTGCTACTCTGTCCAAAGGGAGACCTCAGATAGAAGGATGCAAAGTTTCACTGAGGTGACTCAGTTCATCTTTTTTTTTTTTTTGGTACCAGGGATCAAACTCGGGACCTTGCGATTGCAAGGCAGGTGGCGGAACCAATGAGCGAAATCCCGGCCCTACTGTTTCTTTTATTTATTTATTTATTTTTGGTACTGAGGATTGAACTCGGGTCCTTGTGCTTGCATAGCAGGCGTCGAAACCACTGAGCTAAATCCTCAGCTCTCAGTTCATCTTGAGAATGTTTGATGCATATGATGCATATGAGCCTGTTTGATGCATATAATAGCTAACAGCTTTTATTGTTCAATAATATCTTGACATCTCCTTTAAGATAGAAAAAAATGTATGATCTGTAATCTTTCTACCTATTTCTAGAAGTACTTAGCAAAAATCCATGGAACAATAGCCATCCCTGCCACAGCCATGGTAGTGGTAGAACTGCTAGGTAGGAGTTTAAAATTCGATCCCTTATGAATCTGTAATCCTAGAACTATGAATGTCTCCTTTTTCAGGTATTCCCAAAATGAGCATATGGGCTTGCTTTCTTAAAAATAAAAAGGTAAATGAATATAAATAATGTTCTCTTTGTGATCTTGTAGGATGTACCATTTTAAGTAACTAAATTCTAGATCCTTACCACACACTGTCTGTAAAGAGACTCTCCTTCTTACCATCTAGGACCTCTCCCGGCACTGTGTAGGCAGAGGCCAGACTTCCACATGGGATGAACTAGCAGCAGTCCCAGTGTCACTAGGAAGGAAGAACCAGTCATCACCTTCGAGTGGTCACTGGTATTTCCAAGGTCACCACTTGGCGCAAGTCAGATCAGATCAATGGGTTAGAAACAGCAGCACTTCTGTCAGGAGTGTGGAGTCAGAAACATCATAATTCATGAACTCCATCCACCACTTCATTTCTCCAAGCCTCAGATTTGCCATCTTTAAGATGAGGGGACATCAGCGCTAGCCTAGGAACCAACATCACAGGGTGCTGACAAAGGTCAAATGAGAGCATGAAGTAGATGGGCAGTGTACGGTGCCGCTGAACTCCCAGGGGGTGACTATCTTCCAGGTAAACTTAGAAAATAAATGCAAAACACAAGGTAATCATGAATTTCATCTTTTAATCACTTAGAAAACACTCAATGAATATGACTTGGCTTGACTTTCTCTTAAGAAACGTTACATCTCTAATTCAAAATTCTTGCATTGTATTCTTTTTTTGACCACCAGCTTATCTGAAATTGGTGAATTTATACACAAAAAGGACAAAAGGGGGATTCTCTTCTTGTTCCAGAGCCCAGAGGATTGTACACAGCTTGCCTCATTGCCTATTTCCAAAGGAGCTTTGCCACTGAATCATAATTTTACTTGTCTCTTCCTGAGGTCCCCAATGCCTACCTCTGCAGTGTCCACAGCAGCAGACAGTCTCATTAACTGTCTCATTAACTGCCTCAGTCTTTCCAAAGTGCAAACAAACAAAAAGCACAGCCTGGCAAGGTTCTGTAGTCCTCCATTGGCTCACCATCGTCTCCTGCTGAACCATCATTCATCATCCATCAACAGAATAAAAAGGCATCGCTCTGCTAGCCCACCATAAGAAACAAATTATTTGATGTGGTTCTTAATTAGGAGTGTGAACACCTATGTAACCTTTAGGGGGAGGATGAGAGGTGGGAGGAAAACCTATGGATGGCTTTTTATATTTATTGGCAAGCCATATCTCAGAGCGCTGGTCCTGATACAAGAAGATAGGTGTAGAATTTGAACTTAGGTTTTCCCCACTCTGACTATGTAAGGACTGATATCTGCAGTCTCAGATAAATCTAAGTTAAAATAATCTGAGAGCTTTTCCTCCTTCTAGTTCCCCACAGTTTTCCATAAGAGCTTAGAATGCATCTAGTTAACAGATTCCCTCAGAGAAAAAAGTTACCCATAAAATTGCCCCAGGGATCCAGGACAGAGGTGGGCTTATGGAAAACAACAGAATATATATATATAGAAAACAGCAGATTATATATATGGAAGTCAATGGATTATAAGACATAGCTGAAAGCATCACAAAGGTGAGACCGGGTTCTCTGTAAGTGACTTGTGGCAGCCAAGTGACTGGTTCCCAAGATTTTTCACTTGAGCCCTGGCCACTGGCTCAGCTTTGTTCATCAAAAATGCAATTACCCACACATGGAGGGCAATAGCAAATGACCGTTTTCTTTCATTGCCAAATGAATTGTGTTGGATAATGTGAAAGGATCATAAAGTACGGAGACGGACCTGAGAAGGATTAAGCATTTTATGTTGCCTGTGGTGCCCAGAAGGCACCATGTGGGCAAAACAAGGTCAGTCACTGCTGCTGTGATCTTGGGAGGTGAGTTCACAACATGGCCTTCACCTCTGCCTCACTGAGTGCACTATGTGCTCCAAGAAAGCAGCCCCTTATTCCTCTATAAAGAGATGAATGTATATATATAGTAAGCATTTTCCTTAGGTAACCACTTTCCCCTTACAACTGCTCTTTCAAGAAACCACAACTGTTCTACCAACTGCACAAGTCTATCATTTGTGCAGATGCCAGACATCATTTCGACTTGACTTGGGAAGCGGTTGGCTTTGGACAGACTTGGGTGTGCACAGCATCAGGTACATTTTCTGTAAAATGGAGCCAATGTTGCTAAATGGAAAGGAGTTTTACAAATTAAATGACAAAGTACACACGAACTCCTTGACTTTACATTCTTTACCTGCTCTCCATAATTAAATCCTGTGCATCCTGTCCTCTTCTATCACTCATCTAACCCAAATCCTGCATGACAGGCAGACCTTTCTCTTCCTTGTAACTCCCTTTCTTGCCAAATGGGTTCCTAGGTTCATGTTGTTTTTTGTTTTTATTTTTATTTTTGTTTGTTTGTATTTGGTGGGGCTGGGGATTGAACTCGCAGCCTTGCGCTGAGTACATTCTCAGTTCTTTTCATATATTTATTTTTACTTTTTTCATTTTGAGACGGAGTCACTCTACACTGACCAAGTTGGGTTCAATTTTGTGATCCTCCTACTCAGCCTCTGGAGTAGCTGGGGTTACAAGCATGCACCATCACACCTGGCAATCTTTGTGCTTTCCCAGTGCCCATTACTGTCTCCTCTTACTACCTCCCCCATCCTCCTCTAGGATTTCTATGTATCCAGCCCCTTCCATTTCCTTACCCTATTCTCATCTTTCCCATATGCAGCCAACCCGCACTATCTTGAACCCCAAACCACAGTTTTGCTTCTGAAATATGATTGTATTGAATCCATGTCATTTAGTTATGCACTTCTTTGAACATTATCATCTGTGTTTAAAATACCCTGGAAGCACTTCTATGGCAGAGGTCAGTTCCTAATATTTCTTGTGAAGCCCTTCCAAATTGTAAGTGGTGCAAATAAAGGCACTCTGTAAACAGTAAAGCAGCCTGTACACTAGAGGGGAAGCTTGTATGTCAGAACCATGAGGATGTGGCTCTAAGTCAGACTGAGACCTTAGCACGCATTACCTTCCAGGTGGGAAAGAAGTAGGGACTGAGCCAAGCATCTCAACTGGGTGCTATAGTGATCAGATGGACTCGACCCAATTGTCTTATGCAGAAATAGAAACACCAAATTTTTATTTGCTTTTGTATGGCGAGGGCCATGTTTGACATCATGTCTACGTAAAGGCAGTCAACAGACCTCAGCCTTGTGCTTCAGGGTCAAGGTTTATACTTTAGGAAAAGGGACTGTTGGCAGCTAAAGAGTGAAGCAGTCTGGGCTCTTTGAAGAAAAGATTAACAGTGATGCCAGCACATGTTAAGCAGGACAGGTAAACAGCTTCAATATCACTTAACAGCAAGCTGGGGTTGCAGCGGGTCCAGCTTCACACTCCAGAGGCCGTCCTCTCCAACATTCCAGTGCAACCCATGTCAAGACTTGGTGTCTGAGACAGAAAAGTCCTTGCCTTAAACCCTACATCAATGGTAGCCAAATTCCAGGGCTTGAGATTTGTATCCTTCTGTCTTTAGATATCACTTTGCTTCAACCTCATGGTCCAATTTCCAGTTTCATACACAATCCTGCTTCTTGGACTTGCCCTCTTGGTTTGATACTTTGGTGAACTTGGATTTAACTTTAGCTTCACACCTTGGTTCATCTTTACCTCCATCACCTCTTGGTCTGGAGCAGGCCAGACTCTGCCACTACTCCTGAAACCCAGTATCTCAGAGGTCTGCCAACTCAGAGTGGGGTCTGAAGACAGAGAAGGAAGTGAGGGTAGAAGACTGGGTACTGGGTGGGGCAAATATAGCATGAATAGAAAAAATACTCCATGGGCTATGGAGTTCCTGGTTTAGCCCAAGCAACTCACAGATTGATCTGTAGTAGTACAAAGAGTACAAAATGCCTCTTGTTCTTTTTTGATCCCTTTTGTGCAGTGAGCTAGTTTAATCCAACTTTTCTCTATCAAGTTGGGCTCAAGGAGTGGGTTGAGGAGACTGACTTGACCAATGACAGATGTTTGTGCCAAATGTAAACCACACAGCCCACCAGCAGGTCTGTTGGGAGAGGGTGAGTGGTCACCAAACTCAGTCTGCAGGAGTTGAAGGAGACTGGGAACAGATGACACAAAACATGGCAAGTTCAGCAATCTGAATCCATTTGATGCAATATGGAAACTGAGTTCAGTGCCCACCAGGATCATCCAAGGTGGTGTGGTGGGGCATAATGCCAAAAAAGACACTAGTCAGTCCTTGGTATCAGACTGGAAACCTGGTGATAATACTAGAGTTCATTTATGATGATTTTACCAGGGCATGGGGGAAAGACTCCTGTAGCTCCAAGGATGGAACATGAAAGGAAGAGCCAGTGAAGTTCAGAGATCCCTCAGCATGATGGGCAGGTAAGAAGGGGTATCTGAGTAGTTCCTAAAGCCCCCTTGCTGGGGAGGAAAGCTCTCACTTGCTTAGCCATTTGGCCCTGGCTGGCTCAGACTCCTGGTTCTGGAAAGAACTGGGGGCTGGGTAAGACAAACTGCTGCCTCCACCAGGGAGGATCTGGAAGGCAGAACTGATGGTGATCATCATTAATATTTAAGCAAACAGTAAAAGGAAGACATTGTATATTTTCTTCAACACCTACGGTTGGATGTTAGAGACAGAACAGGGACCTAAGAAAGAATCATTATTTCTATTCCATTTCCATGAATGAAATGTATTTACATTTGTTTTCAACAAAACTCTTGAGAAAGAGATCTAGTGGCATCATTTATCATTGCAGGATCAGAAACAAAAAGATTCAAATTATTGTCTTGGCTTTGCCATCTACAAGCTGTGTGACAACAGGCATTCTAGACCTCTAAACCTTAGTGTTCTCACTTTAAAATGGGGTTAAGTGCATTTCCCTCTGCTAATCTGCTGGGGCTGTTTAGAGGATCAAATAGCAGTATAATGATATGAGAGCATGTGGCAAATTACAAAGCACCATGCCAAAGGAAAAGGTTATTCTTGTGGGCACCATGAAATCATTACATCCCTTGATCGGATTTAAAGACCTGTTCAGGTGGGTGGATCTGTGATTTCTTCCTGATTAACCACTTGGTATCACAGTTTATCTTCATTTATCTAGGGCCAGTGGCCTCCAAAATCAACTGGGTTCAGACTGTGAAGTATGTTTCTGTTTTCTGCATTTTGGTGTACTTTTTCTCCCCTGAAGCTATGACACATTGGATGCTTTCTAAATTCTGGCAGCATCTGTGAAAATGTCTGCCTATCGAGTTCTTAATGGTTTCTAGTGGTTCAGAATTAATTTCTCTGACACAGAATTGTCCAGGCCATTCCATGCCCATTGATAGTTCCCTCTCTTCTCCTAGGTTTCATTGAAGTCTCCAGACTGTCTCTTTTTTGGGAAATGGGCTTTGGTGACAATTGCCAAAAAGCAGGCTTAGCATTCCAAATTAACAACACAATGGTGACCCTGAAGTAGAGAACAAAAGAAGAAAATGAACTGTATGTGTACCTAAGCCAGAGCATCAACTAGAACAACACTGATAGCACAAAGATGATGCGGTGCTTTGGTCTGCTGTTAATCCTCCTTCTTCCTTCTCCCTGGGAATCATGGCTCCATTATTAACCAAACCTGAAGCCATGAAAGGGAATCTGCTCCTAAAAATAGGGTTCTTGGGGAACACAAAAAACAGTATCATCTCCTGTGAAATTTGAAAGCCCAACCCTAGTAAAGAAGCAAGAGACAAGCAGGCTGACCTGTGACTGAGGAGTGGAAGGCAAACAAGACCTGATCCATGATGAAAAGCCAGCTGGATGGGGAAACCAACTTCTCATTGGAACCTACAGGCAGTGGGGTCTTGTTTTCAGCTCAGACTCATTTCATCTCTGTGCCGCAGTTTTCCAATTTGCAAAGCAGGCATACTTATTCACAGTACCCCTCTGTTCTGTCTCCTCAAGTGAGGAATCAGTAATGTGTCCTAGCAGGGACTCAAGGCTCCTGCAATAACTGTGCAAGCCACAAGTCTATCGCTCTGCCCCCATGTGGCTGGGTGAGGCACATGCTGAGCAATATGTGTGGAACCACCACTCCTTAATCTCCTAAAGGTTTATCCTACTTGGGAAGTTCAGCTTAGGGGAAAAATGCTTTCTTTACAATGTTAAAATATAAGCAGATTCACAGGAGTTAAAGAGTCCTAACACAATTTAAATACGTCAGTAACTTTCCAGGAGAAAAATAAAAATAAAACATGCCAAAGAATAGGGACGACAAAAGCAGAGTGACTAGCCAGGTACAATGAATGGTTCCTGTCTATATTTTTGGCACTTTGGGAAGCTAGGGCAGAAGGTCCACAAATTCAAGCCCAGCATGGGAAACTTAGTGACTTAGAGAGATCTTTTCTCAAAAAACTAAAAAAGAGCTGGGGATTTAGTTCAGTGTGAAGGAATTAGGTTCAATCCCTAGTACCATAGCAGGGAAAAAAGAACAAAGAGACATGTTGGCTTGTGAAGACAGGACTTACTAGGGGACAAGGTACACACCTCTGTGGAAGACAGAAGCTTTTAGGGTTTTTCCCACTACTTACTTAGAACTGATTTGAGACCTACATTGTTATAGGTGACAAACATCCCAATAACTAATCTTCCAAGAAAACCCTTAACCATGCTAGACTTCTTTTTCTCTTTTCAAGCTTAATATAAAATATGTCACACACTATGATCATTTCCACAGCATTTATTTGTCAAGAGTACACATTGTACCAAATTGCTGGGGCCCAAACAGGTTTGCGGGAATTCCTCAAAGCAGGACCCTGTATAAACACAGAACCTTATTACACACATGTGCACACCTATATCTGAGTGAGCTCAATGCTTTGGAGTTGCCCCTTTCCATCAAATGTAATTGTGGTATTAAGAGAGAAGGGGAATTAGACAGAGAAGAAAAGAGAAAAAGGGGGTAAAAAAGAAATGACAGGAAGAAAAAAGATGACATTTTACCCTTGCCTTTAAAGTGGCTGCATATTTAACAAATGAATTTGTAAAGGACAAATTGTTGGTAGTCCAGAAGCCAAAAACAATGTGACTGCAAGGACACTCCCCAGATAAGAACAAAATTAGAAATCTGTGTGTAGCAATGTGTGTGTGTACACATGTGTGAATAATCAGATGCACACATGAATGCCACGGCACATCTATAGGATGTACAGATATATGTTCAAATAGGGGAGGCAAATGTCTTTTGTATAAAAACAATTTAGTGAGTCAAAGGATGCCAGTCAGCTGCAGCTGAAGAAGAAAGAGAAGAAAATCCTATGGAAATGATTAAGACTCCAAGAACCTTTAAGACTTCACCTGAATGCAGACACTTAAGCTCACAGCTTTGCCATTAAAGCTGGGGCCTAAATTATTGATCTCTTGCCTTTATCAGCACCACAGTCACGTCCCAGTATTGAGATCTAAGTACACTGCGGTCCCTCTGCTGCAGCCACTGAAATAATTAGGAGAAATTCTCATTAAAGGAGAGTGAAAGGTTCAGGGAGAGAGGCGGAACAGAGGGTCTGGGGGCTGTTTAATGTCCTCCACGGGGTCAAGAGATTGCTGGGATCACATCCCCAAGCAGCGCCCACCAGCGACAGCTTATCGAAGGGAAAAAGTCCAAACAATACACACACGCAGTGGCCCTTTCTGGTGTGTTTACATCCATGCACAGCTGTGCAAAGACACATGCATGCTGCAGCAAAATTGCCGTTCAAGACTGTTCATACAGAGGGCCGGCAGGGCAGTATACACAGTATGAAAGGGGAAATAAGGGAAGAAGGGAAGAAAAATAAGCAGACTCGAGGAAATGCATGAAAACTAAAGAAAAATAAACACATTACTAATGGAAAATCGACTGTTGACTCTCTTCCACTTAATTTATTCATTGTTTGAAAGTGCACGGGCTCCGGGTCCAAAGAGAAGAGGAGAGGCAGCACACACAAGCAGGCAGGCACTCCCGATGGCACACTACTGGGCTGGCGGAGACCCAGGATTACAAGCATCCTCCAGGCCCACATCCACTCTCACCCAGAACCTGGGTGCCCGGGCTTCCTCTGGATTTGAATGCAGGCTTAGCCCCCTTTCCTGACCCTCCCCCACCAACTACAAAAAGAGAAAGAAAGAAAGAAAGAAAGAAAGAGACCAATCTTTCACACATGTGCCTAGAAATGGCTCAGACTTATGGGGAGAGAGTAAAAGACAGGGAATAGCCCTTCAGAAACCATACAGATGGAGGGAGAGGGTTAGGACGGGGGATCAAAGGATGAAGCCAACAGGGCCAGGGGCACAGCATACACGGTCCACGCAGGCACTCACAAAGTTGGCCCATATTTAATGTCAACGTGCTGTTATTTAAAAGAAAAATTCCATCTCACACGGCTAATCTGAATTGTTAGAGAAACCATTACCACAAACACTGGGAATGTCTGAAATTGATTATTTTTACTTCATTTCGTTAATGAAATCCTCCAGCAACCAAAAACTAGCCCTGGATGAAATTTCTTCACAATGAAAAGAAAAGGGGAAAAACATTGAAACATAATGAGTAACTTCTCTAACTTAAAGACTGTCTTTGTACTTGAGCTCTATGCATTTATTTGTTTGTTTATTTATTTATTTATTTTGTGATTTCTGTCAGTGCAGAATAATGGAGCCAAGCGGGAATCTGTTCCCACCATTTTGTGCGAGCAGAGATATTAGCATGGACCTCACATCCCATAAGGAGCATCACATCATTAAATGTCTTGGGCTGGTGCATAGGGAAGAGAAATGCGGGATGTCACCGGCTGATAGGGAAGAAGACTGGATGTTATTTATTAGGGAACACTTACCGGAAACTGCATTTTCTCCATTTGCATTAGATACGGCACTGCTGCCTTCGCCAAGCGAGCACAGGCACGGACACACACAGAAAGCCGACGCTCCCTCCGATCCCCCCACGCTTTGTTCACAGTCTCCTCAATCTTGCCAGCATCCAGGCCCTGGTTTACATGGCGCCTTGCCCTACGACTTTCTTTTCCCTCTGGTATGCTCAGTGCTCCATCTTTTTGCCCCAGAGTTTTTCATGTTTCTGCAAGCTCCTTTCTGCCCCTTGCCTTCCCCAGGTTCAGAATGCTCAGCTTCCAAGCCTGACCCCAGATGCCTGCAGCCAGCTGACTACTGAGTCACCAGATCACCTACAAGGAAAGGCCAGTGCAGCTGTGCCCAAAGGTGGATGTTTCCTGGGTTCTCCACACAGGGTGAAGGAGACTTACATATTTCTTAATGAGAATAAGGAGAAATAAAACTGATTTAGGACTTCCAGTGGAGTCTGAAATTTCATACCAGGTTTTGTTCCTGGGAAGGGATTGTATGTGGAGGAAGCACAACTGCTAAATCTCTAGCTCCCCAGTTTTCTTCCCAACATTTCTTCCTCGTAGCAGTCATCAAAACAACCCATTTGCTTCAATAATGCAAGCCTCAGGCATCACCTCTAGAAGGGGTCTGAGGCTATTTCTCCTGGATCCTCCCTGAGGATGTGTAATCATAAAGGAAGAAAATCAGATATAGATACTGTTTCTGTAGTGGACACTCTCATGAGTCTCTCCCGTGCCCAGTCATATGCGGGCACAGTCTTGTTCCTCGGGCACTCTGCACACTGCTACATGTTCCTCACACTCTGTCACAGTCACATGCACAGGGACAAATATTTCAAGTGGGTCATCACATCTCCATAGTGCTAGCACCTTTGGGATTGGGATAAAAGGTAAGGACTCGTCGATGCCTGGACCATAAGGGATCAGGGCAATTTATCACAAAGACGTTATTAAAAACACATATGCACAAGGTGCATAATTCCATAAAGCAAATATTAGCAGAACTGAATGGAGAAATAGACAGCAATACAAAATAGTAGGACACTTCATAGATACGCAGAAAAGCCCCAAATGTATACATACACAGTAAAAGCCACTGGGGTGGCAGGGGGTACTAGAATCTTGAGGTGAATTCCCTAGTACTATGAGGGTTTGATGTATGAACTCAAAAAAGCAAAATAGGGGCATCTTAGAGAAAGAAAGCCAGAGAGACAGTGGGTATGTTCCAGAAAATTCAATTTCTGAGGACATTCATTGGAGCTAGAACTCAGCCCATGCCAGAGACTAGTTCCAGAAACTAGAAGGAAGCAGAAAAGCCCAGGATTCCTGTGAAACAAGTTCCACTCACCTGCAATGCTTCTGTGCACTCACAGAGTCTGCCCGCTGTGTCCTGTGTGCATTCACTAGGGGAACCCCTGACCCTGATCTCTTGCTCCTGACACCCTAATGCAGCAGCCTCTCCCCCACCTAAAGAAAGTGGCCAAGTGTAATTATGCAGAAAGCACCACTGGAGCTATATCAATAAGACAGACGTCTGTTGTATCATTCTCTCTCAGTAAGGCATTTCTTCTCCCCAATTGCTCATATAGAATCATAGCCTAATAGCATCCCATTAACATAATTGCCAACACAACTAGTGTTCCGTGTCTCAGAGCCATTTACTTACTTTACCATAAAGAATACCAAAACAGCCCTAAAATCACAAAGAGGAAGGAAGAACGGGGGTGGGTGATGGGGGAAGCAAGAGGAAAATGTTACCCCTTTATACTCCTTTTGCTCCCCAGAGTTGGGCTCTAAGATGATAAACACAGGAGTTGCCGCTCTCATCTGCGGGAATCGTAACACAGAGCCTTCCTACCAGACTCCCAAGCAGACGTGTGCTAAAATCTAAACGGATTCTGCCAGGCGAAATGAAATTCCCATTATTTTTAATTAATCCTTAATTAAAATATATTACTCCGCAGATTCCGCAAATCTCTCTTAATATGCAAATGCGGCCCATTCAAGGATATTTACATATCATTAATTAAAACGGCACATTCTTTCAGTCTAACAAGCTGAGGGGCCCTGGCTGCTGCCACACTGGCGCGAGGAGCCCGTCCTGGCGGTGCCAAGCTCATCTGATAAAAAGATGTCAAGTGTTGGCTGCGCCTGGGGAAGGTAAGGCGGAAGGGGAAGAGTACGTTATAGTCTGACACTCTATGGAGCAAAAGGGCTTGAAATATTAGCTTGGGGCTGGAGCCAAGTGATTTTGGCAGGGCTGGGAGCTCCCTGCTATCTACACCTATCAGCTGATCACCTCAGGCCCCACCCCAGCTGGGTCTTGGCTAGGAGAGGAAGGCTTCGGGTAAGCGTGAGTCATGGTGGACGACGGCTGGGTGGAGGAGGATGCTGCATGTGAGAAGAGAGAGGATTTGTACGCACTTGTCTGATTTTTGCTGCAGAAGTGAGGCCTTTCCAAGCCAGAGACAGAGCATCCCCCAAATCCAGACAGTCAGTCTGGATAGGGGAGGGTGGGTTAAAGAGAGTTCACCAATCCCTTTACCAATTGCTTAATGCAAAACAAGACTTCCCAGGAAAAATTGCGCCGCTTGGGTGGGGACTTTGAGGTCCACTTCACTGAGTCCTGGGAAGACAAGCCCAGGACCACACAGCAAAAGGTGGGCTGTTGGAACAGATGATGGCAGGATGGCAAGGATGACATAGTTCTTGACCAAAACGTAAAGGAGGAGCCCATCTAGGAAAAGCTTGTGGAATGGACATCAATCACTCCATTTCCATAGACAAGCCCTATCAGTCAGGAGAGATTTGCAAACAGCACTGCACCCACTTCCAGGCCTTGGGGAGGGGCAAGTGTTTGTGCACAGCCAAGACAGCCTGCTGGCCTCAAGTACTTCATTGTCTAGACCACCTGACAGGAGAGCAGGCTGGGAAACAAAAACATAGGGAGTGTAAACTGCATCTGAGTCAACCTTGTTGCCCAGCCACCTAGGGGAATCCCACTCAGCATGACAGGGCTGCGGGCAGCTGGTGAGTCTCTCTCACCAGCAAAATGACCCACTCCTGTACAAGTATTTTGAATTACTGCCTTGCCAAACTACAGCTGAATACATGCTACAGACTCTTGTGCCCATTTTTTAAATGCTTGAAACCAGATGTTATATCCTTATAGACCAATGGTCTATTGTCCTTATCTGTGCAACTGCTTATCAGAAATTACCATGGGGGTCTTCTTTTGAGGCTGAAGCCACTACCAAATTCTACTCTTGCCCTAAATGTCCTCTGCTTCTCCATACATTGTAGTTTTGCCAGGGTCAGAGTTATTGCTCTACCAATAGGTACTTCTTCAGGCAAGGACCTTCACTTTAAAAAAACAAATAAACTGCATTACCATGCAAAGACATGAACTAAACACACATAGTGTAATATCAAAATGAGATCAGCAAGAAAAAGGGAAGTTCACAAGGCCAAAGGTTCATGAAGATGGAGCAGCTGGG
Organism: Heterocephalus glaber; assembly: GCF_000247695.1. The sequence continues at coordinate 3,046,215 of NW_004624826.1, read as the reverse complement.
CTGGAAAAACCCTCGGAAGCAATGTTGGTGTGGCTGGAGAAAGCAAGAAAGTTTTCAAAATAATTAAATTAGCTAGTGTGGAAGAAGCATCCCAAGACAGACGCACCAGGCTAAATTCTTAAAGTGTAGCTTACTGCTCAAGATCAAATCCACACGGAAATCTCAGCTCTTCTTAAGAGAAACTGTGTGACAAAAACGGGTTCTATAAAATCTCTAAGCCTTAGTCTATCCACCTGAGAAAAGGGGAGTCACTGCTTTCATTTTTCACAGAGCTCTGTGAAGACTAAGAGATAAGAACCATAGCACATAGTGAAGGCCTGATAGAAGTCAAATAATTGTTCATTGCCAACACCAGGCCTTTAGTCTCTGCAGTCCCTCCCAATCTTAAGACTCAGTGACTCATCTCCATCTTCCACCTCTCGTCCTTGACATTTATTTCAGCCCCTCTCCTAGGCCATATGCATTATTTACTGCTATTTTTGTAAAACTGGTCTGGGGACATTTCCATTACTAGAAGAGCAATAACAAAAGCCCCACCATTCTGTGAGCTTATCAAGCTGCACAATATCTGCTCCATCAGCCAGAATCTGTCATCAGGCTTCTTGGAGGAGCAGCTATCATTATTTCATTTTTCTTTCTCAGACTAATCTGAGAAATGAGCACACTAGTACATTATAACAGCATAAGCATTAGCTAAATACATCACTGAATCTTTGAAACCTTAGGCATATTTATAAACAAAAGCATCAAATAAGAATAATGATAATGATGGACTTGAGCCTCCTGTTAGCATCCATAATATGGCCACTGCTTGTGCAAATGATCGGAGGCTCCTTTCTTTCCATTCATCCAGCTTTTGAGGCTTTGGGGGAGGAGAGCTGAGCTGCCTGCCACATGGCAGCTGATAAATCCCCAGCAGAGGCCACTGCAAGAGTGCAATGAGGACATCCTCTAGAAAGAGCGAGCAGAACCCCAGCATCGCATTCCTCATCTCCTCCTTTCCATCTGTTATTGCCCTCCAATCTCCAGAAATTGCTCCAAACTGAGAATCCCACGCTGTCCCTTTCATTCTGTGGCTATCTCATGTCTTCAAGACATTACAATGTTGGTAATTCTCTGCTTTGGAAGTCTCAACGTCCCAAGGCTAAGCCAGAACACTTAAAGGCCCAGGCCCCCTTCCACATGGTGTAGTGAGGTAAAATGGGTTTCAGCGATCTGATGAGGCATCACGTCACAAGACTTGGATTCTAAAGAGAACAGTCAAATGTACGGAATTCAATCTTATGACAACCAGGATGACCAGGCACATGGCTCCTTAAGGGCAGAAGAGGCCCAGCTGTTGGCACAAGGTTCTGAGGATCCCAGCTTCGGCAGTAGAAGCACAGTGGAGAAAATACCACAGTGCAGCTGTGTGCTACAAACACACACTGTCAGGGCCTTGAGTCAAGGAGCTAACCAGAGTCCCATGTAGTTTATCGATTTTTAAAACATAAGATCTTTAAAGAATTTTTAAATTCTGCTTACAGTATCCAGAGTGGATTATTTTTAGTGCAGCTAAAATTCCTATCCAACACAGCTATCTGTCAATGTACAGTGTACAAAGGATTAATTCATTTTACCCAGAGACAAACCTTGTAACTAAATTCTTCACAAAATTCATTATAGGATTCAACTGCCACTGAAGAAGGCTCATGGTCTTCTCTTTCCCACATTGTAAAAGGTTTCTTTCCTAAGATCCTTCAACACAGATTCCAAAGTCATGGCATCAGGAAGCTTCGATGATACCAGGGCCTTTCTCTCATGGTGGGATTCAACTTGAGCCAAAACTCGAATACACTGACTAGTTGATACTGTGACCAGTGTGATGCTGCCACAAACTTGTCAAAACCAATGTGGACTTCCGACAATTACCAAGTGAAAACCTCTCTCATCTTACAAGGTAGACAAAGAACCTTAAAAGGTCCAGACACCACTGGCTAATGTTAGGTCATAAAGAGAGGGAAAGACTTCATTCTATGAAGATGAGGGAGAACCAGGCTTTTTAAAAGCCATGACCTGCTTCGATCTATTTCAGTTGACACATTTGAGTGCTGTGATAGATGTGATAGTGCTGTGATAACCCACCGTCCTGGGTTACATGGACTAAGAGGAGATCGTCGTCCACACATACCACATCCAAAGGGACTGCTCAGTCTCCACCTGATAAAGCGGATGAGATTCATTGGTTATGAGTTGGGAGCCTCTCTGAAATTCCTCAGCAAAATGTACAGGCTCCACTCAGCAGGCCATCGAGTTCCCACATGGAGGACCATGGCCTCCAACTGTCAGTGCTTGACTTCTGGGAAAAGTCATTAGCTTAAATGCCAGCTGATTAGTCACAGCCGTGCTAAGAAAGGGGGCCGAGGGTTCACCCCAAACTTACCTGGCAATTGATATTTTACTTACGGCACCAACAGACTTCACCATAGTAAGATAATTATTTGCATAGCACTATGATGGATAGGCTATCACACCAAAAGCAGTACATTGAGGAGCACTCAAAACGCTGTTTGGTGATCTCATAAATGTTTTAATTGCAATGACAGACAGGTGCAATCATCTCATTAAATGTAAGTATCTTTGATATAGCTATACTCTGAAAGAACACACAGCATGTTGATGATAAGTATCTTAACGTTCAGGACCTAGACCAGGCAAGCTAGGGGCCACAGCCCAAAGCACATAATGTTGAATAAGTTCCATGTTTCACGAACAGTTACGAATTATTACACTAGATTGTGTATCCATAGGGAAAGGTGACCCATAGAGATACCTTCCACTCTGTTCAAACCTCAAGATAAAAGAGGAAGTAAGGGGGAGAAGATTAAGTTTTGCCTAAATTATTGCTTTGGTTGATGTGAAGTTAAGGCCATAGCTTCTGGGAAGCCATCTGAAAGCTCCAAAGGTGGGTAGGACACAGAGTCACAAGTTGTGTGAGTGCTGACACCAAGATTTCTACAACATCATAGTGAATTTAGAATCATTGGTGTTTAAGATCTGTTGTTCTTCGCAATAACAATAATAAAATAATAGTAATAATAATAAAAGGATAGAGGAGGGAGATATTTCTAGTTCAAGAGGAAGGAAAATTATTTTTGATCATATTTCTGCACATGAATTACCACTACCAAATAATAAATACACATGCATGCCTATATGCATGTAATGTAACAGAATGATAAACCTTCACAGCAAAGGAGATAATAATGGAGGAGGAAAAATAATCACAATAAATAAATAGCCAAATTCCAGGAAGGACCAGTGTACCTCAGGTGTGGAAGGAAGACATCTTCCATTGTCAGGCTAGAGTACACACCAAGCCCATGCTCTGGAATCCACCGTGAATTTCATGAGCCTATCAGGGCTCAAGGCTCATCTGGAAAGAGCTCAAGATATCTCCCATGGTCCTGACCCACCAGTTCCTCACAAATGACCGTAAGAATTCAGGGCTGACTCCGTACCCGTAGCAGTGCGAAGGATGCACCCAGGACTTCCCACAGCGTCGGGTATTTTGTACAAGTCATATGAACACTGTCTAAACTCAGTGTCCTAGAAGTTTTGAAGTCTGGTCAGATTAAAATTTGCAAAAACAGCCTTTAAAAAGGCTCTTTCTTCAAGTCTGGGAGGAATTACTTTGATAGCATTGAGAGAGTATTCAAGGAAGAAATATTCAGAGTCGATGCTTTCCAAGGGAGTCTAGTTTTAGGTCTTCAGACCTTTCCTCCCTCCTTTCCTTCTTTCCTTCCTTCCTTTTTTCCTTTCTTTTCCTTTTTTAACTATGTAAGCCACCTATCCATCCCTACTTGGCAATACAAAATCACAAAAACAGCTGTCACTACTTCTAAACTTCCAGTGAGGTGAAGATTCTTCTCTACATGTTAGCTAATACCAAAAGTAAAATTAGAAAGGTCAATATGAGAAACTGGCATACAATGAAATTGCTGGCAATCCCTGGGCCACACCGAAGAAACAGTGTCAGGGCTCTGTCCCTGAGGATGTCCGAGTCTCTCTGAGGTAAACCATTAGTAAGATCAGATGAGATGTCCTTGAGACACTTGGGAGAGAGGTTCTCTGCCAGGTTCATTCACAAATGCTTTATACACTGGCTCCCTTTGCTTTCTGATCATGATGAGTGCTGAAGAAGTGAAGAATAAAAACTGGCAGCGGGTGATCAATTTCTAAAGAATTACGCTGCAGTGATGTAGAATTTGTGGATACAAAGAGAAATAGAAAAGAGATTTTCTCCTGAAGACTTTAGGCCTGGGTTCCTTAAATAAGGCCTACAGCACAGCTACAAGCAATATGTCTGTCTCCATATATAATTGGCTGTTTATATGTGCAATTATTTGGTTGCTTCCGCCAGCAGAAGAATTGGGAAGGTATTAATCAAGGTGTTTGACTCAACAGGTAAGGTAGGTAACCTAGTGCTGAAAAGAATTTGTGGGAAGGAGTCTATAAATCCTAGAAAGAGAATTAGTCATATTAACAGTTGATGTGTTGTTTGTAGGCACAGACAGCAATCTGTATTATTGTCAGAACTGAGATGAAATATTATTCTAAAAAAATCATCCTATGTTTGGTTTTCTGCAAATGCCCTGAGAATTGTAGTCAATAAAGTACATAAATGCAGCACTATTTTGTTCATCAAGGGAGGAAAAAAAATAAAACAAGAGCAGACGAGGTCAGTACAACCACCAAGTATGACCTCTAAAGAAAACCACTTCCTTCTTCTGTTGATGTTGCTACAACTGACTTTGGTTTTATCTTGCAAATAGGGTAATAAAGAGCAGCATGTTCATACAAAGGAAAATGTATGTACCAGCAGAGATCCCACACGTTATCCCAAGAGGAGAGCCCTAAGGTGTCCTTGGTCTTCGCCAGTCTTACGAAGTAGGTGTTCAGCCCTGCTGTGGCAGCTGCAGCTGGAGACCCCTCAGCTCCCAGCAGCTGCTTTTCAAACCCGGTGAGGTTCCCCACAGCTGCAGGCCCCAGTATGTCCCAGGAAGCCAGGGTCCTCAAAGGGCTTCATTCAAACCCCAAACCTGTATTTCAGGTTGAGATAATATTACCTTATATTTCCAAGCCAGGTGTAATCCTTCTGTAGTTTACTTAAACCTCATTTTCTAAAAGAAATATTTATCTCCCTCAGAAAGCCAGCCACCTCCCCGTTTTTCTTCGGGAAGTGGCTTCTAAGACAGCACTTGTTGTCCTCTCACCTCTTCTATTCCTCAAGGGTTTTGGCTGCAAATGACAGACATGGACTCTGGCTCCCCTAGCCGGGGAAGGAGTATCTTGGACAGACGGGCTGTGCCTCAGAGTCAACAGGAAGCCTGAGGGATCAGGCTCAGAGAAACAGCCAAGATGCTGCCCCAGGACTGACAGACACTGGCACTGCTTGCCTTGGGGACTTATCCCTGCCACTGTCCTCACCCTTGATTCTACTGGAGCCTCTGAGGCATCTGTACCCATTGCATCTCTCTGCTTATCTCCTTCAAAATTCAAGGCTGGGCACCTACTTCTAATCAGCCAAGGACTAAGTGCTCATAACGCACAAGTTGCCAAGGAGCGTGGGGTGTGGGGAGGAGGCGGGCTGTGTGGTCAGCCACGCTCTTCCCAATGAGAAAAGCTCCTCAAGAGCGAGAGGATGCTCCTGCTTCCTTGGTGCGACTCAACTTCCCTTTACTCACCAATGCACCCCACTTGGTTCAGTGAATATTTTTGGAATCTACAGCACATGCTTAATGCTATGCAAGGTGCCTCAAGGACACAAGGAAAGTATGCCCCGCCCCCAGTCTTGTTCACAGGGAGCCTAGGCATTAAACATAAAATGAGGGCAGTTTCATTCTCAATGAAGAGGTGGGAGAGAAGGGCACATCCTACTCTTCGAACTTGAAAGGTCTGTGGATGCCCTCAAAGCTGCCTCCTCCCCGGGGATGAGGAGGCAGATTTCTGAGTGACAATTCATCCCCTCCCAACTGTGATGATGTAAATCGATGTCCATTTTCAAATATGAGCACATTCCCAAGAGGTGACTTCTGCAGTTTAAAGAGCAAACCTACCACTAGGGGACAAAAGAACTATTCCGTGTCATATGATTAAGTACCTCTGGTCTACCAGGCACTGTGTCACATGACTGAAATGTACAGTTGTCCTTGGTCCTCTTAATTATCTTAGTGCAGCAAGGAAAGTAGGCAAAACACCTAGAAATCATGGGGTATGAGATCAAACCCTGGCTTTGCCACTTACTGTGTGCCCTGAAGTAGGTTGTTCAACCTCTCTGTCTTTTGTGTCCTCAGCCATAAAATGGGGATAATAAAAGCCTCTATCTCAGAGGATGGTAGCAGTAACAAAAAAAGACAGTGCATGTAAATTGATTATAATAGTGTGTGGCATATACATTCTCAACGATATTGACTACTAAATCTTCCCATTTTACAGATTAATAGTAGGAAGTTTGAAGAGGGTAAAATAACCTGTCCAAGGTCATAAAGCTTGACCTTCTTTCTAAGTAAGAATCTGGGAGAACTAGAATGCCAACCTTGGGTTTGATTCTAAAAACTAATGTCTTTTCCATGGCACCGTGGTGTGTATATACTTACATACACACCAAGGGACATCAAACTGCTATCCAACGAAAAAGTTGTAGTAGTTTCAAAGCTTTGGAAGTTATTAGAGCTCTATTTTTTTTTATCTCTAGTAATTATCTGTACTTAGTTTGTTCATCATTAAGCAAGAACTGAAATTGCCACAGCAGATGGAAAGCAGTTTTCAGTTGGTCAATCTGCATACCAGGCTGGTGAGAAATGATGGTCTTTGTTTTGCTGGGGTTTGGATGCAGGGCTACTTTTACACGTGAGGTAAATCGTGGCTGTAGAATGAGAATGGGTTATAGGGTTGATGTGAGCATTTTCTTCCAGTTTCTCTCCTCCTCCTCTCCCCCTCTTCTTCTTTTCCTCCTCTTTCTCTTCTCGCTCTCTTTCTGCTGCTCTTCATTCTCTTCTTCCCCACCCCTTATTGGTATTTGTGACAAAAATAGAGCCACAACTTCTGAATGCTACTAAGAGCTAAGACAGAAGGATCCAACTGTTGAAACGTGGATCTTCTCACCCACCACCCATCACTCCTGCTCCTCATCTTCCCTAGAATCTGCCCGGCAGTGGGACACAGATGGCGGCATCTAGGACACCTGAGATGCTGGGAGGCACCAAGGCAGGAGCCCAACCCAGAGCCCCTAGATGATGGATCAGCAAGCCACAGAGTGGCACTCAGAGTTTGCTTGAGGCTGGACCTACCTGTCCATCACTTCCTCCCCACACAGCCAGCAGGGCGCAGACGCTTACGCCACAGTGCTCGGTAAAGTCACACAAATCAGGGTGCATAAAAGAAAGGAAGTGAAATAAACCAGCAAATCTGACTCAGGCAGGCAAAAGAGCATTTCTGTCCTTAAGCACCCTATCAGAGTAAAAGCTCCTTGGGGTGGGAGCTCCCTCCTATTATAGCAGGACCCCCCCTCCTTAAGAAAAAGCATCGACAGGCCCACTTAGATCAAATAATGTTGAACAAGAAGGTGCAAGGTAGAACATACTCCACAAGCACTGTCCATGTTTCAGTACCAACCGAGTTGCTATTAGCATCTTGTAAGAATGCTGAGTCTTGTCTCTGCCCTTTCAGAACAGGTATCATGAAATATGCTATAATTGTGAAATTACTGCTTCATTCTAATATTGAAGCAAATATTGCTTAACACATTGCAAAAGCATTTACTGTTACTTTGATTTTATTGCTTCGATTAATCCAGTTTTAATGCATCATGATAATATGAGGTTTGGTTTACCATATTATTATTGCCTACTGTCAAGCTAAACATCTCCCAATTACATGACAGACAGCAGATGTCCCCCACCTTCTGAGCAGATACCAATGCAGGATGCATCTCTTACATCCTCAAAATGCTTCCCTAGAGCAGCTGGAACTACCCTACTCACAGCAGGCCAGCTCCACTCCAGTGTCCCTCAGATGCTACAAGTTTCAGAAGCTTTCGTCTTGGGGCAACTCTACATATGCTCTTGTTATTTTTCTGCCCAGTGGAAAGTAGTACAAGGATATTCCAGTGTTATGGTGTATTTTGTCAAAGACCAAACTATGCCCTCATGTGGATTGGAATATGTCATTTTAACAGTACTGTTTTCCTCAAATACCACACTTACGAGTTTTATTTTGACACAAGCTTGCTATCAAAATATAATCCAGTTGGGCCGGGGATTTAGCTCAGTGGTTCCGGTATCTGCCTTGCAAGCTCAAGGTCCCGAGTTCGATCTCCGGCACCAAAAAATAAACAAATAAGTAAAAATATAATCCAGTTAGCCCATTCATAAACTCATAATTTTGTTTTCAATACTGGGCACTTAACTCCAGCCCTTCATTTAGTTACATTCCCAGGCCTCTTTTATTTTTTGTGTTAAGATATCATCTCACTAAGTCACTCAGTTGTCCTGGCTGGGCTCAAATGTGTGATTCTCCTGCCTCAGCCTCCCAAAGTCCTGTGACTATATTAGGCACAATAATATACCTCTTCTATAATTTTAGGATACCAGCAGCAAAAATGATCTGTACAAACCTTACCCACAATTAATCACAGGAAAGTTTTGCATTATTGTGTTTCTTTTTTGTAAGACTCTTTTTGGTTTATGTCTTGTACTCTGAATGACTAGTCTGAGGATAATGATACAACTACTACTGTTAATCTTATTATACAACAACTACTGTTAATCTTATTATCTGATTATGACATTTTTATTGTTTCACCAAAAAATAAGAGCATCCTATATATTGTCACATTCTATTGTCCTTTATACTTTCTACTTCACATTAAGATTTTGTCCTCCATTTCCTCTGTTTCTGTCACTCAATCTTCAATTCACATACCAAATCTTCCAATGACATCAAATGGCATGCCATGTTTCAGTCAAATTCCAGACTATTTTCTCCTTGTGATTAGTCTAAGAAGAAAGAAATACATGTGCTACACGGTGGCTCTATGCACAGTGGTCTCCAACCTTTTTGGCACCATTTTCATGGAAGACAATTTTTCGGGGGCACATTTTTGGGATGATTCCAGCACATAACATTGACTGTGCACTTTATGCCTATTATTATTGCATTAGATTCTCATAAGGAGTATCAACTTAGATTCCTCGCATGCACAGTCCAGTGTAGGGTTTGCGTTTCTATGAGAATCTACTGCTGCTGCTGGTCTGACAGTAGACAGAGCTCAGCTAGGGATGCTGGAGAGAGGGAGAGGCTGTAAATACAGTGAAGCTTCCTTTCCTCACCTCCTGCACAGAGCAGCCAGGGACTCCTGGTTTATAGATTTGAGAGCCTACTTAGTTATGAAATGCTTGAAGAACTTATTTTTTATAATTTAGTTTTAAAGAAGAAGAAATATTCATCATTTCCAGCATATTCATCTAAACTAATTCATGTGAGATAAATTCTATTACTATTTTAATTTAATTATTTTAATTTTCTGACTCTGCAAAATAAAAATTAAATTCATTAGAAGAATGCAGGTTTTAATAAGCAAATACAGCTGAAACAAAAACTTTGAAGAGAGGTACTAGGCATTTGTCTTCCAGATTATTGTTTATCTGGAAAAGATCCCTGGTTCTAGTAACTACTACTCACGTATACCTGTAACTACTGTTACATTTCTGTATTTCTGTATTAGCCTCCACTATCTGGCCAAAGTCACATAATTATATATGGATTAAATGAATATTTATTTGACACATCTAGCTATAGCAATAGATTCTAAGAGTTCCCCATTATATTAAGCAGCCCAATTTCTGGTCAATTAACCAGATAAAGAAAATATCTCACTTTCACAATCTTGAAACTTTTCATTTCTAAAACATTTAAGGATATACTGTGTTAATTTCATTCTCCAACTGAAGTTGATGGCTAATTATCTGTATATGATCTTCAACATTTAAAGTATCACAACCGTAGTAAATAGTTGCATTCTTCTTGTTCCATCCATTCACAGACTCTAAAGACAGGCAGGGCCTCATTTGTCATACAAATCTTTATCAAGTCTTTTTAACCTATTATATTCTAACAGTTGTAAAACCAACATATCAATGATGTGTAAAATCCTATACACAAAGACTTAGGGCAGACACATGAAGCCACCATGTATAATGCAATGAATGGCGCAAACAAACCAAACAAACACAGATGACCACTGTCAAGGTCAACAGGAGCTCCATGACAGCAACCACAAACACTAGAACAATCCCAAGAAGAAAACTATTCTCTACCCTAAATATTCCTGTTGTCCTAATAGTACCAGAAGCGGTTCCTCCCTGGGAGGTTAAGAGTGGGCCCAACAGCCATGTACCTCACCAGTCTAGTCACTCAACATTGGACTTTCCTACTCCCAGAGCCAGATTACACTCCAACAGCAGGATGCCATGCAGGAGACAGAAATTCAAAAAGATGTCAGAGACTGGCTGAGGAGATACGGTGAATTAATGAATGACTCCTTTGGCTAATTTCCATAAAACCAGTTCCTTCCACGTGTTATGTTCTAAGGGTGCCATCTCTGACTTATGCAGGCCATGCTGGGGCCATTTCCCACCCCTCCATAATCCTTTCTGTGATAATACACATCACACACAGTTTGCAAAATCCGTTTTATACTCAACCCAATAACGTTACCAAATGGACAAACAATTTCTTAAGATTTAGCTCACTAATAGCTAAATCATGGATATGGCCTATGTGCCCGTCAACAGACGAATGGATAGAAAAATGTGACACATCTACACAATAGAGTACTATTCAGCCATAAAGAAGGATAAATTTGAGTCATTTGTTAGAAAATGGATGGATCTAGAGAACATAATACTAAGTGAAATAAGTCAGTCACAAAGGGCTAAATGTCACATGATTTTTCTAATATGAGGGACCGCAAACACAATCTAAAAAGCAAAATAAAAGAGCCATGTTAAGAAACAGGCAGACTCTACAGAGATAGGAAGGGGATCTAGGGAAGAAGGGAGAGAGGAGGGTGGGGAAGGTAGGGAGGGGGAGTAAATGATCAAGATGCAATATGTACATGTATCAAAGCCCCAAGTGAATGTAACCACTATGTTGCAAACTTACACTAGTGAAAACGTTCACAAAACTGAAAGAGAGTAGAAAAATTACTAATCACGCTACCTGGGTTCTTCCAACGGAGGCCTTCGTGAATAGCCCCCAAATGCGATAGAACTGAGTATCTTCTAGTGATTTTTATGTGTGGGGTGTGAAGAAGAAAAAAAAATGTATATTATATGTATATATAAATATGTATATTTTGGTACCAGGGATTGAACTCAGGACCTTGCACTTGTGAGGCAGGAGCGGTGCCACTGAAAGTAGAATTTTTGATGTGCTGCCCCCAAACCCCGACTCTCAGACCATTCTCACTCCATTTTGACTCCTTAAAAATTACAAAAAGCATTACAGAAAGCTTTTTAAAAAGTAGAGAATTTAAATCTCAATATGAAAGTTGAGAGATGTAACTGCTTCACTTGCCTCCCTCTTTGCAAACCCTTCTGGATGTGTTTCCTACTCTGTTGTGATCAGCAGTGAATCAAATTTAAAAAGCCACCCATGAGGAGACAGTAAGTTTAAAATCAACAAATCCCAGTGACTGATGTCTTGTCACGATGTCAACTCTGAGCAGAGTACCGAGGCTGGACCACTTTTCTGTCAACACAGTGGCAGTGCTCTGAGACCCCGGAAACACACCCAGGTGCCCACATATACATCCCACCCACACCCCACGCCCCCACACTTTACCTCTTGATTCAGGTAAATGCACTCGATTACGAATCAGGGAACATGGATTTTCTTTCTATCCTAAATGCCAGGAATATCTAATGGAATGAGAAAGTTTTCCAGTTTATCCTCATCTACAAAATGATCTATGCTCAGACCTGTCTTCCCAATACATTGCATTTATAGCATTATTTGCCAGAGATTTCTATACCCTTGAGCTGATTCTACTGTTTGGAAATGAAATGATGTAAATTTCTCAAAAGAAAAATTCCATTTTAATCCTTAGAAGGAAGAACAGAATTTTGAAATCAAATAATCAAAAGGGAAAACTGCAAAAACACAGAAGGAAAATGCTGTCTGATTGCAATACCTACTGTTATAAATAGCAAAAGACAATGAAGCAGAGAATGAAATCTAAGCAAAGAGAAAATAACTCCCAAACCAGTTAAAGTACAATCTGTCGGCTGAGGTTTGAAAGAGGCCAGAAAGCCTTTGTCTATTGGCACCTGAGCTGGCCCTCCCTTCTTTCCTGGCAGGATGGCAGTGGCACTGTATCCAGGGCAGCAGGCCTAACTGCCACAAAACTCTTTTTGAAAATTTGTGTCTTAAACGTTAGGTTATTATAAGAAGATTTTCTTTTAAAAAATTACAATGATACTAGATAAACTGTAGTATATTCATACAACAGAATACTTGCTCAGCAATAAAAAGAAGTGAACTTTTGATGCAAGCAATAACACGAATAAATCTAAAGAAACAGCAGGATAAGTAAAAGCCACACACAACAGTACACATGCTCCATGACTCCATTCACAGAAGGTTTGAACAGCCATAATTAATGTATGATGATGAAAATCCGAGCTGTAGTTTCTGTGTGTACAGGAAGGGGCTTGTTAACTAAAACAGAAAAGGCCAAAAGAAGCTTTCAGGGCGGTGGAAGAGTTTTACATCCTAACTGGTTGTTGTTGGTTACATGGGTGTATTCATCTCTAAAACACACCAAAATGTGTGATTCAGATGTATCCATTTTACTGTATCTAAATTTACTTCCATTTTTAAATTGATGAGCTTACTTATCACAGAATTTCCACATCCTCTTGAAAAATTCAGGGAGTTTAATGGTAAACGAGAAAAAAACACACCAAATCCTGGAAAAGAGGACCTGAGTTTATGCCTTCTCTCGCCTTCTCTCATCTCAACCAAGTGGTCGGACAGCTCTGCTGCTCATTTTTCCCATCTGCAAAGTGGCAACACATCATTGATGGTCACCTCAGACAACCTCCAAAGATAAAGACCAGCAATATACAGTACACAGAGGAAGAACAATGCTTTGTAACTGGTATAATGTTGATCAAGGAAACAATCATTTACCGATGGGGGTCCTCTGTGGAGCAAACTGCCTCCGAGATTACTTAACTTTATGTGACGACCACTTCTTCCCACCATCTTAAAACTTGGATTTCTGCAGCCAATGAGAGCCACTGGCCAGGAGTTCACGCGTGGTTCTACTTTTCCTTACACATAAGTGCGCACACACACACACACAGACATACTCCCTCCTTAAACTCTGACTGCTCTCCCTTGCCTTAGCTACTGTCTGCTGTGCAAGACACCCAATCTGCATAAACCATGAAGATAAATCAACCAGGCAATGAGCAAAAGGCAGCAAAGACAGCCAAGGCCAAGGCACACAACCCCACCGGAGGAACAGCAGGTCACTGGGCCTGCCGAGGGTCACAGAGGTCACCCTGCTGAAAGTGGATTCGGTTACAGGAAGTCACTCATTTCTGGGGCCCTGGCTCCCCTCTTTTCTTCCCTCCCCACCTCCACCTGTTTGCAGGGTTGTTGATGTGTTCCCCGCACCTCCCTCTCCCCCTGTTCTCCGTTCTCCCGTTCTCCCGCACTTGCTCTTTCTCTCTAGGCTGGGTTTAATTTGACACCTTGAGCTTTGGTAACAAGGTGGGGAGCAGAGAGCCACAGTGGAATTCATTAGGCTCAACACTGCAGGGCCCGCTCTCTGTGCGTTAATGACATCGGAGGGTAGGGAAACGAGACAGCCACCACGCGAGATGAAATAAACATGAGGACTGTCAGCAGTGACAGCCTTAGCAGAGGGACAAAATGAGCCAGGTAGAGACCTTTCCCTGTCCGCACAATGCAAACCGACAGCTTGCAAAGCCTGCCCCTCCCGGAAGGAAGCCTTCACCACACTTCCCTGGAGCTGAAGCACCAATAGAGAGGAAGGGAGTGAGAGAGCAGTGTGGCTGGGAATGAAGGGAAGAGAAGACAATTAAATTATCATTGTTTTAACAGATAAATTTCATTTATCAGTTTAATGTTGGTGGAAACCAAATTCATCACCCTCCTTGGCGTCAGGAGGTACCAGGAGCAAGCGGGCTGGGGAACACGTGCCTGCAGCGCTGGGCTTGGAGACTGCTTTCCTCCGCCTCCCTCCCGAAGCTCTCTGGGCTGATGTTTTATCCCCTTGGTATCATCATTCCCCCATCTTCTCCCACCACGACTCCATGGCTCCTTGTTACTAAAGGGGGTGCTGGAAGGAGGAAACGAAGGCAGAATGAAAACAGAGGTGATGAAAAAGGAAAAGAAATGCTCCTGCACATGGTCTTTTTTTTTTCTTGGAGGAAAGGGTGGAAGGGGAGGAGGTTGACAAATGAAAATTCAGGCTGCATGTACTCAACCGCAGTGCAACACGGGCTACATCCACCTGGTGCAAAGTCCAAGGCGTGGATACTGCGAAGAGCAAGAGGGCTGCTTCAAGTTCCCAGCTGTCAGGACCGAGACAGCCTCTCCAGCAGGGAAGGTCTCCGGGAGCATGATGGCCTTCTCTTCTCCACACGATGCAGAAAGAAGAAACTGGCTACCCCCAAGCTAAATCAGGGCTGCCTTCTCTTCCAACTGAAGTAATCCTGCACTTGTATCTATAGGTGCAAAGACAGCCAACCTTTCCGCCACTTGCCTAGAAGCTGGTGGCTTCCCCATCTCCAGACCTGGCAGGCTCCATATGGTTGGCCACACTGTGAAGTCCGGCTATGCTTTTTCCCCTATTTAGTCCACAGATCTGCACGGCCAGAGGTGAGAGCTTCTCCTCCCTTGTGCCTTCCCAGAAACTGCCAACCCTTTCTCGGCTTTTCTCATGGAAAGGAGCTGGATAAGCAAAGCCCATACTGTAAAACCAAATACCTTTGTTTTCTTTGGCCATGGGCTTCTCAAGCCAAACAAGGACCAAACCTGCAATATTCTTATGAGAAGAGAAAGGAAAGCCACCACGTTTTTATCAACTATTCCCTTCATAAGGGAAGTACATGAAGGCTGGATCAAGTCAGAATTCAAACACAGAACAGACCCTGCATGGTCACTGGGTGTTAGGTGAGTGTACGCTAGCCCTGCCGTGTTCCTAGCCGGAGGTGGGAGAAAAAAAAGCCACCTTGGCAGTTTGTTATAGATCTTGACATAGGGGTTTGAGGGTGGGAACGTAGTCACTGCCAAAGGCAGGACTCCAAGCCAGAGGTACGGACACCAGAAAACTCCTGTGTGTTTTATGTGCTGGTAGAACACGAATACTAAACACTGGGGGTCTCACCTTCTTTTCTGGGGCTCATGACAATTTGGCCAAACAAATATTAGTTTTAAAGCCTAGAAACTCCCAACAAAATTTTTTCTGTGTTAAAAAAGAGTTAACATTCTCCTTCCCTAGATGTCAGAGACACAGACATTTCCGGCTAAGCGCTACCCTCTCCAAAGAAAAGCCCTCCATTAATAAGTTCTTTTGAAATGTTTCCCATTGAAAAGACTAATTTTGTTTTAAGCTGGAAAATATGATTACGCAACATTGTGCTAAGGGAAGGAGGTGCACACCGTCCGCTTGTTGAGTAAGGCAGAAGGTGGGCCGGCCGATGAAGAACACGGCAGAGTGAGAGGACTGAACTAGACCTAAGCCCAGCAATGCATCATTCTAGAACATTCCAGCACAGGCTGCCTGGAGTGGAGTCCAGGAGCACAGAGGGAACACTACACAGCCCTACCACATGAAAAGGGGAGAGGCAGAGACTTGAAGGCACATCGATGACACCCAGAGCATCACGGTTACGCAAAACCGATGACCAAATGCTATTCACATTTGGACTATCTGCCATTTTATTTCTTGTGGCCCAGTTCTAATTGCAAGCTTGCCCTGATGCTGGAGAGCTCTGGTCACCAGAATGTTTTCATTACCTTGCCTAGCTCAATTTCTAAGGTAAGCGCTGAGGAAGCAGCTTTCTTCCCTATTTTACACGTGTATCAGAAAGAAAAAAGCCAAAGGCCTTCCCACCCAGAGAAGGCAGCTGACAAACTAATAAGGCCCAGGCCTTTCTGAGGTAATGTCAACAGTGCAAAGAGGGGCCTGGCTTTAGAGCACGACCAACAGGTTTGATTAGTCCTCTACTGTCTAGTAGTTTGGGGGCCTTGGGCAAATTATTCAGGCTCTCTGATCCTCAGCTTCCTCTTCCCCACATTGGGAGGGGGGCAGCAACCTCTGTAAGTTAAAATATCCTCAGCGTGGTATCCCTAGAACATGCCTGGCACACAGTCCACACTCTGAACAAGGGCCAGGTAGGGAGGAGATGGTCAAAGACTGTAACAACACTTGTGAAGTTGCTCAGCCTTGAAGTATGTGAAAAATGAGCTACCAAAGCCAAATGGGCTTCATTGGCTACAAGAAAATAGTACAGCTTGATAACTTCAAAGCATAGTTTTAAATTCCCTTTCCCCAGTGTTTATCAGGAGGAGCACTTACAATCCCCCCCCAGCCATAGGCCTTTTCTTTCCCTTCTTTGCACATTCTCAACCTGGCCTGCTCTCATCACCCTCCCCGGGTCCCCAGAGCAATATTTCACCACGCTGGTGCATAATACAATAAGCTGGGCTGCTTAGAGAAAATACCGATGAGGGAACGGGCCCCCAGGGGTTCTGATTTCACGGCTCCAAGGTGGAACCCAAGCACTGGTGGTATTTTGTAAAAGTTCCCCAGGTGATTTTAATGTGCAGCCAGGGTTGAAAACCACTCTGCACCAAATATACTTGTTATTGAAAGGTTTATGCATAACATTTAAAAACAACATTTTTATTACCATAACGACTTGGTGGGAGGGTTAGGTCCACTCACCGAAAAAGGAAAAGCTTCTCCAGCCTCCCTGATGATCATACTGGGAGGACACCCAGGTCACCTCCAGTTTATGGTGGAGGCTCCGAAAGGGAGGGAACCCACAATTCCCTGGCAGTGCTGAGTTCCTTGTTGAAGCTTATATCCCTCTGACCTTCTTCTTTTGACTCCAGGAGTGGACCTGGGGTCTGGAAGACCACACTTTTCCCTCCACCCATCCTGTTCCCCCTTTTTACATCCTTCCCAGGGCTCTCTCATCCACTGGCCCTATTTTGGATCTTTTTTTTTTTTTTTGGTACCGGGGATCAAACTCGGGTCCTTGTGCTTGCGAGGCAGGCGACGGAACCACTGGGCTAAATCCCCAGCCCACCTATTTTGGATCTTTAACACTAAATGCTAGGAGTTTGAGTTGCTCCATACTGTGGCTTCAGCTGTGAGAGGTGCTGTGAAAATCTTAATAAACAAATAAATAATTCATACTAGGTATGGGTCTATTCTATGCACCACTGGGTTTCAAATATTTCTTAAAAGCAGATTCTTACCTAAAAAGCAAAATAAACAAAATTTGTGAGACACAGGTACAAGGAATGAAGGTGGATGTGGTCCTCTCATTTCCAGGAAGGCAGCCCTGGGCCAGCTCCACCTCTTCCTGGGACCCAGCGGGCATGGACTGCAAATGAGGGAATTACAGGGCACATGGTTGGTATCACGCGTAGTGAGAAGCCCCAAGGACACAACTGTATTAGGTGTCATATCCTCCCCTCTAAAAAAAGGGACCAGCCAAAAGTAGCAAATCTCCTGAAAAAACTGCATGTATTGAAATTGGATGGTGAGAAAAATGAAGAAATATGGGAGTGAATAAACATGCTCAAGCTACTTACTCCTGAAATGGAATTTATAGTTCCCAAGACTATCAAAAAAGTCTCTCTCCTCTCAGCAAGCCAGTAATATCCCTTACAAATGTGCACAAATATGTGTGACTCTATTTGTTCCCTCCTCTGACAACTTAGCTCCTGGAGCTGTCTTTTTGTTCAGAAGCAAGAACCAGTGGAGGGCAGTTAGAAGCAATAGGTCAGTTGGGCCACATTTCCCAAGGGGAATCATTCATAGGTCCCTGGCTGCCAGGAGAGGGGTTGGCTTTTCCTGGTAGTGAAGAAACCATGTCTTAGTCACCTTCTGTTTGGTAGAACAAAATACCCAACAGCCACAACTTACAAGAAGAGAGCTTTATTTTGGCTCACAGTTTTAGTGCATGGTTGGATGGCTTTAAGGCAGAAAATAGCATGGCAGAGGAACACAGGAGAAGAAAAGGCACTCGACCTATGGCAGCCAGGAGGCAGACAGAGAAGGGAGGAGTAGGGGCAAGAATACATCTCCCAGCTCAACCGTCTAGTGACCCACCTCCAACCAGACCTCATCTCCAACTAGCACATTCAGCTACTCAAGTCATCAGTGAGAGAATCCACTGATAAGCAGGGCACCCCCATGATTCCAATCACCTTCCCAACAGGTGAGAATTTCAGAAGAGCTTTTAGATCTAAACTATAACAACCATAATCTCCTAAAACCCATTTTCAGGGTGTTTCCTTATTGTAAGTGGCTGTCAATGACAAGCTTCCCAACTATTGATCAAACAGCTGATGCAGCAATAACTACTGATCAGTGGCTGGATTTGCCAAAGATATCAGGTGGATTATTTTACATGACTTTCATAATACAGATGAGGTGAGAATTATAATAGGATTTTTGCTTATTTCTTTGGATATTTATTTATTTATTCCTTTAACCATCATGCAGCACCTAAAGCAATTTCTCCTTCCTCCCTGCAGTCCAAAGAAATCCTGACTTGCTGTGAAGGCTACATCTGAACATCTAAAAGGATGTCAAGAAAAGAAGGCATAGATGAAAAATGAAACAAAGTCCCTTCGGATTTACATTTTGTGTTATCTGTCAAAGCACTTTTGTACGATCCTTGTAACATTTCCCCTAGTCAGTTGCTGTGATCCCCATTTACAGACAAGATAACTGAGGCTGGAGAAGAAGTGACTTGCCCATGGTCACACAGTCGTCTTCTCCTGGAAGTCAGATCCAAGTCTTCTGATTCGAAATGTCATGTTCTTCCCATCGCACAAGCCCTGACTCAAATTTCAACATGCCCACTCTTACCTGCATAGACATAAGTCGAAAGTCACTTCAAAACTTTAATTCAGGAGTGTTATGTCACTATGGCATTGCCATTTCTCTCCAGTATAATCTTACCACCATTTCCAATTTCCCTGCAGACAAATTTGCACATTAATTGGGAGTGAGGTATGTATTTGTATGTATTGGCAGGAATAATGGGCCATAAACTATTTTGTCCTTAATATTCCACCCCAAGTCCTCCTGCCATCGTTTTCCTCTGACCTCTCTCTCACGTTCTTTTTGATCATCCCCAGTGCACTCCTCAGCCTAACCCCCCTTCCTCTGGGCCTTAAAATCAAACAGCCATGGAGTTTGTTCAGATTCCCTATTCATCAAGGAAATGAATTCCATATGCATAATTCATTTCTTTTGTGAACTTTTTTCCCCTGCAGGGAGTTAATACTCCCCGGTGCATTGGGAACAGAGACGGTGACAGAAGGCCAGAGAGAGCAAGGGCGCAAAAATGCCTTCCCCGTGTAGCTGGGACAGACTAGGGCCAAAGGTCTGGCCTCTGCTGGCTGACACCTTGGGCTCCACAATTCTGTCTCATCAAAAGGAGGGGAGACCCTGCACTGGTTATTAGGGGACAATAGGTTTCATCCTGAAGGGAGAGAAGCCCAGGGAGCCCAGAAGGCTTTCCAGGCTGGAAGCCTTCTTTCCCAGCACAGGGTCTGCCTGTGAGTAGAAAGCAATCGATGGAGTCCTCCCAGTCCTTTATGTCTCTGCTCGTATTAAAAACCCAAGATGAAACAAAGAGATATACACGGTGCCCAATGCACCATGTTTAACAGCTGTTGCATTTGGAGAAGAAGCAGTCCCTAGTCCAAAGTCAGATTTGAAAAACGGCTTTATTAAGAGAAAGATTTACTGTATATTAACTGCAAGACTAGAAACTGGAGGAGAAGCAGCTGAGAGAGACAGATTTGCCAGACGGAAAGCCCAACTGATTCCTCAGGCTGATGCCACCTTTGGCAAGACACACTGACCCACACTGCACCCTGGACGGTACAGACCTTTGGTTATTAACTCTTTAGTAACAGTCCAGAGCTCCCGAAGTTCAGACCTGCTTGACAAATGGCAAAGCAGACTTTAAGGCCAGGATGGAGCTTTTGTTCTAACAGAAAATAAAATGTCAGGAATATTATGTTACTTAGCATCTTACTTAAGCATTTTTAATCCATCTTTCTTTTTGCTTTTTAGTTTCTATCTTTCTCCATCACCCTGAAAAAAACCTGATAAACATAGATTTGGGGATTCTTGTGCTTGATTTGCTTAAGACCATCTTAGTTCAGGGTCATCATCTTGGGAAAGAAGGTTGGTAGTTACCTTAGAAGAATCATCTAGGATCCCAGGAGCAACACAATAGTGTATACAGCTCCTAACATAGTCTGATTCAAAGATGTTGTTAGGTTAAAAATATTTTTTTATTTGTTATTTACTTTTTTATCTGTGTGGCTGGCTACAGACTAGATGGATTAAGGCAATAAATTAGTAGGATACCAAGGGAGATTTACCAATAAACTGAAAGCAACAGAAATTTTGCTGTGATTTCTGTAGGATTAACTTGTACAGACAAATAAAATCCCCAGTGACTTTCATCTAGTGTATACAAACTGGAGAACAGCTGGCCAGCATTTTTAGCCACTCACCACAGGAGCTAAAGTGTCAAAGCTAGGCATTCCGAGTAGAAGTTACTGAAATCATCAATGTTTAGGTGTCCAGAAATGGCACCCTACCCTGGCTTCAGAGAGGTTATGATCCATTTAGAAAAGAATTGCAGAGGGAATACTAAGGCTAAGTTAAACCTAACCCAAAGGATATATAAATAAGTGAGCCAAGTGGTTCTGTGGACCCAGTCACAGCCTACATGAGAGCCATCAGATCAATATGGTTTCCCACAAGGGCTTTGGAGTCAAAAGACCATGGGTTTGAACCTCAACCATACCACATACTGACTCTGTGATTGCAAACATGAATTTAATTCCTCAAATTTCATTTGCAAAATAAATGCTGCAATATCACTTCTTCTTGGGATGTGTGTAAGAATTTATTAGATTAGGGTATATACAAAATAACTTGGTAGTAAGCCTAGCATGTTAAATAAGGACCCAAATATTGTAGCCTGGAAGGAAACAAATTAGGGTATTAGCTCATTTATCCCACGGAAACAAACATTGCAATACAAACCGACAGAGCAACAGATGACAGGATTTCCACAAAGAGGGAGGGCATATGCTGGAAGTTATAAACCAAAATGCTTCCCTGCCTGCAGTGTGCTCTACCTGCACCCAAAATGGACCGGACAGAAAGTGAGTCGGTAACGATGGTGGATACCAACCTTTGAAGGAAAGCAAGGGTTTGATCCCACTCTGGGGTGTGTGTCCCTGAGTCCTCCCCTTCCCATCTGCTTGGTAGAGCTCAGCCTCTATTCTCTTTCACCAGGAGCCCGGGGTAGCAGTGCCACTCTCCTTCCTCTTCGGAATCTGGACAGCTAAGTAATCTAAGTAGCTTCGTCCTGTCATGGGGTTGGGGAAAGCGACTGCAATGCCCCATTTCTCTGCTCTGTGCTCCCATCTTCGGGCCTCATTAGCATATTTCAGCAGTGCCTTGATGGATGAAGATAGATGGGGAACATCCTCCTTGGTGAAATCACTGTTGCATCAAGGTTAAACCAGCCTCGAGCTTCGCCACCTCCCTTTGTTTGGCTAGGTCTCTAATAACAAAATTAACAGCAGAATTAATGCCCAGGAGGCTCCCAGTGAAATATACTGATGCCCCCAGAATGAAGCTTGATCCTGGACCTCCCAGTTTATAATCCATCAATCAGTGGCTTCCATACTTTATCTTAAAATAAAACATCACCTCCATCAAGCAGATTCCTGCCTCTGTCTTCTCATCAGAAACAGCTGGGCTGGGTGGGAGAGTAAGAGGCAGACCACTGTATTTCAGAATCATCAAAATGACTACAGTCCAAGCAAGAAACAGAACGTTGGGCTGGGCATTTAGCTCAGTGGTTCTGTCTCCTGCCTTGCAAGTGCAAGGACCCAAGTTCGATCCCCAGTACCAAAAAAAAAAAAAAAAGAAAGAAAGAAAGAAACAGAACGTTCATGGTTTGTGGGTCCTGTCTCCTCAAGTAGGCTGTGTGCCCCTCAAAGGCAGACGGCTTTGTTCTATTTCCTTTCAACATCTCAGCATGACTGTTTTTCTGTGAGGCAAATAACATATCTTCACAAAGTCCTCGCTGGTACTAATGGAACTGTATTCACCATGATAAAGACACCCAGTCAAATCAATAAGTGCATACAGAGCACTTGATATCCATCAAACACTTCATGGGACAAAGTCATGTGCTCATCCTAGGCCTTAGGAGCTTAGGAGCGCTTGACAAGTTGAAACCTCACTCTCAAAAGAGTTGAGGTTTTCTAATCTACCACTGAGATGTGCATGGATATTTCTCCATGTGAAAATGGATACATGCCCTGAACATCCTTGACTGAGATCTAAAGATGATGGAGGTGAGTGCCAGATCAAAAGTCTGGGGTCATGCTTGGGTTGTTTTGAGATCCTTTTCTCTTAATAGTCATAACTCCTTGGAAAAACATGCCCATTCCGTGGAACTCCTTCTCCACCAGACAGAGCCAGGCCTGTGCTAGGTTCTCTCATTTCTGAAGTGGAGTTACAATTAAATTCTCGCACATACCTTTCTCAGAGATGTGACAGAAGTGTATGTGGAAATCCCACTGAAAAATCTGCTGTGGTGGCACAAGCCTAGACTCTCCGCATTGTGGGGCACTGAGGCAGAAGGATTGCAAGTTCAAGCCCAGCCTGGGCAACTTAATGACTTAGTGAGTCCCTGTCTCTACAATTTAAAAAAATGGGGGGCTGGGGATGTAGCTCAGTGTGAAGACTCTGGGTTCAATCTCCAGTACATAAAGGAAAAGGAGAAGTAAAAAGGATAAAGATGCAGTATGTATATGCACCAGGAACCCACAATCAATATACACATTATGTATTGCAAACATAAACTAATAAAAAATTTTAAAAGAAAAAGAAAAAATAGGTGCGGTAGAAATAAGTAGAACTAGAGATGGAGCTTAACCATATGAAATTAGAATATTGCTTACCTGCACATTCAAATAACTTTCTTTTTATTAGTGCCTGTTTACAGTACATAATGGATACATTCCTTGAGTGGCGTCAGTGCCTGTGCATAACACATCTTAATTCATTTTTCATCCCCTCCACTCCCTTCCCTCCCCTCCTACATCTATGGACCCCCTTCCCATTTGAGAAACTTCTAGCTCCCTACTTCGTATTATCCATCTTTCATTTTGCTCTTTATTTTGGGTTCTTCATATAAGAGATACCATGTGATGCTTGAGAGAGAGAGAGAGAGAGAGAGAGAGATAGAGAGAGAGAGAGAAGCCAAAAAGCAATAAGCATCTTATGTAACCAATCAGGCCACTTACCTCACTGGACTTCTGTGTTCCATGAGTATTTGTGAAGATCAAAGGCTTAACATTTATCTTGTTCTAGCTTCCTTAAAGGAAGGATGTTGGCTAAATACCAAAAGTCACCCTGACCATATGAAACCAAACCCCATTTGTGGGGGTTTGTCCTGGAAATGCTCTCGTACCAGTTGGAGAGGTTGAAACTCGGCAGGCAATAAAATCTCTTTCCTCATAGCATTGTCTGACTTAGAACAAAAGCTGAAACTCTTCAAGTCCACGGGTTGAAGACACAAGGCGAGCCTACAAGCTGTTGCTCAACCTGCTGCCCTGTTCCTCCCTGGTGGGCAGCGGAGCAGCAGAGGGCGGGCCTTGACCCGGCCAGATATAGAAGGCTCCATAAATTGCTTATGGTGGCAGCCACCACCTGTGCCACAGTCACATAGAAGGAACCATGTGGAACTAGGGCCAGGAAGGCAGGTGATTTCCAGACATAGCCAAGGGGAGGGCAGCTGAGGAAGACTGCGCCATCTGGCTTTACTAATGTAGATTAGGACTTCAGGCCCAATGGAGATACCTAGGTGCCATAGTGGGACTTGCTGGACACCTATCATGAGAGATAGATGGATGAATGGATCACATTCCATGTCCTCTTTTCTGCCCTTACCTTTCCCTGGCCACCAAGTAACAAACACTATGATCAGTATCAGGAGTCTGCAGTGGCACCTGGCCATGGAATGTGACAGTCAGAGGCAGCTCAGACAGGACACAACTGAAAGAACAGGTGGTGTGGAATTTTAGAACTGTACTGCTCGAAGGATTAGGCTCTAAGTCCCAGAATGGCTGCTTTGACAGGCGCATTCCGAGGGCTGGTCCCCCTGTGCACAGGGACAGAGAAAGGGCCAAGGATGTGGGTATCTTGGAGAGCTGGAAAGGTTCTGAGCTATCAAGTCCCCCCCTTGACTACAAGGTTAAGCTATTGATACTTATTTGAACACTGCACCTGTGCCTGCTTTAAATGCAAACAATAATAAAAGTAAGTGCATGGTGTCCTTCTTGACAGGGCTGCTTCCAAGTGTCTCTCCTGGGCAAGAAGCAAGGTACACAGGGTAGCACTTTTTCAATAGTCAAAATGGATCATCCCCAATCCTAGACCTACTTCACTCTAAGCAATGGGTCACCATTATTGTCATCTTCATTGGAGAAAGTGAAGAAGGAGGGCTCTAGCGGGATGTGGATGCAAGCAAGAGGACCTGGGGCTAGAACCAAGAACCTTCCCCCTTTCCTTCCCTTTGCCACTATACATACTAGCAGACATATGAAAAGACACGAAAACTTGTTCCATCCCTGCAGACTCACTGAGCACATCTAGACCTTCAGAAGCCACACTGGGGTCTGTCCAGGGAATGCTCACTGATCTCACAGTTTTGAAACCCAACATTCAGGTCTCATTAGCTCCTAGAAGCATCAAATCCATGAAGACTTCTCACCTCCATCTGGCTTTACTGGAGCTTCATCTACCCCAATAGGTCACAGGATTTTGACCTGTCTTGGAAACAATGGACTCCAGGATCTCAAACAAATAATCTTAACTGTTCTGCATTACTGTGTCATCCTCTGTGAAATGGCAGCAAGCTGTTCTCATTCTGTAAATATGATCTAAGAAACCACTAAAAATAAATGAAACTGTACCTTCTAGGTACCCTGTGAACCAAGTCCCGAATCAAGGAGAGAGATCTCTGTGCTCTCTTCTACCTAGAGTGGAAGGAAATAATAGCTCTTTGTTTGGAAGCCTAAAACTGAGGACAAAATCTAAGATTCAGAAGTTCATGACAGCTGAGGTATCCATCATGCTTATCTCCTCCCAAGTTCCTACTTTTTTAACCTGGGAGAACATTGACGGCAGCAGCTGCTTCACAGGTGCCATATGTCAAATGCGCTAACAGACTGCTGCCTCTTTCACATCTTCCAGTCCACCCTTCCAGGTTTGTACTGCTATCCTTTACAGGCAAGAGCTCTGAGGTTCAGATGAGATGGGTGACTTGCATGAAGCCACATTAGGAGTAGGAATAAGAGGAAGGACTGAACTTGACCTTCTGAGACCAAGGCTGTATTCTGGCTACTGTTCAGCTCCCATGGAGAGAAAAAGGGCAGAGAGTACTGCTCATCTCAGGTGGAGTAGTGGAGAGATGATCAGCCCCACCTAGGCACTGCCAAATAATTTCTTCATTAAGCATTTAGCTCCAAACACTTCCAATGCTCCGTGCACACAACCACCAAAAGCAGAGAAGGCCGGTACTCTGACCCAGGAGGCCTCTGCCAAGCAAGCTCCTTCAGAATCTGCAATGAGCAGGTGACCTCACTGAGCAGTGTCCCATGGGAGGATGATGGTCAGAGCTGGAAGAAAGGGCACAGCAGCAGGAATCCCCACCTCCACTTCTCCTGGGT
Organism: Heterocephalus glaber; assembly: GCF_000247695.1. The sequence continues at coordinate 3,020,109 of NW_004624826.1, read as the reverse complement.
GCTTTGTTTCTCCTGCCCCATTGAATAATCAAGAATGCCACTCTGCTCCATTTGTCTTTTTCTACAGAGTACGAATATGTGTGTGTATGTGTGCATGCACGTGTGTGTGTTAATCAGCAAATTGGCTGCTTCGTATTCACACTTGCAGTGTAAAGGCTTGCTGGGCTCAGTAAGCAGCACCCAGAGGAGCCTGAAGCTTTTCTAAGGTTCATCTTTGGGCTTAGAAGTCAACCTACCGGTGCACCAAAACTTCAGAAGGGAAACTGAAGAATACTATGTAAAAAGTCAGTGCTTGGCTTAGTTTGGAAAGTGATCAATTTAAAACATACTCTTGGATATTTACCGAAACACTCTGGCTCATAATCTTCTCCGATATCACATTGTGCCCAGCGCTGACAGTGGCCCTCAGAAGCCATCTGCATTTTCCTATAAACCAAACAAGAAGAGGTGCAGAAATCTACGAGAGTGACCATGTTGCCGCTGTTGCTAGGCAGCATGATTATGTCCATTCCCCGCTGCTTGGCAACCAGCATTTCCCATCACAGACACACACAGCCATCGCAGCAGCCCAAGTACCCTTAACTGTTGTCTTATGGCTTTCAAAGAAAAGGGGTGAATTTCACGGGAACTTAGGAGTATTAATGGACCCCCTCGATATCCCTCTGATATTCAGACAGCCCCTACAGCAAGATGGCTCCATTTAATCAGAAGGTGTCCCTTTGGTGACACTGGAGTTTGCACCTGATGGTTGCACAAGTCTTCTACTGAGTGTAGTGACAAGCCAGAGGGATGGGAAAGGCGGCTGAGTCAGCAAGTTGAACCTTCTGGTGGAGAGGGCCATGCTATCTGCCTCACACCCTCACACCTCCAAAGGACCCATTGGTGTGGCGACTCTCCCCAGGAGCAGCCCCTAGTGGCCTAGGATACAAGAAGAGACCAAATACCTTGGACAGTGATGTTTCTCTGTGGTCCCCAAGCAAATGTCAGAGGAGATTGGCCAGCCTCTCCTGGGGACACATTTGTCCTACAAGCATATAAACCTCATTGGTCACAATCTGTCAGCTCCTCCACAGCAGATCCAAAGCCATTGACTTACTGATAAAATCGAATAGCTGCCTACTGAATAACAGGACTCTTTCAACTCACCTGCTGCCTTGGGTGATAAAGACACAAGTGACCAAAATGCTACAGGAAGTTAGCATCCTGGTGTGCACCTGAATGCACAAGGAAGGTCTTGGCCTCTAATCCACTGCCCTTCATGCTAGACCTACGCAAGGATAATACACTTATTTTTTTTTCTGTTTTATTTTGGCCCGATTTCATAATGATAATTTCTCAGATAACTCCACCATACGGACTGCTGCTCTGCCTACCAGGAAGGGCAGTCTCTTTAGCCTACCATTAAGGGCTAAAACACTCCATAGAATTTTGGGGTTTTTTTTGTGTTTTGAGACAGTCTCACTATGTAGTTCAGGCTACTTGAACTCACTATGTAGTCCAGGCTGGCTTCCAACTCATGGTGCTCCTCCTGCCCGCAGCCTCCCAAGTGCTGGGATTACAGGTGTGCACCACCACTCCCAGGCCTCCACAGGATTTTGAGAAACTCTCCAACCATCACTCCAATTACACTCTAAAGTTGGTGAGATCACCCAAAGTGATAACCTCATTGGTATTTCATTTTCTTCTCAGTCCCAGCTGGAGAATTTTTCCCCTCATTAAAATTAACGAGGTCAGTTTCCCAAGCTTAAGATACTGAGCAGTCTTGTTGGTGGAGTTTTGTTTCTCAAATTGAGCTACAGTTCTATAAGTGCAGAGTTATACCAAGCGTCATTTACTTTATTGCTGTGTAATAAGAAACCAAAATGGAAGTCCTAAGCTCTCCTCCTAACATATCCTACACTTCAGCAGCCACAGGCAAACACACACAAACCACACATCCCCAACTCAGCCACACTTTCTCTGCATTCTGGCCACAAGAAAACCTCACTTCTGCCTAGTGGCAATGGCTTAGTGGAAAAAATGAAGACCTCAGGCCTTCTAAGTGGCTGCGGTGGAGGGGTGGGCTAGTAGTACGGGCAATTTGAGAAAAAGGGTTGGCTTCTCTGGGCATTTGACAAGGCTGTGGTGTCCACGCAGAAAGGAATGCTGCAAGGTGAAAAGTTATGAGCAGACAGAAGGGCTGTCTGCTCTTCTTGCAGCCAGCAAACAGGTGAGCATCTATCTATCCAGAATTTAATGTAGGCTTAGTGAACAGTCATAAACAACCCTACCAAAAATGGAGAGGAAATAAATGCTATGTCGACAAGTAAAAGATGTACTTAATGCTATAATTCTGGTGAAAGGGAGAAGGAGAAAAGGATAAACATAAAGGCCAATTTCATAAACGAGGAGAAGAGACACTCTGCAAGAGAACTATAAATACTTAGATCCCACACGCTACAAACAAGCCAGGCTCATGCCACGTGTTCCAAGCTGAAATGAAATGCTTTCAAGATGGTCATGCAGCAAGGAAAACAGCCCGTTCAGGCTCCTTTCTTCACTCAGCCTTTCAACATCCTGCTCCATGGTTAACCCAACCAACTTTGCTTTTTCCTTTTTTTCCCTGTCTCTATAGACATGTGTTTCAATATAAATAAAATCTAACTGTAACGGAGATCAAAAGGGAAAAGGAGATGCTTGGTCCCAGAACTAAAGCCTGGAAGGGGGTGTCCACTGCCTGGAGGCCACCAGATTTGTCAAGGCCCATTTCCCCGAGGCAAGCAGGGAAGGGGGAGGTGGCTACTCCCTTTGTTGGTGGATCAAAGTCCAATCAGAAAGCCAGGGAGGAACCCAGGCCACTTCGTGTGATCCCACACAGGAAGCCAAGTCTGCAGAAAAGGAGCAGGGCTTGTGAACAAGGTGCACTCAGCCCTCTTCACCGAGTGTGCCAGAGAGCCAGAGAGATCCATTTGAAGCTGCATCCTAACATCCTAACCAAGCTTAATAAGTTAATGCAGAAATCCTCCCAAGGAGTCTGGCTAAAGGAGACACTGGTCTCTACTGAATCAAAATCTGTTATGTTGTAATATAATAGATGTAAATTAAAACAGAAAATCTATCATGCCTCTAATGTGCCCTGATAGCTGAGCCTGGGAATCCGAACGCAGAGAGGCTCCAGGAGGAAGGTGATGTATGGCGAGGCTGGATGGAGGGTGAAAAGCGTGGCGAGATGAACGGGGGATGGCGCAGGCTGCTCGCGCTCCTCAGACCCAAGGGCAAGAGACGAATAAATGTTGATTAGTGTTGATTTTGTCCGACAAACGCCTGTCGAGTGACAGTTGGGCTAAGCTGCACTGAAAGAGAACCATTAATCTTGGTCTGGTTTAAGTAGAGTATATTAATTTGTGTCATTTTTACTAAGTCGCACCGAGAAAGGCCTCTCACTGCTTTGCATTTGACTGCTTTGGTGGTTTAGCATAGTCGCCCCTCCCCCTCTCCCCTCACCCCCACTTTTTAAAACAGATACCACAGTGGCAGCGGTGGCAGCAGCAAATTCAAATGGCACAGCAGGGGAGCAGGGGCCTGAGAGCTCCTCTCTTGGATTAAGAAAATAAACTCCCAGGGTGTTGGCATAGCAACAGCATTTCAGATGAACTGCTATATATTCAGTGATTAATAAATTAACATTTTTTACAGTTGTTCCTCCTTTTCTCCCCCACCTCCCTCCTTCACAATAACCCCCCTCCTCATACACACATCCAACCTTCTCTAAACTGCATCTCTCGCCTCATAGAAGAAGGAAAGAAGCCTGGCATCACAGCATCCGCAACCTGGGAGTTAGCTCCTGGCGGCAGCCGCCATCTCTGCAGAGACAGCAGGGCCTCTTGTCACCTATGGGGCTGCCAGTAGGCTGGGGGACCAATGGCACATCTACAAGGAAACTCACAGGCACGGTTCCTGGAACACAACAGTTCTCACCAACATATTGACAGCAGCAGGTCCCGGCCCCAAACTCTGCCTCCCTCCAAGCCCTGACAGACTGGAAAGTAACTAAGAGTTATCATTCATCCCAAAGAATATATTCCCATAAAATAAGGAATGATGTCCAAGGCATGCCTGGCTTCCCACAATGATGCTGGATAAAAAGAAAGACTGCAACACTGGATGGTACTGGTATGTTAAGACAAAGCTGACACTTAACTTGCCTTTCGAGCTCACGTTCTTCCACCACAAGGTTCAGCTGATGTGAGCAGTTTGTATTCCAAAAAGGGAACTCAACTGGCATTGGGGGAAGGAGGAAAGAATAAACAGATTTTAAGCACTGCTGTGCAAGTCCAGGCCAAACAGTTTCAACAGTAAGCCAAGCTCCAAAAGCATTGTCTTTCCAGAGCCTTCATGAAATGATACACGTAGGGAAAGGTAAGTTTTTGTTTTGCATAGCTCTCTCCTGTGTCGCTCCATTGTTAAGCTGTCCCCTGGGTCCAAGGTGAGCAGTGGAGCCAGTCAGGGTCCTGCAGAAGGCCACTGGTACAATCTCAGTGTTAGGGAATCACCTGGTCACTGGAGTCCTCAAGGAGCCTCTGGCCATACCTCCCAGAAATGCCACAGTTGTAGGCACAGGAAACCTGGAGGAGGGCACCCAGTGAGCAGTGTATTAGCTGCCTCCACACAAGAAGGAGCACTCCACTCTGCACAGGTGCTGAAACCATCGCTGACCTGGAAGGGCATGCATTACAGGTACTGATGGGCTGGCTTGCAAGGAAGAAGCATGCCCACCTGCTGCTGTGCCACCACAAAGCTGGATACCAGCATCCAGGATGGGTCCAGGAGGTGTCCTTCCTCAATGAAATGGGAGAGTAAATTATATAACCTTGCAAGGAGCTCAAGGTTACTGCTAGAGGGTGAGAAATATAAAACAACAGCAGATACCCTATGAGGCTTAACGTAGGCCAGGCACTGTTTTAACTGCTTTGCAAGTTCTAACGATGAAATGGATACCTATGAAACAGGTACCTTTAGTCTTCCTGTTATATACATTAAGAAGCTGAAGCAAAGAGAAATTCAATAATCAAGTCATCTAGTGACTTGAAAGAGCTGGGACTCATACCCCGGCAGGCAGCAGATTCCAGCCTTCATGCTCTTAACCACTGCAGGACACTGTGTCCTGGACATCAGAGGGAGATGCCCTAGTGGCCAGCTCTTAGGGAAGCCCATGTCGAGGCCCTTGAAGAAGAGCAGAATTGACCTGGCAATGAAAACACCAGTAACAGACAATGCTGTACTTGCTTGTAGAGTAAGAATAGAGAAAAGGAGATGGAGCCTGCAGGAGAAGAAAAGGAAGACTTCATTTGTGAATATCCTACAGCGAGAATGGGGGCCCATCACAAAAAGATTTTGAGTTACAACTGTGCCACTGACTACATGCCCACAAGTGAATTCATATCCATTGTGGGTTTTCTCATTTATAAAACAACAGCTTGAGGTTTTCTAGGGGTTCTTCCAGTTTCTAACTGAATAAAAGCAGGCCTAGGGTTCAGGCACCATAAAGTCAATTTCCCACTTTCTTGCGAACTCCAGAATCATCCTGCTTACAAACTTTTGTGGCTCCATTTTCACTGCCAACAGGTTAATGGAGTGCAGCATGGTACTCATGGAGGACGTCGCGTGCACTCAGTGTGTCTACACTATTGACTCTTCCTAGTCTGTTCATCCATACACAGGCCTAGTTGTAAGGGTACTGGTCAGTATAAAGTAAAAGATTGAGAAGAGGGCCGGGGATTTAGCTCAGTGGTTCTGCTGCCTGCCTCACAAGCACAAGGTCCCAAGTTCAATCCCCGGTACCAGAAAAAAAAAAAAAAAAAAAAAGATTGAGAAGAAAAACACAAACACAAGACATGTGCGGTGTCAAATCCATGGTGGGCGTACTTTATGTTGCATGTGAATAGTACATCTCTCATCCCTGAAGTTATTTGTGAATTATGAAAATCCATAGACTGAAGGTCACTGATGCTGATTTTTTTCTCATGTCCAGGAGAAAGCCTTGCTCTCTGAAATCAGGATATCTGAGATTTCAATTCCATTCAAAAACGGAATCATGGGGAAAAAAACTGCATAATGAGGACAAAGGGAGCCAGGGCAGCAGGGCCACTAAATGATACTTCCCTTCTTCACAACTTCAACTTGGGTGCAGCCATGTCACCGAGGTACTGGGAGGGCTATTAATGCCTTGGCCGTGGCAAGGTCCTTTGGTTTCAGGGCAGAAGGGTACAGGTCAGCCCCAAGTAATCATGGCGATAACAATAACAATATCAGTGTTTGTCAAGAGAGGGGGTAGTGTGAAGGGAATTGCATTAAATCCAAGAGGACTCAGATAAAATGATGCTAAGGGTCAAACCGAATCTAACAACAGCCTGTGATTTGTGGCCGTGCCACCACCCTAATTTGCCTCTCCACGGCTGATGGCCCGTGAAGGTGAGGGGTGTTATTGAGCGTTGCCCGGGCTCCGCTTGTGGAACAAGCAAGTCACAACACTGTCGCCTACCCCTGACTCTGCTGCACGGAACTGTCTTCCAAAGGATGTTTCTATAAGTGCAAACAGGCAAATGCGGACTGAATCTGTTTCCAATTCCTTAACTTGTATTGTTTTCCTTTATTTGCTCATTGAACTTCCTGACTTCATATGCACATTAACTGCTTTATTCTCATTTGTTTAAAGTGTATCTGGATGTAAGTGTCTGTCAATAAATACAATATGTGTTGTTTATATGTATTGCCTATTATAGATTGCAAACAGTAATGCCAGGGACTGTGTGTTGTGTTTCTATAGCACTTGTAAATATGCCCAGAGGCTAAGCAGCAGTGAGCTTCTGCAATAACTAAAATAAATAATGAATTAAGTAAGTGGACTTGTCACTCTCTATGTAGATTATTTATGTTTGCACCTTATCTCAGGAAAAAGGTCAGTGCAGAATGATAGCTTCTACTCACCTCTTTCACTTAATTTTTGGTCTTCCCCTCTCACCCTCATGCCTTTATTACTTGAATCTGAACTCAGTTTTCTAACTTCTCTGTGATGTTGGCATCCAAATACAATTTATTCAAAGAGCACTTTGAATACTGCAGAAAAAGCCGAGTCTCTCCTACTACACTTATGAAACTCTTTTGGTTTAACCAGAACATTCATCCAGCACCTAATCCAGGAGGCAACTTTTAAAAATATCTTTAAAAACACAACCCCAACAGTGAAATATATATATTAACCTGCAAGAAAAAAATGAAGAAATTCTGTGTTTTCTGAGGTTAATATATTGCTTCCGTCACTCTCCCACCCACACCCGTAACTTCTGCCAGGTCCCCAGACCCTGTGCAGCCCATGTGCTATGTCATGTGCTACTTCATAACCTGCTCTTCCAGGGACATCTTCCTACCTGAGCCTCTGGAGCCCATGGCCTACCTGGACAGAGTCTTGCCAACTCTGGCCTTTCCGTAATGATGCCAAATGCTCGTCAGTCCCTCCCATGTTAGTAGGAATTGTGGATGGAATGATTAAGCACATTATCAAAGCAAAGATCCAAAGACTGCACAAGAGGATAATTGCCAAATGCCTAGTGAGGGCCCTGTGACTCATAGGAAAGAATGTGGACTATGAAACCAGAGAAACCTGAATGTTGTCACTTACTGGTCCTAGGAGAATGGGCAATTTATTTAATCTCTCCAGGGTTCAGTTTCCTCATCTATGAAGTGGGGATAACAATCCCTTTCAGGGTCATTCTGTTTACTTTACGTAGATTATCTCATTTCACCTACCTGGTAGGAGCCCAGCGAATGTTAGCTTTCTCTTTTCTCTAGTATTTAAGTAACAGAAAAATTATATTGAGTGGAACATTATGGTCTTTCCTGGTTGTTAGATGAGTTGATAGCAAATCACTCAATGCTACAGGGAGTTTATACATGAAAACATCATACTGACTTATCCGATATGTGGGTACCTCACTGAAACCTCGAGCTCAAAAGATCCTTGCTAAGGGTCAGACTGACTCTAACAATGAAGAGCCTGGTCCCAAACAGAGCATCATCTGTCCCCCAAAATGCTGTATTACTTAGCCTGTAAAACTCCTTACTCAAACTGGAAATGTAGAAAAGAGAAATATGTTCGGGATTCGTTTTTACATCATCCAAGAATGAATTATACAATCCTTCTCTCTGTGCCCATGCCAAAATGCTCTCCGATCTGAATTTGTTCCCCGCTAAGAAATCACTCGTGTCAGCCACATAGAATTACATGAGCACTTCCCCACTGGTCCACAGCATAGCTCTTGTAATGGCTTTGCAAAATGACAGTAGGAGGAATTCTACATTGGTTTTTAGATTGTGGCATCACCTTTCCGAAAGGGGGCTTTTAGAAAAGCATTTCTCATATCATCTGTGGTTTTTGGCATTCTCCTTTATACTGTCTTTCAAAAATGAGGCCGTCAAAATATTGCCTATATAAAATACATAAATATATGCGGTCTCATATACGAGAATCCTAAATGCGGCTGAGATAACAGATTCTAGGAACTTCTTCTACCTTTTATCAAGGAGTTGGCAAGCCAGCCCTCTAGCTGGGAAAAAAAGAACTGAGAGATTTGGGAGGTACAGCACACCACCCGTCGACGTGTGCCGACTCCCGCCTCCGCCACTGCTACAGTCACATTTTGCAGAAATGCTGAGCTGGCTTGATGAGAACCAAGCTTGACAGCAAAACCTTTTTGAATAACTTCTGTTTTAAAGAATCAACTAGTCATGACAAGGTAAAGTCCACCTAGAGGATAGGGAGGTGTGCATTTTCATCCCATCTGTGTGACCTCAGCAAGCCACAGGACCTTTGTGGCCTCAGTTTCCTTAGTAATGCGATCAGTGGGCTGGAGTAGATTCTGTGACTCTCTTCACCAGTCTGGAGCCAAGAGAAGAAAGTCTGCGGGAAGGGGAGACCCTTACAGTGACATAGAAAGAACCTCAAAATGCACACGGCACCCTTGGGAGATTTCTGTGCTTCTAAGGAATTCTAAAGAGACCTTTGCTAAACAGAGGAAGTGCTTTGGCCCTCTCTTCCCGCAGGCCACTGTATTTACTACACACCCAACCACTGACACAGCTTTGTATTTAACTCAGAATGCTTTACACCCCTGCCCCTCAATTCTTAGACCATGACTGTCAGCTTCTTAGTATTCTTTGGAGAGGACCGAAGCATGGAGATGCGGAGAATGATTAATGTTGGACGAGCCACAGCAGTCTGACACATAGAACTTCAAGCATAAAAGAGAAAACAGTGCCACAGATGACCAGGGTAAGGGCCACAGCCCGGGCTCCAGCAGAGTGTCCGAGGTCAGACAAAACAAGCATTGACTTAAAGAAGCTTGTGGGAGGATGTCATTCCGTTCCACCCAGAGAAAGGAAGGAATCGTTGTCATAGCAACAAAGGTACTTGAGAGGGACATGAGCAAAGGGAGACTTAAAAAGAAAAAAGATAATATGTGGCCTAAACAAAAATATGTGGCAGAGCAAGGGGTGCTGTAAAGCCTTTATTGCCACTTGTTAAGGAAGACCTGTATAGCTCACTCGTGAGTAATAAGGCGGTCAACCCAAACTAAGGCACTAAAAATTTTACAGCACCCCACATATCATATATATCCAGATAGGCAGAGAAACACAGAGATACATATATAAAGGATCTCCACAACACACTCACAGACAACACAAGCAAATGTGGCTACTGATCTTGGAAATATCATCTTTTAACGGAGCTGTTAAATTTACCAAAGTCCTTAATTTATCGGCTATCAAATTCCACATCCCATCAATTCAGATCTTAAAAGGTTCAGAAAGTGAGGCTGCAACGAGAAGGAACAGTGGCGGCTTCACTGGGAGTACACACCAGCCAGGTGCATAAAGCCAGGATTCCCTGGTCTCACAGTGACTCTGCAACTGATTTATTACTTCACAGTTGGATTAAATGCTCCCTACTGCCATCAGGGAGCCTCAAGATGACTGCTGGAGACTTGAAGAGAATGACCATGGCAGCCCAGAGCAGGAGGCAGGAAGCTGCCATGCTACACATCCTGTATCCCCTACCCTACCCCCAAAATACTTTGCTGGAGTACTGGTTACAAATTGATTCATGGTCACATTAGGAGACATAGGACTAGAAGACCTAGTGATTTAAAGTTATCCACATTAAACTATTTTAAAGTAGATCTTAAAGAACATTTTTATAAAGTAAATGATGGGATTGTTTCTTTAATTTTCCCCACAAATTTAACTGTTTCTTCTAGGCTTTCTCAAAGCTTTCTCAAGTGAGGTGTTCAAACCCTGGGGATTTCCCTGGGCACTCAGGTAGCAATGTATCCTCCCGAAAGCAATTAATTAATATTCTTCCCTTAATCACCTGAATCAAATACAGGTGCAGAAAGATGTCTTCTTGGGACCCCGGGCTCTCTTCACTGTAATTCCCAAGTGCCAACTTTAAACGCATAATCAAAGCATGGATCCAGCTTGGGTAAACTCTGAGATCTGATCTCATCCACCCCTGATTACTTCACAATGAAGTGGGAGAAGAAATGAAATCACATGGATGAAAGTGTCTCAGGCTTCTTAGGAAAAGAAAGCACTATGGAGATGTAATGTGGTCCTTGTTATCTCTAGGGAGCCATTTCTGAATGGATGTCTACCTGGCTACTGAGAAGAGAATGAAGCTTGTCCTCTAAACAAAGGTCATGGTCAGTTCCTTCTAGAGCTCAGAAAAAATGTGAACAGCACAGTTGAGTTTCCCCAAAATATCTCCTCTGTCACATTGGCACCAGATCACTTGAGATTTCCTTTAAGAGAAATGGGATTTCCATTCCCCCCCTCCTGACTTCCCCATGATGTCAGGGGTCCATTCAAGTTCACCAGCACTGACTCTACAATGTCAAGATGAGCCCTAGTTCCTACCATGCTCACCAGGATTGGAGGTGTCTCCTGCAGGACCGAGCACACATGGATCCAGGTGACACAATCAGGCCAAGCAACTGCATTGACACATCTACACCAACACACTGAAAAATCAATAGGGCGTTTATAATAATGAAAGTTCAACAGCTTCCATTTTGTGAAGTGTTAAATGTGCCAAGGGACTGAGTTAAAGCTCAGGCTATGAAAAGGGACTGTAAGTTATACTTCCTTGAAGAAAAATTAGCAAATGGTTCATTTTTCCTGAAGGGGAAAAAAGGCATTTTCAATTAGGTGAGTAGAAGGACAAAAGCGCCGAGTGCATTTTGCTGGAGTTATAAGTGCTTTTGAAACCCCTCCTGTCAAGGCGTTAGTAATATAAGATTTAAGATGCCCAATTAATTTTTTCCAGCCACCAGCCAAAAGTAGATGCAGGAGGAGGTTAAAAGCTAAGTGTTTAATTAATATTAAATTTATAAGATTCTCTATCACTGAAAGCATTGTAAAATTGAAAAAGCAGTTAATTTTATGGTTGCTGTGTATTCCTCTGCTTTGATCTTTGATCTATGATATAAAATCACCAACTGTAAAGATTCCCCAGCTTTATTATACCTGTTTAATGGTGAGAAGGAAGGAGAGGGGGACCCACAGATATGGTGGGGATGAAGGCCTGATGCTGGTCTTTGGCACTGATCGGAAAACCTAAACATGGGAGAGTCAGAAAATAGCATTTCCCAAGCCACGAGATCTTGTCTGTTCTCTACTTCCCATTTCTCTAGTATTACACAGGCAAGCAGTGGGCTATCACTGGCTTAAGACAAAAACACGAAAGCAAAAGCCATTTAGATTGGATTCTGGAAGAATTTTCTGAACTTGAAAGTTGTCAAGGCTTAAAGCATTCATTGGAAAAGACCACAGAGAAAACACTTAAATTAGAGGCGTGTGTGTGTTTGTCTTGGAGAGCCTCTCTTTCTGGTCATTCTTCCACAGGCTTCATCCACTTAGCCATGTGTAGAAGCCCAGGCCTGGTCAGGGAATGCTCAGCCTAAGAATCAGAAATAACAGATAGAGAAATCTGCTACCAAAAATGTTACCAACTTGAGCAAAGTGCTCACTAAATACTGCATTTCTATCAGTCAAGATAGATTCATCCCCTTTACACCAGCTGAAGTCATAATGACTGCTTAAAGTTAAGAAGGAAGATATATAGCAAATAACCTTAATAGATAGCTCGCAAAAACAACAAACATTCACCTTTGCCTCCCTTCCCAAAGCTGGGGTGCTGGTGAGTTGTGGGGGGAAGCAAAGGTCTACGGAAGTGGACTGGGAGGTAGAAGTAAAGGAAGGTGCTTTCTGCCTAACAGAACTTTGTATCCTATTCAAAAAGAACAATGAGGGGTATTTCTGACTCCTGGCCTCCTTCAATTCTGTCTCAAATCCAGAAACAAAGACCTATTATGCGGAATAGATTTTTACAGAAAGGCAGAAGGAGGGTGAGGGGGAATGGGATAATTCATGTGAGATGGTTTTTTTTTTTTTTCCTTTCTTTTTTTTTCTAAATCCCATCAGGGATCTCATTATAATTTCATTATTAGCAGAAAAACCAAATAAGTGGCAAGAAAAAGAATCTCAACTTAATATTAACACACACACACATACACATTCTCTCTCTCTCTCTCTCTCTCTCTCTCTCTCTCTCTCTCGCACACACACAAAGATGAAAGATCTGCTGAGCTTCAAAGCGGCTGCTAATTTTCCCAGCTTCAAACGACTCAGTGAGAAAGACATTGATAATGAATGTGCTTTTTCCACTGGCTCACTTAGAAACTTTCCCCTTTTCCCTCTCCCTCCCCAAAATTCATCTCTCATTTTTAAAGGAAAACAAATAGCAGAGGTAATAACAGAATACTGAGTTCAGGCCTAATCTTTCTTTGGTGCTTTATTAATAAAAATGTAGAGGGAAGAGAAAAGGGAGAGAAGTAAACTCTGATGCTCACATCAAACATGGAGACATTGAAGTAGCACAATGCAAAAGGCTACACTGGTGGAACTTTGTAAATTTGGTTCCTGAATCAGGGTGAGAATCCAAGTCTCCAAAGTCTCCATTGCGGGAAGGTCACAGGAGGGAAGAAAGGCAGAACGCAGGAGAAAAAAGAGCTTATGTTTCTCATAGAAAATCAAACCCACACCAAGTTTTTTGATCTGTTTCATTCAAAAAGAACTTCCAGGTAGATCTTCTTGGGACATTGCTAAAAAGACAACTGATGCTACCCTGTAAAAGACAAGGCCCCTTCGCAGCAAGCACGCGGCACAAGCATGACTAGGGTGAGTATCTAAATTCAGAGGACTACGTGTCTTGGATGGCATCACTGAATAAATAGAATGATGTATGTTTTTCCTTTTTTCTCTTTAAGATCAATCCTTTAATGTAACACAGAGCAAGGCGAACGAAGGCAGCCTCAAGTACAGACTTCATCTCACTGTAGAAGGCCACTCAGCCCCCAGCCCATATCTTGGTGCCAGAGTAGAAGATCTCATTAGGAAACTTGAACCAAATCGTTGGCACAGGAAACAGTCAAAGCTGGGCTGGCCTGACACAGAGGTAGTCCTCAATAAATGTTTAAAAGAAAAGCAAAAGCTTCTTTGATCTGATGGGATATACTGCTTTGGGAAAAAAGGCCAAGGCAGAAGGACAAATATAATCTAATTCCAAGAACGGAGAACTAACATATAGAACATAGAGTCTCTTTGTCTCTGTAACTGTCTTTATCCAACAAGAAGCAGCAAACATGAGACATTTTCATACTGAATATATATTTCTGGAAGCATTACTGGGTGGTGAAGTGTAACAGGGCAAACTCATCTCTCTTGGGCATTTTAAACCTGGACAAAAAGTGAAAGAGAACAAGACACTGAAACTAAATCTCCCTAAGCCAGCGCCACCCATGTACCGCAGTGACCCAGGTACCTTGGTGAGCAGTGAGGTATCCCACTCCTCGGGGACATTGCTGAATTCTAAGGGGGATTTTTGACCCCATAGAAATATATTCCTGAACTTTTCAAAATATTCACTATAATGATAGGCCATACTTTAAGAAAATCTTCAGAAACATATTCTGCAGAATGAAAATAGTTGCCAAAAGTGAAGCCTACTTGCTGAAATTTGTACAAGTGGCTCTGATGATGGGAAGCTAGGCAGAGGTTTCCAACCTCTCTGACTGCAGTCTCCTTCACAGCATCGAAAAATTACAAGTGCCGCTATAGAGGAGTCATTATATCTTTAGCTTGTACAGATGGAGGAAAGATACATAGGAGCACAAAACCAAGAAGAACTGAAAAAAATGAAGTTTTAAGTGAATGTGCATTTCATTAACCATGATAGCATTATAATTCAAAGAGTTTTAGAAGGTATATTTATCTGTGTGCTTGTGCATGCCATTATTCTGTTTAGAGACAATGTTATGTGTGTGCATAGATTTGCCAAACCTTTTCAGGAACTTCATAGCTCCCCCAGGGTGCATGGCCCACAAACTGGGAATCACTGTGCTAGGGGAATATATGCCTCTAACCAATTCTTTCATTGAGAGAAAATGACATTCAAACAGCTGAATGATTTTACACACACCACTCCCTGTTTTCCTTCTACCGACACTATCAAAATGTTGATAGACGCAATACAGATTATTTCCCAGTTTACATGGTCTTGATTGTTGGTTTATAACACAATTAAATTTCCCTCTGGCACAAGAACCTATCTTCTGTGTGTATGTCTCCTATTACAAGTTGAATGCAATGATATGGTGGAGAATAACATAATTGAAATAACATTTTTAACAAAGATATAGGAGGATGATAAATGGCAACGTAGCAATTGGTTAAGAAACACTAGTAAATAATAGTTTAGATACAGTCATCCTCATGGCTTTAAGGCAGTGGAAGGCACCCATAGGGAAGACTGACCCCAGATAAATATGCACACCCCCAATACATACTCTTCCCTGTATAACCCTGTCTGATTTCCACTCATTCATTCTCAGCTTCTGTTTGTCTGAGGCCACATGCAACTGGATTTGTCAAGTCCCCTTTTAACAACTTGTTGTCACAGTCCATTACCAAATTGCATATAGTTATATATTCCACTAATTAGGCTTCTAAAATATCATTAACATGTCTCTTGATCATTAGCATAACGTATGAGGCGTCCTCGTTAGGCACGACTCGAGTTTGTTAACGTGGTAATGAAAGGCACAAGGCAGGAGGCAGGAACCAAGAAGCACAGGGAGGTGGAGAATGGCCAGGCCTCAAGATGCCAAGCCACAGAGGTATGGACAAGGACAGAGACAGAGGCAAACACGGAGAGGAGATGTAAAGCGTGAGGAATGGGCAAAGAAACACTCAAATAAGGCATCCAGAAGTCCATGACTGGTTGGCTGGGCACGAAGGGGAACCCTAGGGCACCATTCCCACATTTGAGGGGTCCAGAACCTGGCAGAGCTGTGCCCAAGCAGAAGCAGCTTTTATATTTTCCTAAGCATGAAATAATTGAAATTCCAAAATCTTTGCTCTGACCTGACACACGAGGGGATCATTCTACCTCCTGCCCAGTCTTTGGCAGTCACCAGAGCACACTATTTGAATTACCTGGGGGTGACACTTTTGTATTCCTTACCAGGCCCTTTACTAACGTGCTGCTAGATGTGTCTATTTATCTGTACCCACTGCATTGGTAATGATCAGCTTGTATGTAATGGGGTGGAGCATACCTCCGGAGATTAGAGGCATGCTACCTGCAGGGAAGGAAGGGGCCATTAGAAAGATAAAATAAAATGAAGAAGATGGCAACTTTATGTGCATATGGTTAAGTATGTGTCAGTGAGCATGTGGTCATTCACCAGCAATGTGGATTATGGCTGTGATTTCAGCCAGTCATTTCAGGGAAATGATGCTAATGGTGGCTGTTAAAGAGTCACGGAGCAAAAAGAGACAAAAGTTTTTCATTTGGTAAAGTGGTGAGCACATGATGAGTGAAACACCTGAAGGAGCTGAGGGGAAGGAATTAACAACAGGTGCATAGAGTGCACGTTTCATTCCAAACAAGGAAGAGCTTGGTTCAAGGGAGCTGCATGGTGGTGTCAGACTGAGGGCCCAGGAAGCAGCCTCAGCAGTAACTAAGAGGACCTCACCTCTCCCAGAGAATCTCTACCTACCGGGGGACCAAAAGTCGTACCAAGTCTTTCAGCACAGATACTCTCGGCTACCCTACAGGGACTTGCAGGCTCATACCGATGACTGGAAGCACCCAAAGAGCTCAAAAGCGCAGCACAAAGAGAAATTTGGCATTCCTGGAACAGCATGTACAGAGACAGCATTAAGCACAGCAACTTGATCTTTGATACATAGAGATGATGGCCACATAGGTAGGTAGGTAGGTAGGTAGATAGACAGACCTTACAGCTCAAACCTTTTGTTTCTCTTTCTTTTCTTTCTCTCTCTCTCTTCTTTCTTTCTTTCCTTTTCTTCCTTCCTTCCCTTCTCTCTCTCTCTCTCTCTTTCTTTCTTTCTTTCTTTCTTTCTTTCTTTCTTTCTTTCTTTCTTTCTTTCTTTCTTTCTTTCTGCACTACTAAGGATTAAACTCCAGGCCTTTACACTGAGCTACATCCCCAGCCCTTTTTAAATTTTATTTTAACATAGGGCCTCATTAAATTGCTAAATTGCCCAGGCCAGGGGTCCTCCAGCCTCAGCTTCCCGGAGTGCTGAGATTACAGGTGTCACAATGGCAGGGTTTTAAAAATTTTATTTATTTATTTATTTATTGAGACAGTTTCCCTGATAAGCCTTTAACTTTGGACCCTCCTGATTCAGCCTCCTGAGCAGCTGAGATCGCACGGGTGCACTATACCCCATCTGATGCAACCCTCTCTTTTGAACCAGCTCCTTTTCATATTCTATCTTCTCCTGGCTAGTGATCATTTCCAGCCCAACTTTGCCTCCTGAAACTACAACGAAAGAAGAATCTAATCAACGTTGCAACTACTAGGGCCAGCACCACTGTTGATGAGAGGCTGGGTAAATCTGGATTGGGCCTAAATGAAGTTTTTTCCCATAATATCAAGCCCATCTGACACCTAAATGAACAGCCCTAATGGTGTAACAACAATGACTTGACCTGTTACAATGTAGCCAAGGAAGGCTCAATCACAAGAAGAACTAAAGAATTGAAATTAGTTGTTCTCTAGACCAGATTTGGTGTGAATGAGTAAATTCTCATTCTTTTTATTGGGGGCAGGTATTGTTCTAGGGATTAAACCCAGGGCCTTCACAATAAGCTATCTCCCCAGTGTCCCCCTTTTTATTTGAGACAGTGCCTCCTTATATTGCTGTTACCCAGGTTGTGCTCAAATTCACAATCCTTCTGCCTCAGCCTCCCAGAGTGCTGAAGTTACAGGTGTGCACCACCACACCCAGCTTAACTTCCATTCTTAAAGAAGACAGCAGTCAAGGGCAGAAAAGAATCTATTTAAACACCTGTTCCACGGCCAGAATCAAGAGTGCTACACTGCGAACCTGGATACCATTCTTGCATTCCAGAACTTCAGAAATTTTTCTGATCAGGTAGGTCCATTCAACCCTTTCTCAAAGGCACTGTTAAGAAATTCCACAGGCCTAAAGTGCACCCTGGATGTGAATGATTCTCCACCACTAGGTATGGCCCATATTTCATGATTATTTTAGTCCAGAAGCCCTGTGTGGTATAGGCAATGGGTAACGAATCCAGCGGGGACTGTGAAGTCACCAACGCAAATCAGGCCCTGAAGGAGAACTGCAGAAACCGGTCTGCACCCACGGTCCAATCCTAAAAAGCCTCCACACCAGGCAGTGCTTCGCAGCGCTTCCTTCCTCCTCTGCAGGCCAGGGAAATGTTCACAAGAGGTTCTGGAAAGCAATTCTCTCCCCAGTGTGGATAGAAGAAAAGGAAAACAAAACACAAACAGAAAGAAAAGGAGGACAGTCCAAAAAAATTGTTTGACTTAATCTCAAAACCTAAAGTCAATAATTATAAAACTAATCATGCATTGAGCAATTTATTCTGTACCTGACTTGGTCACAAGCCATGGAGCTACAGCTACAGACAAGTTCTTATCTCAGGTCAGTGGACAGGAAGAAGTACAAATGGCACACATATAGACAAACACGTGTGCACACCCACAATGCACACACACTCATGCAAGTACATGAACCAGGGGGTGGGGGGAGCCTAAAATGCTTATTTGTAAAGGTTATTTGTAAAGATATGTAATCTCCTTGAATTTAGATGCATTCAAAACTTAGAATTACACTAACAGGATATAGTCTCAAAGTAGTGCCTCATGAGACCTGCTTCAGCAAATAAAGTGGATCTGTATATTAGATCTTTATATACAAATGCATGACTTAAGTACCTGAGTATAGATGTTTTCCTAAAGTATTCTATATTTGTCTATGAGAATTTGGCTAAGTCTTTGCACTCTGTTTCATGAGCTCTGCCTTGTAAGTGAAACAGAAGTAAACTTCAGTCATGTCTCTGTAAAAGTGATCACAAATTCAACATCAGTAAAACTAGACTTGGGAATATCCCCAAAGAGCTAAAGAGAGAGCAGCCGGGGAGGAAGAGAAGGCCCTTCGCTCCCTGCGCAATGTCAGCTGTGCCACCTTCCCCTCTCTGCCTGGTGGTCCCTGTCCCCGGCACACGCCAGCCTCAAGCACATAGGTGGGGTGGATGGACAGGGCTCTTCACCCAAAAGGCAGACACCGACAGACAACAGTATACCCCACTTCACAGGACTGTGGTCGCAATTTAATGGGATATTTATAAAGCAGCCCAGGGACTACAAAACTGCACGTACAGGAAACTTCCTCCAGTAACTGTGTGACAACAGTTCACCAGAGTTTTCAGAGATGTCCTGGATACTTGCAGTGTTGAGTCTCAAAGGGAGAAAGCTTCCTGGTTCCTCTTCTGGATATATGACAAGATTTTTTTAACTTGATAAAACTAGAAGATCCGTGGATCATCTTTCAGGGATCCATTAGTTTCTTGAAATTACATAGGAAAAAAGTGTGTGCACCGAAGGTCATTTTCTGGAGAAAGGGCCATGGCTTCCACCAGAATATAATAGGACACATGACACAGAAGAAGTAGACTGTGCCCAAGGTGAAAGGGAGAGATTAGGCTTTGTAGCGAGGATCAAGATCACGTAGGTGTTAATATTTGAAGAGTTTAAGAAAGTACCCGCTGCTTTATCCAAAGTAGCTGATCCCTCATTTTCCTCCCCTTGAGTGTGGCCCACCAATCCCTCCACTCCCTGACCCTTAACTGAATAAGGCCCTTAACTCACGAGGATGAGCCTCCACTTGAAAGATACTGTACATAGCCCCCACAGAGTGCAGAGTGGGGCAGCTACCAATTTGTCTTCACTTAGCCACCTTTTCTCCCTGCCAAGTTTGTGCAGTTTGTGTCTAGCATCCCACCTGCTGCCTGGCTCTGAGTTTAGGGGCAGGGAGGAGTCAAGGCAGTGACCAAGCTTTGTGTGTCTACAACCAGGTGTACGCATCTCACCTGAAAGCCAGAGAGCAGACTCAGGTGTTTTCAAAAGAGGTGTACCTGGCAGTCTGGCAGAGAAAGAAGCTGGTTTCCTGGGAGGTTCCTTCTTTTGTTTCTGTCTCTTGCCTAACCCTATCTTTCCCTGCCACCACTTAATTATCTGTGATCTTAATTACCCTTCTCTCTGCTTACTGGCTGATTATTTCCCCATTTCATTTGAATCCCAGTGGAGAGACATAAGAGCTAAAAACAAAGCTGATGGCCAGTTAAAAGGTAAGTGCCTTATGTTGAAAGCCAGAATATTCAATGTTCATAATCAGGTAGCTTTTGAATGGCTGGAGAACAAACCAACTCTGTACACTGGGCTAATCAGAGCAGCTATATTTTGCAACCCAAATCAACCAACATCTATTTAAATAATCGCTGGGAATTACCTGCATCCTTCTTGGCAGGCTTGGAGCCTCAGTACTTCATAAATATTAGAGATATAAAAGACCAAGGAGTTCTTAATGTGTTTATTTCATTATAATGAATTCTTCAGGCAAGTGATAGGAATGCTGAAGCAGAGCTTAGTTTTAAAAAACTGAGTTTGGCAGCTCTACTCGTTTTCAAAAGTAGCATCTAAATATTACTGAGGAAGAGAGCATAAAGATATTCACTTGGGTGTCATTTTTTTAAAGAAAATGAAAATAAGAATTTATCTTCCACTCTTTCATTTATTTTTCAAATTATAAGATCACCAAAACTGTCACTGAAGCTGTACAAAATGAGAGATAAAGGAGAAGGTACGCATGATAGTCACTGACAAGCCTTCCTGTGGCCCAGGAGAAGGTGAGGCTGCTGTTGATTAGCCAGTCCCTGAATGGATTCTTCTCCTTGTAGAAAGACAACTTAGAATCTGCTCCTAGAACCTTCAAGTGACGCTTTTAAGAGTCTGTGAATAATTCAGGGGAGGGGTTGCAGTCCTGCTAGAAATGTATCAAGGTCACTTTACAAATTAAGAGCAATGACAGGCCAAGGAAGCACACATAGCGAACCCTTCCTAGGAAAGAATCAAACATTAACTGCGATCTTTTCTGGCAAATCCTCTGCCCACTGGGAGGCAGCATAGGCTGATGGAAGGAGAAATGGGTGAGAGCCCAAAGACTGGGGTTCTAGTCCCCATCGTGTAACTGATTCGAGGTGTGTACCATGGCCAGCCACAGCACCCTGGTTAAAAGTAGTAGGGTAAAAGAAGAGAAAATAGTACAAGAGATGCCAAAGTCCTTCGAAAGTAAAGATAAAACCTGTTGAAAAGTGATACACATATACTGCAGATGGGGAAATGTAGAAACTTTTCATTGTCACCATTCCCCGATATGAAGAGTCAAAACCACTGGTGAGATCGAAAATAAATAGAACAGGGCAAACACAGTCAGCCATCCATAGCTGAAGATTCTATATCCGAAGATTTAACCAGCCACGAATCAAAAATATTAAAAAGCAAATTGCATCTGTATTAAACATGAACTGACTTTTTTCCTTGTCATTATTTTCTAAATAACAAGTATTTAAATAGTATTTGGATTCTATTTGGTATAAATAATCTTGAGATGATTTAAAATACATATGCAAATACGATGCCATTTTCTGTAATGGACGTGGGTGTCCTTTGATTATGGTATCTGGGAAAGGAGTGGGGTTTCCATTCTCCCAGGATACTGAGGGACGACTGACACTTTAAGACGGTATTTTCTAAAGTGTGTTTCTAAGAATTCTACTCAAAGGAGAAGGTCCTTAGGTCAAATAAATTCTGAAAATTTTAATACCATACATATCCCCCCGCAGGAAGATTTACAACACACATTAAGGTGTTAAAGCTCAGGGAAGCCTATAGTTAAGAAAGCACTTCAGTTCACAAACTTACAGCCTATGCTACCTTTCCTCACCCATAAAAGCTAAAGGAAATACTAATGTGGAATACAGTAAGGAATGGTATTTTTCAATGATAATAACTGGGGAGACAATGTTCCAAATTGGAGAGACAATATCATTAAACCACCAAGCATAGTCTTGGGTGTCTGGTCCAGCAGCTTGTACCTTTTTATCCACAGTTCCCTCTTATTCTCTTCAATCAACAACATACATTTGTGAGGCAGCTGGCCAAAGTGAAAGGTTAATTCTGTGGCCCTGAAACCAACCCCAGAGAACAGACTTATACAGGAGCATGACCTTGCTGCCATCAGCTCTACCCAACTGAACTGAATAACTACCACAGCAACAGCCTTAGTTACCATCACTAAGGGAAAGAATAATGTAACAGCACCAGAATGTGTCAATGGGCTTTAGCCTATAAATGTAACTTTAAAACATAATATTTAAGAAGAAGGTTGGTAAAGTCAAGAGGTATAATGTGACCTCCGGAGCTAGACTTCAGGAGTTCAAATCCCAGATCCACCGTTTAACAGCTGTATTTTTGAAGAAATTATTTAGCTTGTTTGCGCCTTAGTCTCAAAATTTGTAAAGTAGGATAAACATCCTCCAGCCCTCAAAGGATCATGATTAGGGTGATGTGAAATGACTTCCCCGAATGGGTTTACAATGGTGCCTAGCACATGAGTATCAATCTTAATACTAGCAATTATCAGTACACTTAAAAGGACTGAATCGCTTCAAAACTTCAAGTTCCTCTAAGTTAGCATCAGAGAAATGCAATTTGGGATTTCCTTTCTTCCTGTGACATGAAATGGTTTTACTGTGTAATTTATCAGAAAATTCACTTCTGAAAGCTTCCCTGAAAACTTCAGTGAGAAGTTGCGATGGCCTTGGTCAAGGTTTTGTCCTTGACAACAGATTTCTAAATTAATAACTTCAGTACCCATGAAACATGATTCAGTGAACAGGAACTCATTTTACCGGTATATGCACAGAATTATATTTCTCAATGGAGATGCACCCTATACAATGCTAAATAATTGCAAAGCATTATTATTCGGGCTGGCCTAGGGTTTCTCGCCAATACTAAAGTATAGATCCATAAATGGGGCAAAGGAATTTCTTTTTTTTGGTACTGGGGATCAAACTCGGAACCTTGCGCTTGCAAGGTAGGTGGCGGAACCACTGAGCTAAATCCCGAGCGCAAGAGAAGTTTTTCTTTTTTTTTGTTTGGTACCAGGGATTGAACTCAGGACCTTGAGCTCTCGAGGCAGGCAGCAGAACCACTGAGCTAAATCCCCAGCCCCCTAGATCCGTAAATGGAGTTTCCTACCACACACCTGAGGTATAGCAGTAATAGAAACATGGAAGACCTGGGGGCAGAGAAGGCAGCAGGAGGTACAGAGAATGGACGCAGGGACCAGGTGGGCATGGGCAGCGATCACCTGAACACCGAAGGCTGCACTGGAGACTGCCGAGACCCAGTCACATGCAGAGCAGCAGCAGCTCCAGAGGCCAATATGGAAGAAGATAAAGCCGAAGTTCAAAGCCTATATTCCAGTCCACATGGACATAACCTGGGGTTTTCTTCTCTGGAGACCTGAGTGAAGGAGATTTCCATGGCGACCACCTTGAAGGCACCTCAGTAACCAAGCAATAAGCCATGGCCTCCCCAGTCTCCTGGCTTTTAACCTCCAAGATCCTTCCAGGCACATCCGGCCCAGGGAAGCTAAATCCCAAAGTCAATAGTGTTCTGGTCACTCACAGAAGCCCCCGAAGGCTCTCTCCCTACCCCTCTGCTGTGGCAGGTCATTTGTAACTGTCTCCGGGGTTTTATTTAGCTGTGGTGGGCACAATTAAACGCTGTTCTAACTACACAGTCCTTGTCCAGAAAACCAAAACCACATAAAAGTCAGTCTGGTTACTTTGGCCTCTTTTAGTGACTGCTTCACATCACCACCGTGTCGATCCAATCAATGGTGAGGTGGTTGGCTGTTAATAAAACTGGATAAAACAAATTGATCTCCAAAAGGTCGATTTGGTACCTACATTTAGAAGGCTAGAGTTTGAACATTTGACGTCTGTGGGAATCACCCCACATAAAATGAGGAATATAACACCTGAACAAATAATTTCTTGCTTGAAAGAAGAAAGTACTATTACAGGAAAGTAATTATCATGCTACTTATGTATCTATCGGTATGAAGAAAGTTGATCCTAAAGAAAAAGATAGTGAATTATTTTTTAAAAACTCCTTGTGGTTATTTGAAAGATTATTTCAGCCATAGGTACAAATGGAAATGCAGTGTTCAAAAAGACTAGGCTAACCCTTAGATTGTTAATAAAAGAAAAAGAAATCAAGTCCAACTCAACTCTTAAAAAAACTTACTTTCAGAAATAGGCTATTAAATGTGGAAATTGTGTCCATAAATGTCCTTTGACTCTGTAAGAAATAAATGCTTTCGAGGAGACTTCAGTCCCCCCAAATAAAGGAAAGAGTAGAGCTGCATAGAGCTCAGCAGATGTGACCAGGCGGCCAGCCCAAACCAGCACAGCCATGCCCTGGAAAGCCTGGTTATCATAACCGTGTGCACTGTATTAAGGCCCAGTGTAGAGCTGTAAAAAGAGTGGGAGCTCATATTTTATGAGCTGCTTCCACATTTCAAGGGCTGAAAACAGAGGCAGCATGAAGTGGGATCACAGATCTACCATTGGCCAGTGGGCATCAGCAAGGATATGGGCAGGAACGTTGCTGATGTTACAAGTCAGGTGTCAGAGGTAACAGTGGGAATGAGGGCCTGGGTAGGGGCAGAAAAGGACAGCATAGGGGTAAAAGATCAAACTAAAGGGGAAAAAGTAGGTGTGTAGGGGCTGCACAGATGGTGTGGACCCAGATTCATACTCAGGAAGTGGCAGCCACCCCTCAGAATTTGTCTCCACCCTGCTTTCAGCCACACACACACACACACACACACACACACACACACACACACACGAAAGGCCCCACTCACTCCCACAGAAATCCCCTAGGATGACTACCCTTGAGTGGACAGGCTACCTACTCAAGTCCCACTCCAGTAGCAAGGTAAGAAGTCCTGTCAGGAAGTCCCCTGACATCTCCAAAGCAGGCTCCAAGTACTGAGGGCAGGCTGGCAGCAGTTTGAAAGAAGGCCCAGGGCTGGACAGAGCTTGCTTTGGAGCAATCCTATCTCTGACTCAGAATTGTTCAGGTCCTAGAGTGTGTTAGTTACTTTTCTCTCATTGCTGAAACAAAATGCCCAACACCCAAAGTTGAAGGAGGAAACGTTTATTTGGCTCACAGTTTGTAGAGGTTTCAGTTCATAATTGGCTGGTTCCAAGGCAAGGTGGCAGAGGGGTAACAGTTCATGGCAGCGGAAGCAGCAAAAGCAACAAGGAACCTTAGCAGGGTCTTTCTGACCCTTTTATCTTAGGCAGACTACCAGGATTAGGGCAGTGCCAAACCAAACACTCACATGTAGTGGTTTAGTAATCACATTCCCTTAATCCCAGCAGCACACATTCCAGATTCAGCCACCTCTGAAAAAGACTACATGAGGCTTTGAGGGGACATCTAGACATGAGCCATAACATTCCGCCCCTGGTGTCCTAAAGACTCAAGCACATTCCTCTATGAAAAGGGCAACTAGTCCATCTCCAAGAGATGCTAAAGCCCTAACAGTTTCAGCACTGCTGAAAAGTCCTTTTCCAAAAGTCTCCTCCGGGATTTAAGGCAAACTCTTAGCTGCAAGCCTCTGTACAAATGAAAAGAAAGTGGGGATTTAGCTCAGTGGTGCCAAACCTGCCTTCTAAGCACAAGGTCCTGAGTTTGATCCCTGGTACCAAAAAAACCCAAAATACAAACAAAAATGAAAAGAAAGTCAAACACTTCCAACATTCAATCATACAAGATAGACATTTCCATTCCAAAAGGTACATATCGGGGAATACAAAGGACTGGGACCAAAGCAAGTCCAAAATCCAGCAGAGCAAACACTAAATTCTACAGATCTACTTCCAGCATCCTCAGCAGTCTGTGTCAAACTGTAAACTTTAAAGGGCTTGTGTAGCTCTACCCCTATGGCTCTGCAGATGGTTGTAGCTCCCAAGGCTTCTCTCTTGGTCTGGTTCTACTTCCTCCTTGCAACTTTCTTCAGGTGGTCCATGCTCTAGGCTTCTCCAAACTTCTGGGGTCTCCACTGCATCTTTGGCTTCACACTCACAGCTTCACACACTGCCCTCTCAGTGGAACCCTCCCTGACCTCCCAGGCCTTCTTCTGAAATCTGGGTGGAAGACTTCCTGACTCCACAACTCTTGCCTTCTGTATGCCCATAAAACCAGCACCATGTAGATGATGCCAAGGTCTGCTGCCAGTTGTAGTAGTAGTAGTAGCCAGTCTTCCCTATCTCTTGGCTCTGAATCCAATTCCAAAGAGAAAATTCTCTAGGCTATGGCCATTCTGGAACATGGTACTCTAGGGTTTTTTTCTCAAAGCAAAATCTTTCACTTTTGCAATTTTGATGCTGCAAAGGGTGGAGTCCTGCTGCTTCCTGTGATGCCCTCAGGCCATCTTTTCTACTCTCCTGTTCCTTCTCAGCAATCAAAATCTCCTCTGCTCTATCGTTTCAGTCCACAGCTTTACTCCCTTTCTGGCCGAACTCAAAATGTTTTACATTATCCTGCTGGGCTCTTCGCTCTTGAGTCTCAACATAAATCTGGCTAAAAGCCGCCAACAGCAGCCATGCTCAACATTAGATTGCCTTGAAATTTCTTTTGCCAGATTAGTCTGCAGCCCTTAATCTCAGTCTCAGGCAAAGTCTCTGGACATGAGCAAAATGCAGACAAGCTTTCTGCTAAGCCATGACACATATCATCTGGAGTCTAACAGCCAGTGCAGTCCTTCTTCCCAGCAGAAACCTCTCTTGTTTCTGCTGTTTACTGGCTTTTTGGTATAGTGAGCCCTGCCCAGAACTTCCCATACATAGCAGATTAAGGTGTTCCAGCTCTACTTCTTCAACTGGCATCTCTGAATCTTTCCTAACTCTTCCTATTCCCACAAGCCAGTTCCAAAGGCTCCTTGAGCCACATGGCCAGGTAATACCACAGCAACAATCCCACTTCTCTGGTACCAAATTTCTGTGTTAGTTACTTTTCTTTCGTTGCTGAGACAAAATACCTGACACTCAAAGTTAAAGGGGAAAGGGTTTATTTAGCTCACAGTTTGTAGAGGTTTCAGTCCATAATTGACTGGCTCCAAGGCAGGTGGCTTTGCAGAGGGATACTGCAGAGGAGAACCAGTTCATGGCAACCAGAAAGTAGCAAAACCAGGAGAGTTTAACAGCATCTTTCTGCCCCTTTTATCCTATTCAGACTACTGGGACTAGGGCAGTCCCAAACCAATCACTCAAGTGTAGTGGTTTGGTTATCATACGCTCTTAATCTCAGCAGCACACATACCAGATTTAACCACCTCCGAAAAAGACTGCATGAGGCTTTGGGGGGACATCTAGACATGAGCCACAGCATAGAGTGAGGTTGCATTTCTTTGTTTCTTCCCAAGGCGACCTCTAGAGATGGAGGCAAGACGTGGAAGTCTACATGGTTGTCACCAAAAAGTATTTCTTCATTGCTTTGTTAAAAATATGAACCAGGTAATGGGCACGGTGCTATTTGCTCGTGGCCATACTGGGAGAGCCAGCCTCCCATACTTGCATAGGAACAGGACAGCTACACGGTGTGCTGAGACTGGACTCACACATGCCACGTTCAGGGCTCACAGGATGAGCTCAGGGAAATTAAGAATAGCTTCACTGCAGTCTTGACATTTGAGCAGGTTCCTAAATCAGGAAGAAGAGTTTGCCAGGCTGCCAGACACAGACAGAAAGCATTCACAACAGAGGGCTTGGTGTGAAGGGTAAGTGTCAGCAAGGGGCAGGACCTGCTCCCAGAGAGTGACGAGTTCAGGGCAATTGGTTTAAAATACTTTGGCTGGCAGTCCAGCATGGTTTCTGCTACACATATCTAGGAACTGGCCTTGATGGCTTGCCTATCCATACGTTAACAAAACATTAGGGATCAAAAACTGGAACAAAAGGCTTGAACATGGGCTACTTCAATCCTTGGGACACGCATTATTAAGAAACAAGCAATAGCAACAAAAATTAAAAGGCAAGGCATAGAACTAGAAGTATGCATCGTATTCTACCATTTGTATTTTTTAAAGGTAGGAACAGATAATATTTGTAATCTGTAAAAGTATTTCTTTAGGGAAATTCTCATATAGCATTCCTAGATGCCAAACACTGCTGTAAACATTCTGTGTATATTAACTAATTTATTCTTCCGAGTAACCCTCTAAGGTAAGTCTGTTGTTCCTCATACTTGATGTTTTAGGCAGAGTTCAAATAATTTAGTCGAGGTTAATCTGTCAATTGATAGCAGAACCAGGACTGCAAAACAAAGTAGGACTCTATTTCCAGTGCTCTTAACCACCACGTTTGTCCATGTCTTGTGAGCCACTGGAAACAGGGGCACTTCCAGAAGGGGAGATGGAGGGAGAAGGTACAGTCCTCTGACGGATGGGCACCAGGAAAAGTTTCACTGTGGAACTTTTCGTAACTTCTGACTCAAAACAAACAAACTTAAGTCTTAGAAACAGCGCTGTCCTGAAAATGTTGAGGATTACAAGTTGCCCCCAAAGGCCACAGGGAGCTGGTTGCTGTGAGGTCAGAGAGGAGCCTAACTCCCAGCCCAGTCCAGCTGACACCCAGCAGGGGAAATCAGGACCCAGCACAGGAAAGTCCCCTGCATCACCCTCTCCTTTCCATTGTCACTCCCTAGTTGGGACTCAAGATGCTGCTGGGTCCCCAGTAAGGCAGCAACCCAAGGTGCAGCTTGCAAGCCGCCTGACACCAGGACACTGGGCACAGCCACCCAGGAGTGTCAGCTCCAAGCAGGAAACAACAGCCTGACCCCTAACTTCCAACTCCAGGGTGATCAATTGCCCCATCCCCCCCTGCCATCTTGAACTAGAAGCCCATATATTATACCATGCCATGGTTCATTTCAGCAAAAATCAACTAGCATTCTTCTGACCTGGGGCAAAAAATTCCCTCATTGAGATCCTGAAAAATAACATTACATCATGTTGCCTGTGTCAGGTTTATAAATGGGCCAAGGGGAGGCTCGGGTGTAACCTGACACTATCAAAACATTGGCCCTGGGAGAAGAAAGGAGCCATTGTTGAAGGCGGGCAGCTCCTCTCTTGCTGGAGGTAAAGTGAGATTGGAGAAATGTTAGTGGGAGGCCAGGCACCAGCAGGCCAAGCTCCCCATCTCAAAGAAATCAGGCAATCTCCCTCCAAACTGGGCTTGTCTCCATTTCCTGTGGGGTATATCACCCTCTTTTCTATTCACCCTACAGAGTAGAGGAGCTAAGTAATTGTTATTCCCATGCCTTAAAGCAAAGGAAAACTGAGGGATAAAATGATGATTCCAGAGCCATTTCTTTTTCCTCTAAACAAGATTCACTTTTCAAAATGAACTGAGGCCCAATGACTGTGCACACAAAGGTCACACTTTTATTTCAAGATCTGTGAACGTGGCCCAAAGCTTTAGACAAACTCACCTCAAGAAGGGCCAAGGAAACATCCAACCATATGGCAAAAACAATCCCGACAACTTACAAAGCGAAACAAGGTGTCAAAGTGAAGGGCTGGACTTTGGACCAGAAGACAAGAAAGAGATAGAAAGAGCACTGGAAAGGTCATGGAGCCAGGACAGACACCGAACCAGCCAAAGGACAATGTGCTGGCACCAAGATTAAAAACATTTTAATGGATTAAAGGAGAGGGAAGAGGACTTATGGTGAGAGAAAGTTCGGAAAATAAAAAGTGAGACAAATGTAAGCCAGCCTGCCTGGCGACAGAATTCATTTTGCTGGTCAAACATTTAATTTGACTTTCTCTTTTCTTTCTTCCCCATCTCCTAGCTTAGCTTTTAAGGAGAGAGGAACCTGCAGATGAGCTGCCCGGGGCAGAATGTGTGCAGATACTTTTGGCTGGAGAACCCAGCAAGCTTGGCCTGCCAGCCAGTCAGCCAGCAGGGTGATGCCAGGCTCTCAGTCTCTCAGGACAACGGTTGGAGGTCCCCGTGAGCCAGGGATCGCAGGGGCGCCACACAGAGCAGACTAGCTCTTCTCCTAGGACTCTGCTTGCTTGTTTCCAGGGGACTGTTGTTAATCCTGTCATCACTCTTACAGGACCTTAACCTCTTACAAAAGTTTCCTGGCTTAATTCACCCACAATTACCACTGGGTTCCTGGTTGCTAAACTGCGCTTTGACACTAACCCCACCACATTTTCTTTGGAACTCTAGCAGGGACCTCCTCAACTAAAATGAGATGGTGGCCCGTGACCCAGCTGCACTTTCCTTCAAAGAGCCCTGAAATCACCCCTTCCCTGCTTCAAACAAGAGAAGGGGAACCCCCTACCCAAGACCAACCCCTGAGCTCAGAGTGTGAAGCTCACCCTCCACTCACAATTCCAGCCTCTCAATTCTTTCTTGCAGTGGCTGAGAGTGTTCCTGGCACCAGAATGTGGCAATAGGGTTGGTGGCAGAGTCACAGGAGCAGAAGAGGCAGAGGAGGTAGCAGCTCCTGTGTGCCCAGGTGCTGAGTCTCAAAGAGCAGAGTGAGACAGATGAAAAGAAAGTCTGGGCCCTTCTGTAGACAGTGTGCAGGAACTTTGGTTACCAGGTGGCAGGGCTGGAGGGTCTGATGGCTTCTGTTACCAGCCTTTGCTCCTACACCCCCAGTCATGTGATGTCCCTGTGTGGTGAGGCCCAGGCGTTGTTTAACAGGCCTCTTCCTCTTTTTCCCAGGTCCTCCCATTGCCCTTGCATGTAACTGAACAAAGACAGAGTACCTACTGTGTGTTAGGAGCTAGGAACAAGAGTTAGCCCAGTAAGAATAGTCTCTATCTCTAAACTTGCTTGTTCTCCTTTTCTGGTCCCAGCTTCTAGGGTTATTTTTGGTGGGCTCAGGAAATCCATGTGGTGCACATTGACCTGCCCCGGGTGCAGTTTCCATACCCTGGCAGAGGCAGAGAATCCAGGGAAATGGGGCGAGAAAGCCCAAGAGGTCGAGGAGGGAGATAGAGTCTGGAGTCGTGTGCAATGAGAGAGGAAAGAGTTTGAGAGCAGGAAAATGGTGATTTTAGGAATTTGCCTACACGGTTTTAAAATGTTATATGTTTCCCTCCATGCTTATCAACCCCTCAAGTGTTCCTGTTTATGATTATTGGGAAGAACATGCTAGTGCAAAAAAAAATAGTAAGCTAAAATAAAATTGCCTAATGTGCAACATGGGATTACAGAGACAGCCAGATCCGATCAACACCCACACTTTGTGATCTGAAAGATTTGGTCTCTTGTCCTGAACTTACTCAGGGGAAAAAAGGCAATGCTGAGAGAGGTCTCCTGAAAGGAAAGTCTGACGCCTCTGGTCCTAAATTTATTTTCTCATTAATGAGCAAAGGGGGATTTATTGTTCGAAGCAATGTCTGTTTTATATCAATTCTTATTCCCTTGTTTTTCCTCCAGACAGTGGAGCCCCATGGAGGCCGAGAGCAGATGTTTTATATTTCAGGAGAGAGCAGTCTCTCCCAATTCTTAAAAGATTCCTGAAATTCTTATACTTAACAAAAATTAGCTACAGAGAAAGAATCATGAATCATGAACCAGGAGCCCATAGAGCCTCCTGGAGCTGATTTCTTCCCTGCCTCCTACCACTGACCTTCCACTACCCCATATCCTTTGCCTATGGCCCATCAGGTTCCCTAGGAAAAAACTCACTGAATCATGAGGTGTCTGGCTCCTTTAGCTTCCTCAAGAAGTGTGAGAGACCTGAGTTCGAACCCTGGCTCAGGCTTCCCTTTACTAATCATTTAAGGAACATGTATCTCTATTCACTCCTCTATCAAAATCTCTTTTATTGGATTGATGCAAAGATTACCTGATATGCAAATGTTCACTACTAAGTTTTTTAAAAAGTGAAAAATATTTTTATTAAAATCATTGACATCTGGCATTCCTTAAGAAAATTCTGTGTTAACCAGGACTCTTCCAGTGGAAGACAACCCTGGCCACAGAGAACAATGGGGCTGCTCCCCAAGGTTGCCCAGTCCATGCAATGAAGAATGCTGAAGCCTTTAAACATTCACCAGTGATCCAATAAACATTTATTGAGCACCTGGCTCAGTGCTTGGCACATGCAGGGTGCTCAGTAAACAGCTGTTGAATAATGAATGAAGGAGTACGGAAGGCAGAGATGAAAAGCGTGTGGCAGCCTGCCACCAGTGGCCAGTCCTGAATCCGCATCAGAAGTCGCTAATGGATTCAGGCAATCTTCTCCAAGCTGTGTGCACTCAGCTCAGAATACTCAGCCTTGGCACAGGGAATGAAACTTATTTGCCATGCCTGACCCAGGCACAATGATGAAAGGCATTTATCCCTGCTTTCACGCAGCACACGGCCTCCTGGAGACAGAGCGCACACAGACAAACATAACCTAGTGTGTGTAAGAGAGACGCACAGGTGCCTAGAGGAAAGCGATGGGATTTAATACGTGGCTGAGCTACAGAACCTCACACTTCCCTTGACTTTTGAAATGCTACTTCCCTGGGACTTTCTTCCTGCCTCTTTGATCCGCCTTTTCTTATTCCCCCACTGCCTTGCCTTGCAATTTTCCCATCCTCAGAGTTCTGCCCTGGCTCTCCTCTACTCTATATAGACTCTCCTGGATCATCGAATTTCCTCTCAAGACATCAATTGCCATTTACATGCTGATTACACCCAAATTTATGCCTCTAGCCCTGAGCTCTCTCCCTCCCTCTGAAGCCTCAGAAGTGTATTTCCAACTGCCTTCTAGACAGTTCCACTTGAATATCCAACAGGCTACTCAAAACTAAACAAATTAGCTCTCCTCCCCTTACCTCCCCCCACGGCTCTCTTCAGCCTCAGATAACCCTGATAGCCTTTAAGCCAACCAGGGTAGAAACCTTGCTGTTTGCAACAACCCTTCTTCTTGCTCCTCCTCCCTGCCCTCTTTTCAATTCAATCTCAAAACTCGCTTCCTTAACCCACTCATTCTATTCTACTGCACCATCTCACTCATCTTGCTTGTTTTTTTTCTTATTGTACCTCTCATTTTCATACATCCTCCAAAGACCCATCAAAACTACCTCAAAGCAGAAATCTGGCCTTGTTACAGCCTAGCCCTTCCTGCCCACTGTCCTCTGATCTTAATACCTCTCCTCTTGCCTTCAGGATTAAATTTTTCAGTGTGGCATAATCTGACCCCCATCTGCTTATCCCTGTCATGGCGCTAGACTCAGGCCACATAGATGGCACCATTCTGGGCCGCTGCCCACACTGTGTGCTCTGCCTGCGGCACTGGCTGCTTACTGTTCTGTTATACTTTAACATTCTTCAACATCCAGAAACTTCATTCCAGTGTCACTTTTGAACAGTTCCCCAACTCCTCACTGCAGAGTTGGTCATGCCATGCTCTATAAACAAACAATTTTGCAAGATTCTGAAATTGTATTTATTTTAAAAATTATACATAAGACAATGTTAGCATTTATCTAATCTACCTTGCAAAACTGACAAGCATCCTAAGTTCCCATGCACAAGAACTAACAGTTTTATTCATTATTTTAATGCACATGGCAGGAACTTTCCTGATTGTCAATTATGGAGCAAGAAGATAAAGTCCATAGACGGATGTTTGTGGCACACACCTGTAATCCTAGAACTTGGGGAGGCTGAGGCAGGAAGACTGCGATTTCAAGTCCAACCTGAGTAACCTGGTCTCAAGGTTAAAAATAGAAAAAGAGGTGGGAATCTCTCAGTACGAGGACGCTGGGTTCAATCCTTAGTACTGCAAAAAACAAAAAAAAGACAAACTCCTTGCTATGATGGTGCACATATTCCAGTAGTGATGGCAAACAGCAAGCAAGTACTACATCCATTGATCACGGATTTATTGCACACTGTATTTATTAGAGAGA
Organism: Heterocephalus glaber; assembly: GCF_000247695.1. Next base: position 2,986,581 of record NW_004624826.1, on the reverse strand, counting down.
GTGGAAGAAGAAAGTTGCTTCAAACAGGTACAGAAAATTATAATTCCTGAATATTACATTATTTTTTAAATCCCTTAAAATGGAAAGGAATTACTCTTACCCTACCAGAACCCCTTCCTGCTCACTGCCATCACAATGTGTTATAGGACAGCATCTGAACCCACATCACATCTCCCCAATCCAGGGAAAGTGGGAGGTGTGAATTACCAGAAGGGTCTGAATTTAAAGAATTTTAGTGAAAAATAAAATCTTAAAACTTTATGAGACGTGAACACTAGCTGTTAATAAACTGCTTCCACCAAGAAATAAGATCCAGATCTGTTCCTGAGAACAGAGTATAAACTGGATTTCTTATGCAAATAGAGGCTGTTCATTTTACAAAGCCTCTTACAAGTTAGTTTCTTTAAACTGGTTGTATAATCCCCTGGAGCGATCATGAGTGTATAAACCCAGAACCCTACACATTTTAATGCTCAACATATATTTATTAATTTAATAGTTATATTATTTATATGCCTGGTCAGCTGCTTTTGATGGAAAGGCTTTATAAATCACCTAACATTTTAAGCCAAGGCATTTAAATTAACGGGATTGCATTGTGCCTGCTTGGAAAGAAGAGTCAAAGCCATCTGCCCAGCCACGAAGGAGAGGGAGAGAGACCACATCCCTCTCCTCACTTAGAAGGTCCCTGTTCTTCTCATGGCCCAAAGGGCCTCCTTTGCAAGGTTAAACTCACAAGTCCAGCCTGGTCAAAAGATGTGCTCCTCTGCTTTAGGACACCTTCATCTATATTACCATCCTGGACACTCCTGAAGAATTCCAAAGGATGAAAAATCATCTTTCTTCAAAGCAGGGATGGGAAAAGTGAGAACTGAACCTAGGGCCTTCACATGGAGCTACATCCCTGCCCCTCTTTGGCTTTGAGACAGGGTCTTCCTAAGTCACTGAGTTGCTCTGGCTGGGCTCAAACAATATCCTCTTTCCTGATAAGGCAGAGGGCTTGGATTACACCAAGCCTGGCTGAAACCAGGAAAAACATTTTAACAAAAATGTTCTGCCCCCCTTCTCCCCTCTGGCGCCTACTTCCTCCCCATCCTGTCTAACTCCCATTTGTTCCTGGATCCCTTCAGTAACTAACTTCCTCTCCTGCAGGAGACAGACTCCCTGTCACTGTCCCACAGGAAAGCCCTTACCCTGGCACTGTCTCCTCATCTGCCCCCCAGGATGTGAGCCAGGGTGGGTGCCGAGATCCCTGGTGTCTCCCTGCAGGGACACAGAAGGCCCCTGAGCTCTGGGAGGGGAGGGAAGACAAGGATGTTTGCCTCATCTTTCCCCACTCTTTCCTTTGGTTTCTTTCGCTCTTTATTTGAAAACGCAAGACGTTTCAACTAAAATTTGTCTTTCAGTGCAGTGTGTATTAGTCAGCTTTCCTGCTGCTGGGACAAATTACCCGACATTGACAACTTAAAGAAGAAGAGGCTTAATTTGGCTCAAGGTTTGGGGGATTCATGGGTTTTAGTCCAGGCTGTAAGGTGGGAACATCGTAGGGAGATCCAGTCCCTGAGGTCGTGCTCCCAAGACCTACCCAGGCACACCCAGCAGGGTACTTTCCAGAGCTGCTCCCAAGCCAATCAAGTTGACAATTAAGCTTAACAGTCACACTGAACTTCATAATTAAAAAAAAAAAAAACAGTCCTTGAAATTAGGAGGTCATAGAAAGGCCTCAAAGGAATGACTCAGCTGTATGCCAAGATGCGTTTCCTACTTATTACTAAGAATTCTTCCTATGAAAATTTAATGCAGTCTTCTCTAGCAGTTCATTTTGTCTGCCAAGTCCTTTATGACTATTTTGATAAGTTATTTAGGCCACAGTAATAAGTGACCCACATAAGCAATCCCTTATAGGACAGAATGAGAGGCCATGTCCACTCCTGATTTGTTAAGGCTGAATCATTAGCTCCTGTGAAAAGCAGTTGTTCCCAAGTGCTGGCCTAGTGGCTGGGCGTCCTAGCACACAGCAAGCATCCGAGACATGCATGAATGACTGTCAGATTGAAAGAGACCTCAGAAGTCAAACTTCAAACTTCAGAATCATGGGACCACCGTGCAGTTATGACGAAACACATCAAGTACAAAGATAAGCAACACAACACAGTGTGGCCCCAGTACCACTTATAGCTCTGCGATCCTCAGTGTCTTCCCCTCTAAAATGGGTATGAGGCCAGGTGTGGTGGCACATGCCTGGAATCTCAGTACTCTGGGAGGCTGAGACAGAAGGATCCCAAGTTCCAGCTTAGCCTGGACAAGTTAATGACTTAGTGAGACGCTGTTTCAAAACAAAAAAAAGAGAAAATAAATCAATGTGAGGAAGAGAGGAGAGAAAAGGAGAGAGAGAGAGAAACAAAAAGAAGAGGAAAATAGAAAAAAGAGAGATGCTTTTGGTCTGCCTGATGCAGGAGAAAAGAGAGGCTGCTTCCCAAGTCTCCTGTATCCACTCGTGGTTGCTTTTAGAAAAATCTGAAAGCATGAAAGGGAAGAAGTACAACTGCAGAAAAAAAAATAGGAAAGAAAGAGAAGAAAGGAGAGCTGAAACCCGACACTCAGGAACGTGGGCCTCCACAGAGCAGTGACTTCTTGGGCCACAGTCCTGTCAGCCCGGAGGTGGAGACAGTCCAGTTGCAGCCTTCATTAAGGGTTCACACACTCAGCTCCTAATTTACAACCGTTTAACGGCAAACATTCTTCAAGTACCTTTGGGGACCTCTGAGAACAGAAGGGAATCTAAGAGAAATTAGGTGCGTAGTGAGCTCCCCTCGAAGGCAACAGTCCTTTGGGCAAACACTTTTCAGTGGGTCTGTTTGGAGCTTTGGGGCTCAGGTGGGAAGGTGCAGCAGACAGAGAACCAATCAGAAGCCAGGGGAGGGGTGGGTGACATGTTGGGGTGTCAGATTCCTGAGCATGTCTGCCTTGTGTTTGGGATGAGTGGCCTACGGAAGCAGGTGGACTTATCTCTGCCTATATAGCTGAATGCTAGTTCAAGCAATTTAAATGAACGAGAACATTATAAAACGAAATTAAAAGTCACTCAAACAATCCTTGTGGAGCATTTTCCTTGAGTACTAAAATAGAGACCAAAATATATCTATATATTTTTAAAAAGGATTAAGAGAATGTGGATGAGCCCCAGCCCTGCTGCAGAAACTGAAACTAGGCTGAGGGGCTTGCAGGGCGGGGTCCTCCAACAGGAATTGTAGCAAACCTGGTCTGTCCTTCTCTGGGCCTGGTTTCTGTCCGGCCATACCTGTGCGCGTGGTGAACAATGTAGATTTTAACTAACCAGTGCCTAGAACTGGTTAGGCAGCTTTTCTCCCAAAACCACAGTGAAGAACAAACCTCAGCCAAGGAAGACATGAACTCCCCCTTCTTTGGCAGAAGGAGAATGAGAAACGGGAGGCTAAACAGGTTACCTTTGAACTAACAGCTTTACTGAAAAGGATTACACTCAGGATTAGCTTTCCCTGGGCTCCAGAGCAGGATTCCCCAGGAGCTGGGAAGAGCTGGATCCAGCCCTCAGTGGGAAGAGGAGGGCAGGGTTTAACTGATTTCCCTCCAACTCTCTCCAGAACGGGCTCTGGAGCGTGTTGCTTCTTTCCTCTCTTCAGAGTACGCACCTTTCTGAGAACGACAGGAAATACAGTGTACCTACATACTCATCGTAATTGGCAAATCATTTTGGCTGGAGTGAGTGTCAAGTTACCAGGCCATCCACACTGACACATTCTAGTCTGCATGTCCAGTACCAAAAGGATAAGTACTGGGGGAAAAATGCTTGCATCAAAATGCAGCCAGTTAGTGCCCAGGTGTCACTCCGTAGGAAAAGCTCACAGAGAGGCAAGTGGCAGAGATAGAAGAGTTTATTCACCTTGTGGTGCTGGTAAGATGCAATGCCAGACTAGGTCCCAAAGATTTCAAGCCTCTCCCACCACAACTTAAGCCAAAGTCCTGACTGACCCCAAAAACATGCATGAGCCAAAGTGAGAGGCCAGTTCCAGGAGCACTTAAAGTTTTGTCCCGTTTCCCCATAGAAAGTGGTAAAATCACTATCCTTTCTCCATGGGCTAACCTGTGAATGATGGCAGCTTCCCAGTGCCTCTCTAGCAGCAGGGAACTAGTAACTTTCTTTCTCCCTTGGGTTTCATGGCAATCACAGAATCTTGGATGGCCCGGGAGCTCTGGGGTCTTGCTGGGGAACTGTGACTCTGGTTACTCTCAGAAAGAGTCTGCAGAAGTTCATCTCTGCACCTGCTATTCCGATAGGAGAGAGGTCTCATCTATATGAAATTAGAGCATCCTCTAGGTAGGAAAGTGACAGGTGGGCTGTTTGGGTTGCTCCAGGCTGGGACTGGCCTTGAACCACAGGCCTGGAGGTGAGCAAGTGAGAGATGTTAGACCACTTCAAGGACAGAGCCTGTGGCCCCAAAGGGAGTGAATCGCAATCACTACCAGCCCAGGGCTTTAGCTAGTTAAACTGCACCCGAGCACAGGCGCTTGTGATGCCTCAGCAAAGGAAATGTGCTCAAGACCCGGTATGCTTTTGTGGCAAGAGAGGGAACTGTGGCAGACTATAGTTAAAAAGTAGAACCTGTTAGGTCTTTCACTGTTATCATTATTTTAGTGTAGCCTTACAGTGATGATACATTTTGGTTTTTTTTTCTTTTTATCTTTTCTTGTGGCCTTAGGGATTGAACCCATGGCCTTTGCACTGAAGGATGAAGTTATATCCCCAGCCCTTTCAGTTTTTACTTTGAAACAGGGTCTTGCTAATTCACTAAGTTGTCTAGGCTGGGCTCAAACCTGCAGTCTTGCTGTCTGAGCCTCCCAGGGCAGGGATTACAGGTGTGCGCCACAGCACCCGGCTTCTCAAGCCCTAACCAAAATGTCTCATAATTATACTTCTGGTTGTCAAACCAAAACAGACAATAGGAGAGGTGGCTCTGACTATCTTCACATTTCCCAGCCAAGTGAAAATCTGCTTTGGAGAAGAATTGCTTTAAGCTCTGAGTTACACGTACACTGGCTTCAACTGTTGTTAGCTTGTTTCAAAAGGAAGAAAAAAAAAAAAAGAAGAGGGGATAGTACAAAGCCTGCTCTTTGTTTAGCAAACCAATAAGAAAAGTAAAATGAAAAAGCAACACACATCAGGATGTATTTCCAGTCTCTTCGACTCCAACAGTCAGCTTTTCTGAGAAGGACTTGACTCATATAATCCATGCTTTCCTAAACATTGCTATTATTTAACAGGGAAAGAAATGAGACATGTCCCCACGATCACCAGCCATTCTGTACCCAAACTCCATTCCCAGTTTCCCTTGTTCCAGGCCTATGTCCTTCCCCCATGCTAAGGGACTGGCCACTCCAGGAAGCTTGTGTAAGTTTTAACCCTCAAAAGAAAAATGATGGGTTTGAACTATTGACCCTTCTCCAAGAAGGACTAAAATTAAGGAGAGACCATTGATAAAATATTCATATGTGAATACTGTTAAAACAAACAAACAAACATACAAACAAGCTAACTATATGGCCAGAAGTTGCAGCCTTGCCTGAAGAAGGACAGTAACAAAAATGGCTGGGACTGCGGCCAAGTGGCAGAGAGAGAGCTCAACCTCAGGATCCTTGATAAAGAATGAGAATAACTTGGGTTTTACTTGGTATCAGGAGGGAATCAAGTTATATAGAGTGGCATTTGAAATAACATCTATAGGGATGCCTAGATCTACAGGGAAAGAATGGACAGAGGAGAGATCAGATGGACAAGCTCATTGGAAGAAACTCCTTTCTTTGATTAAAAAAGAAAGCAAGGGGAAAAAAGGGGGACAGCAAATGGAGTCGATAGTTAAAACAACAACAAAAACAGCATTATCTATGAGCAGAGAGGGCAAAATAGAGCAGCTTGGAGTGAAATCAGCCAGGTTTCAAATGCAAGCCAAGCCACATACCTGTTGAATTACCCGGGGCAACTGAGTCTGGGTTCTTTTTATGTAAAAGTGAGATAATGATACCTCTTCTTCCTGCCTCCAGGTGGTTTTAAAGGTCAAATCTGATAACATAAATGAAAAGTGCTATAGCTTAAGGTACTACACAAATGTCAAGCTATTTCTAGTGCTAGGCTCTAGATGAAAAATGTGGAGGCCCAGGTAGCTCTTCAAAACTGCAGGAAGGAAAAAGAGGCAGTGTGCAGTTGGGAAAGGTGGAGCTTGTTGCACCAAAAGGAAAGGAAGGGATGACAGACTCCAGTGTGATCAAGTTTTTCAAGAACTGTAGCACTGAGGCCCCCAGTCACTGAACCAAAAATAATGCACACATTTTTGTCTGTCAGAAAACTCTGGAAATTAACAGAGTTTACCCCCAGAGTTGTTTCTCCTAGCTCTAAGCATCCATATGGGTTAGAGAGGAGAGGTACACAAAGCCTCCACAAACAATGGAAGGCAATGATTCATTTTTTTCACTGTGTGGCCTTGTCTCCTTTTAATTCCTGTCTGCAGTTATCAAACTCTGATCTGCACCACACTCTAGGAAGGGGAAAAAAAGAAAAGGAAGAGAATGGAAATGAAGAAAATGAGAGGAAAAAAAATTCTCACTCTAGTATCCAGATAAAAAGGCAAAGAAAACCAGAAACACAAGAATTGGGAACCTTACAGAAAGGTATGGCTATAACTGAGGGGAGTTGCTTACAGACTCAGAGTGACAAACTACAAAGACTCCTGAGCATTTACAACATGATTCAAAGACCATGAAGAGTCCACTTATGAAGTCCTAAAATGTGGAAGAAACTTAGGTAATTATGGAGGAAAAAATACACACCAGGTCCTTTCTTCAAGACAACTTTAGAGTCATCACAGATGAAGACAACAGGATGGCTATACTGGGCATCAGCAGTCCATGAAAGGATTTGGAAAGTCTTGCTCTTTGGCCAACAAATTTCAAGTGTGGTAGAAAATTATCTCTACCTCCAAAAAGTTCCATTATGATACCATCATTCAAACACCACTACACTCTTCTATCTTCTCAAAGAACTTCATGTTTTGCAACCAACAACTCCTGTTGTCAGCATCTACCTTCTGAAGAAATGAGATGACCACCTTCCGGTGAGGCAGTGACCAACTTCATTCCTTCTGCACAGGACAGAGAGATGAGGTTCCTCCTAGGAGGTCCTCAGGGGCCACATACACCCAGCCTAGCCAACGGAATGAGATAGCTGTATCATACAGAAAGAAACAGATGTGGATTAAAGCACTGTTTTCAGACTTTTTGCCAAATACCTATTTCCTAAAAGAAAAGTCATACCACAGGGCAATTATAGAGTAAAACAAGGCAAAACAAAACTAATAAAACAGCTGTGTTAAAAGATAGATTCTAGGACATGCCTTCATTGACTCTTTAAGGCTTCAGCGAATCCAACTAAAGGCAAAGGGCTTTGCACACATACAGGCGACAGACCCAAGTGAGGAGATTCAGGATGCATGGACTGTACCACTTATTTGCTTTACAGGCTTGGTCAAGACACTAAACTTCTTTGGACCCTCGGTTCCTTCTGGATGTTATTTTTGTTGTTGTTTTAATTTTTAAAAGTGAGCAACAGAAGAAGAAAAAAGCCTCGGCAATGAGTGTGGAAGTAAAATGAGAGGGAAGTAATAATGGTAAAAATAACGCCTTAATTCTTTTTTTATACATTTTTAAGCAAAACATTTATCCATATATTATAGATATACATAATGATAACATTCATCATAGGGAATTTGCACCCGTACATGATATATCCTGCCTCATGTGCTATGGATGTAGTTACTGTGATGCTCACATTATACAGAAGGACCCTGAAGCTGAAAAATGACACGCTGTATCTAAGAGTCAAGATGAAAAACACAGGAGCTTCTGTCCCATAAATAGGTACTCTTTCCACTAGAGCCAATAAGCTCCCATATCACAGGCAGATCTGTAATAATTACTTGTAGTATGCAGAGTCAATAAACAATGCAAATGATACACAGTAAAAATATGTCACAAAAATGAAGTTGCAGTTATGGTAATCAATGTCCTCAGATATTGTCAAATGTCAGGTGGCCTCTAGGGTGAAAAGTCACCCCTGGTCAGATCTACTGCTGTAGCTGCGTGGCCTGAAATTGAAAATATCTCAATAAACAATAAGTGTGCATCCGAGTGGAGGAACTAAAGGGAACTGCAAATTTTTGCACCATCTGAAGAACACCTTCCTCCATATGCCCCATATCCTCCATAGCCCATGACAAGGGGGATTCTACCAGGGAGCTACATCCCTTTTAATTTTTAAATTTTGAGAAAAAGTCTCTCTAAATTGCCCATGTGACCTTGAACCCAAGATCCTCCTGCCTCAGCCAGGCAAGTAGCTGGGATTATATGTGTTTATCACAGTGAACTGCACTTTTATCATACAGGATCCAGTTCAGTTTTATCAGGTGATTTTTCAAGGGTATGAATCTAGATTTGCATGACTATGAGAGACCCTAATGCTCCTGGCATTGATCTTTCCACATAGAAAACATCTCAGGGGCTATTTTAGTTGTTAAAGAAATTTGATTTACTCATACATTAAAGTCCAAAATTGCCTGTATGCCAATAAAACAAAACAAACATATATCCAACTGTTCTCTTGTATTTGTTCTCCATAACTCATTCTAATAGTAAAACTGGACTGAAGCAACTGGCTTTCTTTACTGGGAAATTCTACTTTCCATTTTTCTAATCTGTGTTCAGGGTGCCATATTGGATTCCACCAAAGCCCTAAAAATTATAACCTTTGGAGCTCTTTCGTCAGCTGTATTTCCCAAGAATGTATTTTTCTAGCTAGCTCAGGCTTGATATCTCTTTTTGTCATTCTTTTCTTATGAGCCCATTTGTGAGGACAGGGTCTAATTCTGTGTTCTTTAGAGCACTTCATAGAGTTGTTGATCAGCACTTAATAATAATGATGTTTATATTAATGGCTGTCAATAATCATAGCCATAACCATTCCTGCCATAAATAAGTTTTCCCACTGGTGGTTTCTTGACACCAGAGAATATACCACAATCCTATCAGTTTGGAGATCACCAGCTAAAAGCAAAGCTGAGTCGGGTGGTGGCAATGAGCAAAAGAATCACACAACATGCCAGAAGTAGGGAATGATAAATGGCTTATCTTTTCCTTTAAAGAAAGGCTTGCACAGTCCTCATACAGCCAGGTATCTGACCTTGTTTTCCATTAAGGTTGCTGTCTTAGCCTGCAGAGGCATCATTCATGTCATCTTCAACTACTTTATGGCCAGCTCGCCACCATGGGACCATTATTGCAAAGTGTCCAGCTGGCACTGCCCACTTGGGACACAGGAGAAATATACCAGGGGCTTTGCTCAGGGTTTCCAAGGATTTGGGGGTGGGAGATCCTACGTAAGTCCACAAGTTTGTGCCAAGGACGTTCTGAACAGCAAAGACTCCATCCCACTGAAGGTAATTTTGCAAAACAGAAATTCCATGGATTTTCACTTCCTCTAGAGCAAAGATATTCTTAGGAATCAGAATGAATGTTCTCTGTGCTATTGGAAAGAACACGATATAACTTTAGGGATGATGTGACGCTGTCTTAAAACCTGTAAACAGTGGGGCACTTTTCCAACTCTGACCTATAAACAGGAACCTGGTTCTTTTGTCTTCACAACAGAAGTCAAGTGAAGGCAGTACATATATAGAAAAGGGCTCTGAGCTGGCCGTGGTGGCGCACGCCTGCACTCCAGCACTCCGGTGGGCTGAAGCAGGAAGATCGATTGAAAGTCCAGCCCGGGCAATTTAGTGGCTTAGCAAGGCCCTATCGCAAAATTGAAAAGGGCGGGGGATGTAGCTCAGTGTGAATGTCCTGGGTTCAAATACAGGGTGGGGGGGCTCTGAAAGGAGAGTTATTTCTGCCATTTATTAATCAGTTATGCATCTCAGTGTTCTAATCTAAACCAAATACTTAGACTAGATCTGCACTGTCCAATGAGAGGACATCGGGCGATGGCCTATATCCAGCACAGGGTGGCTGAGCACTTGAAATATGGTGTATCTGAGTCAAAATGTGTAAAAACATATGTACTCTTGAAGACAGTACAAAAAACGCCTGTGAAATATCTCTAATAAGTTTTATTTGATCACATGTTGAAATAATATTTTAGATATACAGCACTATCTCAGTTCACGTATGCTTCTGTTTGCAAACAATTCTGTTCACAAACAAAAGCATTCAGCAAAATATTGCTTCCCTTCACAAACACCACATCAGGTAACAGAGAGGACCACAGCCACGGCCCCCACACAAATATAAATGCTTCCATCTTCCCTCAAATCGTGAAAAAATTAAGTTCATAAACCAGGGCACCATTGTATTGGACTATGTTTTATTAAAATTAACTTCACTTCTTTTTACTTTTTAAATTATGGCAATTACAAATTTTAAATTTTATTATGGGCCGGGGATTTAGCTCAGTGTTTCACTGCCTGCTGCGCAAGTGCCACCACCCAAGTTCGATCCCCGGTACAAACAAACAAAAAAATAAAAACAAATTAAATTTTAAACTCAAAATCTCTCTCTTTTGCTTGGCACTTCACCTGATGAGCGATCCCTCAGGTGCAGTTTTAAGATTCTGCGTCTCATTCTGGGCGTGTGAGCAGTCTTCCACAGCAAGAAAGAAGTGGGGCAGGATTTAAACCCTTACTTTCCCATCAACTTCCTCATCTCTAAAATGGGAATGACATAGGAAAGTGATTGGTAATTACTTAAGCACTGTGCAAATGAATTAATTATAATAAGTAGACTATGCTATTAATTCCTGGGAAATCCTACTAAGAAATGACCAACAATCTGGAATGATGGGTGAAAAGGAGGGCAAAGTGGGGAAAACTTTCCCTCAAGGAAGAAAACACCAGCCTCACCTGAAAGTTACTGCACATCGGGCTCTTTGAGGATTGGGAGCAAAGGAAGCCCAGAGTGGCCATACAGAGTCAGAGGAGAACAGAAATTAAAGGTCAAAGAGCCTGCACTAAGTATGAAAAGCTCCCAAAGCCCGATAAATAAGTTGAGTTTAAAAGAAACGCAAGAGTTCTATGCTACAAATACTGAGAAAGTATTGGTTCCTGGTGTGGGTAAAGGGAGAGGAAGCTGTCCTACCTGAATGCTCAGAAATCCAAGCAGCAGTCTCCATGGTCAGTAAGGCAAGACATACAGAGAGCAGCAGAGCCTCCACTCGGGGGTATAGGGTGGGAAAGAGGGGCACTGCCAAGGGACAGAATTCAAAGGCCAGGGAACAAGAGGCCCTGCACCTGGCTGATCACCTGTGGCCACCGGGCCCCTAGGGCTCCCTAACTTCCTGTGTGGAAGTGCCAGTCCAATTTCAGCATGGTTGCTCTCTTCCATACCCTGTCCTTAGAACCAGGGGAAGCCCTGCCCAATATAAAGTCTCCACTGCCAATGCCAGTACCTAGGTGCTGCTCATCTTCAGTGACCAGGAGAAACAATGATCATGACCATATCCTCAACTTCTTCACTTTCTCAGCAGATCATCAACTTTGCAGACACTTGAGAACTAACTGGCCAGCCAGGGGTGATTATATCTTTGGACAAGGGAGAAGCAAGGCAAATTTGAAGCAATGGAAACTGCTCTGTGAAGTCCATAAACCCAGCCAGAATGGTTAGCATGGTAGTTGCCAAGTCAAAGCTAAGAGCTTCTATTTCTTCCTTAGGGGGCTCGGATGAGCTAGTTTTCTAGCTTACACAGCCTCTCACCATCAAACCACGTTGTGTATGCAAGGATTCCCCGCCGCCCTCTTGGAATCTCAGACTTAGAGCATAACTTGGCTTGAACAAAGACCTCCCCTCCTTGTCTCCTCCAACTTCCCTCCCCCATCCCCTTCCGTGCCTTTCCCCCCAGCCACATTAACTACTCAGAAACACAGTCACTCCACTCCAGACTTACTCAGGAATCACATTCTTAGAATAACTCATCAATTATACCTGTCAACTTGCCAAAAGTGCCACAGGGGAGGTGGAAAGTCTAGACTGCATCTAACTGCTGTGCAGCACAGCACCCCTGTTCACCGAGGGCCCCCACTTTGTGAACTGCCTTTGCAAGCTCACAAGGAACAAGAATCCAAGGGAAGGCAGGCTTAAGGGGGTTAGAATGTAGACACTATCACCAAGTTACTCTCAGGACCAGGCTGAGGTGCAGCTCTCTCCCCATGGGATAGGAAACTCTGCCTAAGTCAGCTAACAGGATGTGCTGCCACAGAAAGCCCAGGTTAGGAAACACTGAAAAGAAATGTCATTGTATTATTTAAATATGCACACGAACTCATCATCAATAAAAGTGCTGCCAAGAAAGCAGCACCATGACAGGCGTACTTTTTAATTAATTGGCAAGGATCATTAGTAATTAATACATTTATTGTATGCAAATGCTGCTGCTATCCTTGGAAAGTTTATCGTCTTAAGCAGGATAAACATCCACATGAACACCACTTATAAAAGTAATGATATATCTAGAACTTTCTTTTCTCCATGTGTGAAACTGTATGGTTTCATTCAATCTAGCCTGAAAGGATTTGGAGTCCTTCTAGATCCTAATTAATAAGGCTTTCCCTTTGATTCCAAAATTTTGTGAGTATAGTCATTTCATAAAAATATTTCACTGGAGATGCACTGTATTTCCATGATGCTACATAAAACTATAGACATTAGAAAACGTCTGCGTTAACTCTTGAACATGCAATTTTCCTCACCACCTGCCTTAAGATTCCTCACTTGTGAAACAGTAAAAATTCCCATATTTAAGGACCTCATTGTTACGCATGGTGGCACCTTTTGGGAGCCTAAGGTAGGAGGATTACAAATTCAAGCCCTACTGGCACAACTTTACATGACCCTGTCTCAAAGTAAATATATTTTTTAAAAACTGACTGTGGTATAGACTAAACAACACATAGAAGCATAAGTGAAGCTGGACATCATCAGTGACACATGAAACCTCAGTAAATGTGGAGAGGTTTAATTTCATTCAAAGAGTCTATAAAATGTCCCTAACTCTCCCTCAGCATCCTTGAAAAGGGTTCTGTATTTGTTCTTTATTTGTTTTATTTATTGTTTTTTATTTGTTTTAAAAATCCAGTCAGAAGGAAAAACAAAATCCGAGCGTCCTGGCACTTTACATCAATTCCCTGTTCACCACAACAGGACTCCCCTAATTAAATCATCCTAGCCAGAAAGGTAGGTAAAGGCATCTCCTTTCAGGAGTCTCAGGGACCTCACTGGGATTTTGGATTTGGGGGAGGAAAAATGCAACTCCTATAGATCTCCTCGTCTCAATGCCCAGCAAGATTTCACAGGGCCCACCTCGCCATTACAGCTCTCCAAAACTGCACTTCTCAATGTAACCTCCTCCTCAACAGTTTAGCCCCATGCTTCACCTCCCGGGGCAGCCGGTTCACCTGGGCTCTGCCACTGAGTAGGGGGTACAGGGGAGGGGGTGACTGGGAACTGTGGCCCAAGCAGCGCACCAGAGCCTCCCAGCACAAAGAGGGGTGCCTCTTACACCCTTGAAAGAGACCACAGTCCTCCTTTTGGCTTCTACTTCCGGTGTCAGAGCTGGCCAGGCAGCCTCACGTGAGAGTTAAGGCCCCGATTTTCACCCAAGAAACAAGAGCATCACCACAGGAATGAAACTCGAAGTCTCCTCAGTCACGGCCCCCTCGAAGACCTTGGAAAAGTCATTTCGTCTCCCTCCGGAGCAGCCGGAAGGGAGAAACAGGCCCTGGAAAAGCGTCTGCCAACCCCTCTGGTTGTGACAGGTGGATAATATCTCCTGCGCCCTAAAGAGCTGGCAGGGATAGGGGGAGGGATGAGCCGCCTTACTGCAAATATTCTCTGCACTGCGAGGAACAATCATCACCTTTTGGAGGTCAACGAGCGCTTTCCAGGGCACCAGGGGAACGGTGCGCACTCAGGAAAAAGTGATTCGCTCCAAGGTTCTCTGGTGTCCTGAAAAGTGTGATCCGCCTCCAAAAGGTGAAGGCTTCCATCCCGGGGGGATCTGATTTCCCACAGTAGGATGTGAAGGTCTTCAGCTTCCTTCCGGAGAACACGACGCGGGTCTCCTCTCCCGGTCCTCCTCGACCCTCTCCTTAAGGATCATCTCTCATCCTCTCAAAACAGAAACCAGATGAAACCATCTGCAAAGGTCTAGGGAAAGCTCTGCGTGTGCCTAGGGAAACTTAAACAAAAATCCTTTCGGAGGCCTCCTCCTCCTCCTCCTCCTCCCTCTCCGCGTGCTCAAGTCCCTGGAGTTACTGAGAACTTTTCTCTCGCCCTCCCCCACCGGCCCTCGCGGCCGGGCCCTCAGCATTTGATTTCTGTCTGTCACTGAGTGATGAGGACAAAGGGTGAGGAGTCAGGGAAAGGTCTGAGCCACTTTGTTCGGAGTCTGGATTCGAACTTTGGATGAACCCTTCGCCGGGGAGGGGGCTGGGGGAGGAGAGAAGGGGCCAGCGAGGAGAAATCCTCGGCCCTGGCGGCTCCAGCCTCAAAAGAGAGACAGAAAGATCCTCCTTAAACAACAGAAAGGAAAAAAGGGGGTTAGGAGGGTAGAAACAGCCTCCCCCCCCGGGGGGGGGCAAGGAAGAAAGAAGGCTTGGGGGGTCGGGGCGGGGACCGGGCCGGCTGCTCTCAAATCGCCCTGGAGGACTCACGCTGCGGGCTGCCAGCCAGAACTAGTTTTTTCTTCCCCGCCAGCCTGTCTCTACTCTGCTCTCCTTTATTTATTTATTTATTTATTTACCCACTTATTTATTTATTTCTAAACCAAAGGGAATTCCTAATAAAGCTTTCTAGAGTGGAAAGGAAAGAAAGAAGAAACCAGAGGTAGGAAAAGACAGATCGAACCCACTGCTTTCTGAAAGTCAAAATTGTGTGTGTGTGTGTGTGTGTAAAAGCTATGCCACATGCTTCAAAAACCAAAGATGTTTGGCCTGAGTCTTTTTCTCTCATGTATATATACACGTGTGGGCACTTACACGCACTTACACAGCTGGCAACTTTTACAGTGTGTCCATTCCCTAAAATCTTGAGCTGGAGTTTTAAATACGGTTGCAGTCACTGCAAAGGCCAGTCGGTCTCCTTTGTGCTCAGTGAAAGCCAGCTAAAATCCTTTCACCTCTGCTGAAGACTGATTTTTCTAGGGGACTCTGGGAGAGGGTACCCACTGGTTCACCCTGGCTCTCCTTCCGTGAACCTCTCCGACCACACCTGGACGTGAGGTTTTTCACTCCCAGTGCTGGCTGTCCTTGCTTCATTTCGTCATTTTGTGCCCATGTGCAATTATGCAGTTACTTAGGCCTGGCCTCTGTCCTTTGGTCCCTGCCTCAGACTCTGAGTCTCAATTCCAGACAAAATCAGGGGAGCCTCCTTGCAGGAAAAAACCAAGGTGCCCAGGCCTCCCTGCCTACTAGGGCTCTCTCCTCTCTTTTCCTGTGAATAAGAAGGAAGCTGCAGCTGAGTGGGAGGGGAGGCCAGGAAGAGCACTGTACAACATAGGCACCGGGCTCCCTTCCTCTCCTGGGAGCACTCCCTGGTGTGGTGTGTGCGAAGCTGCCTGCCCTGGGCGCTCAGTACTGGACCACTGTAAATGGGAGCTCAGCAGCTGTGCCTCAACTTCACAAAAAAAACTCTGTAAAGAAGAGAAGCACATTGATGCAACACGGTGAACATTCATGAATCTTCTGAGGAAATGGGATTAGGAAGTGGATCTGTGTATTTCCAACCTCTTATTTTGCATTCTTAGGAAAGGAGAAGAAACCACACTTTGAATAAGTGTGTGTGATGTCCTAACTCTAAAGAAATCAAACACACAAAGCAAGTAACAACAAAGCAGGCAGGTAAAAGGCTGAGTGAGTACATACCTTGCCAAAAATGCTCTTAACCCTGCAAAAGGGAGTCCTACACCAAGTGTGGTGGTGTGTGTCTGTAATCCCAGCACTCTGGGAGGCTGAGGCAGGAGGATCATAAGTTAGAGCCTAACTTAATGGCTTAGCAAGATCCTGTCTCAAAATAAAAACTAATAAAGGGCTGGGAATGTAGTTCAGTGTAAAGGCCTTGTTCAATCCAGTTACCCAATCCCACCAGGAAGAGAGAGAGAGAGAGAGAGAGAGAGAGAGAGAGAGAGAGAGAGAGAGAGAGCACCCTAGAAGTCTAGCCAGGGAAGGGATCTTATTAATCATTCACATCTAACCTGTCCACTTAAGGAGGAAGCAGCTGATACCTGCAGCATGTAGGCAACTTACACAAGTCACTTTCCCCAAAGTGCCCCCTGGTGTTCTCTCCAGCATGCACAGAGCTGCTATGATGCTAAGGAATATAATCCAACATAGGATACACATCAGGAGCAAACAAGGTGCAGTACACCTTACCTGAACATAAGGCAGCAGTTGCGGCATCTGTTGGCCCGGTTGTGTGACATCGGGGAGTGTGCACCAGGGACACACACAGGGCACACACAGGAGCTAGCTGTTCAGCCCCAGCACGGCTTTCTATCTCCCTCGGGAACCCCCACCCCACATAGTCAATCTTCCAACTCAGAGCTGTTGCTAAAATTGGGTGTGAGGTTGACACTCAAGCTTCCTCCTCTGTACAGAGTCAGGTGGACCACTGCGCCACTGTTCTTCCGCTGGGCAAGTAGTCTCTGTTTTCTAGTTCCCTCTGTGTATCACGGTCTCCACTCGCCACCGTCTAACTCTCAGTCACACCTCTCTGTTCGAGTCCCCAGGGAGCTCCAGCTTCATATGCACTGCATGCCCCACCAATTCTGTGTTCAACAAGATTTCTAAATCTATGCCCTGTTCTAAATCAGCCCGCCACATGCCGCCAATCTGTGACTTCGTTCTCTGCCTTCGATTTCATAAGGAGTTGTGACAGCACAGGTTAGAAAAGAAATCTTCAAGTGGCATTGTGCTTCATAATTTACAAAGCATGTTACACACACACATCCGTCTGGAGACTCCGAGCCCCCCAGAGGTCTGAGTAATGAGTATTGTCACCACCCCTAGTACAGTGAAGCGACCATTCTGAGTCAGGTGCCTCCATAATTTATCAACTCAACAGCTGGCCAGGCCAGTAATGTTTCCCTGCATTGCCATCCTGCTCCAATTGGATCTGGATATTTCCATTCTGTCTTGGAAATGAAAAGGGGAAAACATGCATTTATTCTCACTCATCATGCGCCCAGTGCTGTGTTTGGTGCTTGTTGTGGCAGCAGGGGCAATTTCAACATATATGCACAGATATCTTCTGCAGATAACACATACTCCTGTGCTCTTCACGTTCGTATTTTTCTGAACACATGAGAGTAGTAACTCCGCCAATATAAATCCCTAAACATAAGAGATCAGCTCCTTAGAGATGGAGGTGATGTATATTTTCTATTTGATCTGAAATCTACATTTGCCAGTAGGAGTATGAGGGTACTTGTTATGTTTATGGATCTTTCTGTAGACCTCAGAGTACTCTGATTTCCAAGGCAGAGCACAGCACAAATCTTTGTTAACATCAGAACCAGGTTCCCAAGTTCTCAAGTTGTTCCTTTCTCTCTTTTACTTTGAACCCCTGGAAAAAGCCACTTGTTGGAAATTTGAAGGAATAAATGTCTATACATTTTATTGAAGGGATGGGCCGGGGGTTTAGCTCAGTGGTTCCACTGCCTGCCTTGAAAGCACAAGGACCCGAATTCGATCCCCAGTACCAAAAAAAAAAAAAAAAAAATCACAACATTTTATTGAAGGGATTTATAGAGAAGAGGTGAGACTCTAAATATTAAAATTATTTTACTACATGAACAGAGAATATGAAGAAAAAAGTTTACCATTGGCCAAAGTAGTGAAAGCTTCTCAGCTAGACATTGCTCCAATAATGCTGAGCTGAACAAGAATGTTGGTGACAGAAAAGAATGAAGATGAGAAATCTTAGCACACTGGGGTTATGCAGAGCACACAAGAGGAGAAAGGAACCCAACCAATGAACTAGTTCTCAGGGTCTCCAAAGAAGCCAGAGGAAATTGTCAGGATGTGTTGGTCTCCAAAGCCTGAAGACCCTCCTCAAAGCCTACAGGGATATTCCTTGCCCTAGACAGCCCCCACCCCTGCCACCCAGGAAAAGGCTGAAGAGCAGAGCTGCCACCAAAGAAAATGCAAGGTCCAATACAGAAGGAAGGGGACCGAGGAGGAGGGAAACGTGAGGGGCAAACAGAGCTGCTCACTATTCCCTACTCAGAAACATCAAAACTGTACCAGGACTGGGGCAAGTGTGTCCCCAGGGAATGATTCTGAAGCGCGACAGCCAAGTTTGAGATATCACAGACTCCAACTAGGAATTTTCGCTGAGGGAGGAGGGGATTGGCAAAAGTTGGGGACAATTCTTCCTCCCCTCCTCCTACAGAGTGGTTTAAATTCCACAGGCTCACAGAGGAAGGGGCTGGAGGGGCTCTGTGGATGTGCCCAGGGAGAAATTCCTACTCAGTTACTTCCCTTGCCTCAGGTTCTGCAACCTTTCATCCTCAAAAAGAAACAAATACAAATAAAGTCCCACTTTGAACTTCTCAAGCTTTTTAAAATTACTATTATTAGATGAAGAAGTCTTTTTCTAATATTTCAGATGATCAGATGGGCAGAAAATGGGGCATAGAGTCATCATGAGCAGAAAGAAAGTCAGTTTACCTTTTAGGGAGCAGGGAAAAAGAAAACGGGAGGCTTTGCAGAGGTGAAAGGACAATTTATGGATGAGGATAAAAGGAAAGTGCTGGAACCTGAACCCTCGTTACTTAGAGCAGCAGCTGCCCCTCCCACTCCAACTCTCCCCAGGAAGGTGGTGGGGACCCCACTTCTTAAATCTGATTATCACTTGTCTTTACACGGTTCTCGTGTGTCCTCTCTTGCACACTCCCCTCCCCTCCCACCCCCACTGACTCCACAAAACCCCTCTCACCCTTCTTAATCCCCAAGTCCAAGATCATACCTCAGAGAACAGAGGATCTATTCAGAACCCCCCCCCCCCGCACCCCAGCAGGTTGATCTGAATGAGAACCCTCTCTCCCTTTGAGCACAATATTGGATAAACACACCAGAGCTAACAGGCATTACTATCCATCTTTAGCTCCAACAAATTACATAGGAACACACACAAGATTCAGTCTATGAAGTGTGATCAAAAAAATATAGTGAATGATTTTTTAAAAACTTTATTACATTAAAAACACATTGCCATTATTCTCCCTCAATTTTTTTCTCTTCAATTTGAACACACTCCTCCCATCATTCTTGCCAGTTTCTGAAGCACTTCTGGAAGTCTTCTTTCATGAGGGTCTTTAGTTGGGCTGTCTTGGCTGCCTCAATGTCCTGAATTGATTCAACACCTTTAGCTTTCATGGTCAGTTTGGGGAAGAGCCAGAAGGTGTACAGTGGCAGATCTGGTGAATAAGGTGGGTGAGAACACACAGTGATGATGTTACCAGTCTGTATTTCATGGGCTAGAACTCAGCACAGCAATAAGCCTATTTGTAATCAAAGTCACTTTCGAAAGAGGACTTCCAGAACAGAACTGCTTCAGAAACTGACGAGAATGGAGGGATAGCTTGGCGGGTGTGGTGGTGCACACCTGTAATCCCAGGTTGGGAGGGTGATGCAGCCAGATGGCCATGAGTTCAGGGCCAGACTGGGCTTTGGTTCTACAGTGAAGTCAAGGCCAGGCTGGAATGCACAGCGAGACTGTCTCAGAACAACAACAACAACAACAACAGCAACAACAATGGAGGCATAAAGGCATTTGAAGCAAGGGAAGTATTTTGAAGGGGATTAATGGGAATGTGTCTTCTACTATAAGAGATTTTTAAATTTAAATATTTACTGCATAACTTAATCACACCTCATAGTGTCCTGAAAGCAGAGTATTAACTCTAAAAATAATTTCTGAAAATGTTCAATCAAAAAATATAAATAACTCCCAAGTAGATGAAGATAAATGATCTGTGACTTTTTGCTCCCATCCCTCCGTCCCTGTGTTCTTTCTTTTATGAACATTTGCTGAGCGCCACATCTGTCTGCTAAAGGCTGGGGTAGGGATGTAGCTGAGTCCTACAGCACTTGCCTAGCATTCCTGAAGCCATGCCCAGAAAAAAATATATATATGTAATACAGATAAACATATCTCACAGGGTGTGTATATACCTTAGCAAATTAATACCAATCGCAGAGGAAAGGAGATTCATTGTCAGGACACTTTCTCACCTACGCTGGGTTAAGCACTGTGCTGCACTGAGGTCATCTTCAAGCACTTGTTTAAGGCCTCCCCAGAAGCTTCTTTCTCCTGAAGATAAGCAATTGAAGAACAGAGCCCTACCTTGCAGGTGCCATTCAGTCTACCTCCCAGAGCAGTAAGTGGAATGTAAGGAAATGAGCGAGCAAGGGAAATAAGAAGGTAAAAATTACTCCTGACAAATGTTTTAGTGAACATCAAAAAATTAACACCACAGGATAAATGCAGGTGTGATAGCTAGCTTTTTGCCTCGTGTGACCTCTGCTTTACATGTATGTCCCTCCTGCTTATGGCTCACATTTCTCTGGAAGCCAGTGAGTGACAGCAAGCACAATGGTGGTCACAGCTCTGGCTGCTCACGGGACAGCGAAGCAGAGTGGCCCCACCAACACTGCTAGATCGAGAGTGACTTAGAGAGAAGCTCCCTCTGTGACATGGGGTCAGAGAGGCAGGGCTCATTAGTCCAGGAGTGGGACCCTGTTCCTAAGTCGGGAGACTGAACTGCCTCTCTCCTCTCTCCAAAACCTCAGGTGTCCTCCTCATTGTGGCTTTCCCTCTTCTCTTGGCTAAAGATCCCATCTCCAAACTCCAAAAGAAGTCAGGTGTACTGAGAGTGTGCCTGAAGCAAACTTTGACTTTACTTCCCAGAGATAGAGTGTTGACACTTCTATCAAGCCAGAGTCCAAAGCATCTATTAATCTGTGTTTATTCCCAGCAGATAGCACACTCCTTTAAGGGAGTCTCAGCCAGGTCCGGGTGCACCCGCCTCCTGCCTGTAATCTTAGCACTCTGGATGGCTGAGGCAAGACAATAACAAGTTTGAACCCATCCTAGGCAACTTAGCAACTTGGTGAGACCCTGTCTGAAAAAAAATAAAAAATAAAAAAATAAAGATGGCTGGGGATGAAGCTCAGTGTGAGGGTCCAGGGTTCCATCCTCAGTACCAGGGGTAAAGGGGAGTACCCAGTACTTGATAAATGCTAACAAAATTTCCTCCTCTTTGGCTAAACTGATAAAATAGTGTTTGCAATTCAAAAAATATTAACTGAGCATCTACTGTGTGCTGAGTATACAAAGCCTGAAAATTATGACCCAGAAATTAGTAGTCTAATGAGGGAACTGGGTCATAAACCTATAATTACAATAAAATCTGGTGAGTGCTGGAGGTTTTATAGAAAGAGGTATGGTAAAGCACAATAAATACTTTTTCATATTCTTGAGGAAAATGGCCATTATATCACTTAGCATCTTATTAGGATGTATGGAAAATATTTTGCATGAGATTCAATACCAGAAAAAAAAAATCTGCTTCTCCTAAACAACTGGTTTGTTTTCAATTTTAAATGCTTTGCATTTGAAACTGCTTCTCTTTCTCTCTCCCTTTCTCTTTCTTCCTTCCTTCCTTCCTTCCTTTCTTTCTTTCTTTCTTTCTTCTCCTTCCTTCCTTCCTTCCTTCCTTCCTTCTTTCCTTTCTTTCTTTCTTTCTTTCTTTCTTTCTTTCTTTCTTTCTTTCTTTCTTTCTTTCCTTCTTTTTGGCTATTGCTGTAGGGAGAAGCACAGAGTCAAAACTGGAACCAGCTTCTCCCAGACCTACAGTGTACAAAACCCCAGATAGACTAAACTGACCCAAAGAAATGGGAACCTCTTTCCTTGTTAACAAATGGGCTGGGAAGCTTACAATAAGATAGGCTCTTATGCATGCTGCTTTACATACTTATATTCTCTTGCATTTTATTTTATTGCTCTTCTTCATTTTTCCGTTTAATTAGTAAATCTCCCCATATCAGTTGCACATTTTTAGGATGCTGCTTGAGTTCCTCTTTGAAGTCAGATGAGCAATAAATAAACAAATAAGACATATACATGCTCTGCCTATAAACAGAACAGTTTCATCCCTGAGTATGTAAGCATCCCCAAGAAATGGAGAAGTCAAACAGCCATAAGGAAAATGACAAGGGCAAAGCATCAGCACTGGGAAAACAAAACATGGAAAATAAGTAGTGAGGTATGGTAGTTTGATTAAAGGCAAATTCATTTTCTTTTTCTTCTGTAAAATTTTCTTTCTTAAGATCTTCCAAATATATTGTTTTGTAAATAATAGATCTATACATAGATGCCTGGAATTATACTACTACTACTACTACTACTACTACTAATATTGTTATTATTACTATTCTGTTATTTTCTAACACCTGAGGTGAAATGACAACAGAAGCCCATGGGTGGTACCATCAGCAGGGCCCCCTGAACCCCAGGCTGCCCACTGACCCACCCTACTCCATGGGAGGCAGGTGCCCCCCAAACTGAGAACACCCACTTATCTCAAGGAGCAGCTCCTGGGTGTGCTATTCTGACTAGAGACTGCTGTAACTGGACTGATGAGGCCATCGGGTCTTGAGGAGGCTCCTTCCATCTGCACCAGGCAGAGCCACCAGAGGCCCACCCCTGAGTCTGGCTGCAGGGGGAGGGATACTAGAATGAGAGGACTAACAAGACAGAGCCCTGAGGTAAGTCCCTTTTGAAGTGCCAAGCACCAGGCTTCTGAGAAGGAGCTAGACAAGGTGACATACACTAAAAGACGCTCAAGCTTTTGGGCACTTATAACAAAAATCAACCATGCTCATAGCCCGAGAGAGGGCAGGTAGATGTTAAGCTAGACTTGTCCTCTTTTGCTTATGTTTTGCAGCCAACCACAGCCATGGGATAATTAAATTTCTACACTGAAGAACAAGGCCAGAGATGAGAAGAGCACCAAATGATTTGTTATTTGGATAACTCAGTAGGATTCCCCAGGATTTTCTTGAAAGAATTACAATCAGAAGGGCTGTCACTCAATGGGAATGAATATTTTTGTAGAAAAATCTACACTTGGTAAAACTTACTGAGTCAAACCTGTCCTGGCCCAGCCTCTCAATCGCTGTGTGACTTGAGAGAATTTCATTAAACTCTGTGTCTTGGTTTCCTGATCTTCAAAACTGCAGGAATGGCAGTAGGTATAAACAGTGGGCATTGTTTCTACTCCATACACAGCAAGCACTTGTTTTGTGTGCCCTACCTGTGCGTAGGTGTGGACAGGAAAGTTCTCAGCCACACAAGGGAGGGAGGACATCACTTCTGCTCAGCTCCTCTCCAGGGTAACCCCTACCTTCTCCCAGCCTGGGGCCCAGAGCACTCTCCCCTTCCAACTGCTTGGAAGACGTCAGTACAAAGAATCATCTTCACCATCTACGTTGCCTGTTTCCCTTCCTCGGCTGACAGCCAGGACAGACCGACTGTGAATTGAGTCAGTGTGCTCTGAGAGCCAGAGAAGCCTCCCGGGCTGGCCTGTCCTAGTAACTGGACTGAACAGGCTCCCGGACCAGTTTGATCCAAAGAGACAAGCAGCTATTTCCTTACCAGCAGAAGGCTGGGCAGGCCCCAGTCAGAAAGCCATCAGTGGACTGCTGTAAACCGTAAGGAGACAGGCGGTCTAAAGGCACGAGGCCTCAAAGAGCATGAAGTTAACCCAGTGTCTTCTACCAGCAGGGAGGGGAGAAGAAGAAACAAGGTTTTGGTGGAAGGGGAGGTTATGAATGTGAAAGATGAAGCTAACCATGAAAATTTAATTTGTTAAAATAATGACTAGAGAATGACAGATAATGTGCAAATTGTCTACATGCATTTATTGAATACATAATAAATGTGCATACGAATATATATATATATATATAACTATATATGAGCACTATGATAAAAATTAATTCCAGCTTCTAGAAAGCATCACTGTTTGTCTCCCTGACAGCAAGAACCCTGGAGCACAGAGGTAAATTTCAGCTTCCTCTCAGGGCAGGCGCAGACCAGTAGCTTAAGCTGCCCAGGTGAGCAAATGTCACAGAATGCCTATTCAGCGGGTGGTAAATTCCAGCCAGCCCGGGGAAATGCCAAGTGGTCTCAAGTCACAAGTTTGGCAAATAGCAACGTGGGAGAGAGGTGGAGAGGCAGGCAGGCCAGCAGGCAGGCCCCCGTAGAGGGTAAGAAGGGAACAAAAGAGTGTGAAAGTGGAAAGGGAGAAAGGAACCAGCTAAATAAGCAAAGACAAACAACAGAAGGTTTCTCAGGCTGCCTAAGTATAAAACTGGAGCCCTTTGATTCAAAGAAAGCAAGCTTTTGCATGAGTCATCCATGTAGCAGTGAACTTTGACTCAGAATGACCTTCACTGCCACAGTCCTGTCACAGGGACAGGCTGTGAGAGCACTGAGTCAGCTGTGTGTCATCTCGATGGTGACCATGACTAAGGCTCCTTATTGGGCTGTAAGCTCCTTGAGGTTGAGGTTCCAGACTTCCACACCTGTGTAAGCCTCCACCTCCTTCATAATGTGTCATACACGGAAGTCTCATAACTACTAATATTTGCTAATGATTAAAAGCGGTGAATACACCAAAATAGAATATAGATTTTTCAGTCTCACAGAACAAAAATGCAGAAGATCTAAAACAAAAACGTTTCCAAGACAAAAAAAAAATTAACCCTGTTAGACAGAGATTCATTAGTTTCCCCAGACACCTTTCAAACAGATGATGTTCAAAACTTTGATGAAACTTTTACAATTAAGCTACCATGACCTTCACTTAAGAAGGGCAAAATTCAGGAGGTGACATTAAAGGTGAGGAGATTTATTCAAATGGGATCTTGATAAGACAACCAATCTTTGCATACTTATGCCCAAGTGAAGCCACTAGAGAGATGCTCCAAAACATCCTGGCCTGAGAGGCTAGAAGGGAAAGAGCCAGGGCAGTAGCTGTATGAGAGGGTAAAGGTGCAAATCAGGAGCTTTGGAAAGCAATTATTTCCTTTCTTTATTATAATGATTGGTGCTATTATTATTGCTACTTTATACTTTAGCTGCAGTATCTGTACCAGTCAGACCTACGGTGTGGAGTGTCAACCTCCACGATAATTCTTCCATCCTCCCCTCCAGTTACTGGGATGAGAAATTCGTCCTTGTGAAGTTAAAAATGGGCTTGGTGGGTCAGATACTGGGCTGGTGGGAATTTATAGAGGGAATGAATTCATAGATTATCCAAGGAATGAGGAAATCCGACCTTCCCGACTTTTAGCTCTCAAACATGCATTCAATAGGCAGTTTCTGGAGGATCGATTGCGGGACCTAGTGGTGGTCCTGCCAGGTTATAGCAGAGCAGCCATAGGAGAGCACACGAATCCATTTAAGAATAATAATCACACATCAAGAACATCTTTGCTAGTGTAACTTTCTAAGAAGAAAAATAAAGTAATGCGGCTTAGGCAGGAGCAGGATAACAGCCCCTTCCTGCCAGGCTGTAGCAGATCGCAGGGGAGGGGGGTTGAATCCCGGGCCCGGGCAACTGCCAAACTCAAGGCTCCATGTTCTCAAGACCGGCAAAGATCAGGCTGCTGGAGGCGGCTTCATACCTTCCTCAGAAGCAAGACGAGTCGCCATAGAAGACGCTAGGTATGTTGGAAGGCCCTAACCTTCTAGTGTTCAAGAAATCAGACCAAGCCTAACAAAAACAAATGTCAAAGCTGTTTAAAGTACATCAAGATTCTTTGGGTTAAAAATCTCCCTGGGGGAAGATGACGCAGTCTCTATAAGGGCTGAGATAGAGGAGAGGGTTTCACAGCAAGTTCAGATTATATTATTTAATCCACTTCAATACCGAAAGCAACTGTCATAGTTATTGAACAGAACTGAAACAACACCGGGCCAACTAAGAAAGGAGCTGCAAAGTTAGCCTGCGTGCGTGTGAATGCGAACACACACGCACACACACACGCACACACACGCACACACGCACACGCACGTGCTCAAGCTTGGCCTCCTGAATTTCACTTTGGCATGAAAAACCACCTCCAGCGAGGTTTGCAGACGGAAAATAACACCTCGTCTCTGTGGGGCGGGCAGCCGGGACAGACCTGGGCCCGGCTTCTGGGGACAGATGGGCAGCAGGTCCCTGCCCGGGACTCCCCCCGCTGCCGCGGACAGTCCCAGCCCGAGGGAGAGGCGACGGACGGAGCGAGCAGGGCTCCCGCAGGGTGTCGTCCCCCTGGGGCGGCGGCGCTCTCTAATCACCCTGGGCGAGAAGGGAGGGAGGTCGGGCCCGCGGTCAGGGACGGGGCGTCCGCGGGGACCGGCGCTTCCCGGAGCGGGCAGGGAAACGCAGAGAACGCACCCGGGCGCGGATCCCCGGACCTGGCTCAGACGCGGGCCTGCGCAGGGACTCGAGGCCGCGCTGCCCGGAGCCGCGGGCTGCTGAGCGCGGAGCGGAGCGCAGGGCGCAGGGCGGACGGAGCAGAGGCCGGGCGCCCGCCAGCATCCGGCCCACTGGGAGCTCGGCCGATCCGCACCCAGGCTCGCAGCCCCCGGAGCCCCCTCCTCCACTGCAGCGCTAACTGTGCGGGCCCTCCCTCCCAGACCCGGGCCTGGCTCCCAGCATTATTCCGTCTGAAAGTGGCCGCTCCTCTGTGCCCAAGGCCATGTGGCTCGCCACCGGTGTCCGCCACTGTTTCCTACTTTGAAAGTTTTATTTTGTGACGCAGCCCCTTTAAATTGCGGCTCCACAACTCTGATTCCAGCGTTCTCCCTGGTCCGAGCAGATCTCTCCACTCTGGGTTTTGCTGCTGATGGTGGGTTTTGTCCTTTCTCTCCCGCCCTCCCCTTTTCCCCTTTAATTGGCATCAGGATGGAGCTGGTTTAATTTATTCCTCACACGACGCAGTTACTTCTCAGGCCTTTATACTCGGGGCTGGGCGCGCATCCCCACCCAGCCACGGGCACCCGCCCAGGCGTTTCCCTCGCTGAGGGTGAGGGATTACAGGCGCCCCAGTAAGCGGGTCACACAAAGGAGGGCTGTGCGTGTGTTGCCCGCTCTTTGTTTTTAAATGTTTATTAATGTAAGCAGGGTGCTCGGCCTGGAGCCCCTGCATGCAAACTGTGTAGAGAGGAATGAACATCTACACTCTCACATCCGCAGAGTGCCTTTCTGAATGGATGTAGGCTGGGCTGTCATCAGAGTCTCAGAGAGAGTTTCTTTGTTAGGGACAAAAGATAAATGCAAAGTTTCAGTTCTATTAGCAATGGTAATTGTAAGAATTCTCTGATTATGACCACACTTAAGATCCCAAATCACCTAAAGTCTTTGGTGGTGGGAGTCTCAGTCTCCTATCTCTCTCTCTCTCTCCTTCTCTCTCTGCCCTACCATCCGATCATTAGGTAAATTCATTCCTTTCGAACTGCTGGCAGATTCAACCAGTCTCAAAGCAAGACAGGCATGGCATGGTGGTACCTGCCTGTAATCTCAACACTCCTGAAGCTGAGGCAGGAGAAAGGTAGGCTTGAGGCCAGCCTGGGGTATGTGGCAAGTTCCAGGCTATCCTGAGCTACACAGTGAGACCTGTCTCAAAACAGACAACAACAATATACGTAAGCAAGTGCTTTCTCTCACACTTCCTGAGCACTTTCTTGGGGGGAAAATCAAGCATCTTCCTTAAGTTTTCAGAAGTCTCGCTGACAGAGATGGAAACAAAGTATTTCAGTATTATTTCAGTGTTTCAGCTGAGGCAAAATAGAAATCAAGTAACTCTCCAGGACTCCAAGGTGAAAATTAAACCCCAAACTTCCTAACTTCCTAGGCTCCACCATATGAATTAAAAGGTGTACTTCCCTTCCCACAATCATAAATCTTTGTATGTGCTAACAGATTGCCAGTCTGCTAAATAATCGCTGTACATACATAGTAGGGAAAAGTTACTTGCATTCAGTGATAAAGTCAACAAAGTGGATTAAACTAAGACTGGCCTTGTAGGTGAGATGCCAAAATGCTTCAATAATAAACATTTTTCAAATTCCACTAATATTTTCCATCCCAGTTTGCCCTCTCCAATTCAACTTGATTGATGGAAGTAACTTTAGTACCACCATAGCCAGTTTTATGTGGCTGTTGAGGAAAGATGTAGGGGTTCATAGGATTAGTTAAAACTGCCATAACAATGAAAAAGAAATTTTTTAAGTCAATGCTCGACCTGCCTCCCCACCTATGAACCTAAGCCTTGGCAGGGAATCATGCTGGGGCTCGTGCCCCAGGGAAAGTGGCATCCCATTAGTGGCTCTCTGGGATTCCCTCATTCCGTGGACAGGGAAACCTGAGATCAAAAGGCTAAATGGTGTTCTCAAAACACCATGCATGGAAGCTCCCAGGATGGGGTCCGGTGAACTCTTGTCATGCCATGTATTCCTCTGGTTTCTTTGGGGGGGGTTGTGGATCTTGAGGGGTGGGGGTTGTACCAGGGCTTCAATTCAAGACCTTGCACTTGACAGGCAGGCTCGGTGCCACTGAGCTAAATCCCGGGCCTCCTCTGTTCTTGTCCCACTGTGTTTTACCTGAAGAAAACAAAGTGGCTGCTTCAGCCCACTTAGTTTATTTTGGGGACTATTTCAGGCTTTGTTAAGGGTAAAGAAACAATGCCTAAAGTGCGGAGTTATGGTGAGAAAGAAATAAAAACGACAGAGAAGGCAACATAGGGAAACCACTCCATCCTGGTCCCTGCAGTGACTTTGAAAGACTACAGTGAAAAGTCTCTGCCAGAATAGGAAGCCTCTGAGAAGTGTTATTCTGGAGCATGGACACTCATCAGGAACTAATTTCCACTGGTACAGACCTACCAGATCAAGTTTGAGTAGGGAACAACAATGTGTTTTCCCGAGAGTGTGAAAATGCGCCCAAAAAAAGAACAAAACAAAGATTTGCACCAGAATCACCATTCAATTGCTGTGCTGTCCAATAAGGTAGAAACTGGCCACACGAGCTAACAAAGCCCTTGAAATACAACTGTAAGAATTAAGATGTGATGTGGATCAGACACGCTGGACTCCAAAGCCTTCATGCAAAAAGAATGCCAAATATCTCATCTAAAAGGTTTATGTTATGTTGATTACATGTTGAACTCTTTAGCTATATTTGGCTTAAATAACATCTACAATGAAAATTAATTCTGCAGGTTTCCTTTTTACTTTTTTGTTTAAGCGGAGCTAGGAGAAAATGAAATCATTAAATTTGAAAATGACGTCTGTGTTCATGGAACAGCACTGTTCTATGCAGTTCTCTTCACAGCACTCTGAGGCTGGAGGAGGAGAGTGTGGGAGGCTTGAGGTGCCTTTTGCTTAATTTTGCCCAAGACTTAACTTTTCTGTCATGTAGACAATTATTTCACATAAGAGCAGGCTGGCAAGCTTTTGAGTCAGTCTCAGAACTCCTGGGCATGGCTAGTAGACAATCCAACCAGGAGAGACAGGCAAACTGAAGAGAGAAGTGGCCGACACTCTGATGTGTGATTTCAGAAAAATAACAGGAGCTGCCATGAATAGACCTCACTCACTGAATTGTGTACTTAATACTGTCATCAAGCAACCCTACATAGTAGGTATAATTATTGTCGCTGTGCCAATGAGGAAACTAATGCCCTGTTAAATTAAATACCCACTGTTACACAGCAGCCTTAAGATGTGATGTGGGTTGGTTCAACTCAAAGTCAAAGCTCAGTCATATGAAATTGCTTTTCAGAATTCTCCATTTCTTTTTCCAAAGTCTCTTTCTCTCTAGCAACCAGACTCCTGAAATTCTAGCTTTAGAGAGTCATTCCTTTGGCTTACTTATTCCTCTTTACAATGCAAACTGTTTTGGGAGAAGTTTCACAAAACTTCAGTGCATACTTCAAGTCCAAAAAAAGCTTCAAAATATTACTTTTCAGAGTAAGTACTGACAAAGGAGCAACAACAACAACAAAAAAGAACAAAACAACCACAGTAGAAGCCTCAATTTGGAAAAGAGAGGTCACTGACCCAAGAAAGAGGCAGAAAAAACTGGAATGCTGGGGACTGTTGAAGACAAAACTTATTGTCATTTACAATATAAATAAAGAATATACATGCTGTACTCATCTAATTGTACACATTAAATATGTGCACAGTACTTGTTTGCTTATTTTATATATTAATTATACCTCAATAAAGCTGTTTTTAAAAAAAAAATAAAAAAGAATGAATCTACTGCAGCCAGTCTGGAAAACAATTTGACAAATTCCTCAAAATCTAAACAGAATTACCTTATGATCCAGCAATTCCCACTCCTATATCCAAAGAAAACATATTTCCACATACAAAACCTGCATGCAAATATTCATAGTGGCATAATTCACAGCAGCCAAAA
This sequence comes from Heterocephalus glaber, assembly GCF_000247695.1. Next base: position 2,955,968 of record NW_004624826.1, on the reverse strand, counting down.
AGTAAAAACAAACTACATGTCCAACAAATAATAAATGGATAAACAAAATGTGGTATACCCATACAATGGAATATTACTTAGATATGAAAAAGGTATGAAGTGTTTTCATATGCAGGTTAGAGCTGGATAAGCCTTGAAAACATGCTACATAGAAATACCTAGTCAAAAACACTACATATTGTATGATTTTATGTGAAATATTCAGAATAAGCAAAATTCATTGTAATAGAGTATAGATCAGTGGTCATCAGAGGCAAAGCAAGGACTGGGTGAAATATGGACAGATTGGTGATTGGTAATAGGTACTGTGTTTAAGGTGGGAAGGGGGTAATCATATTCTAACATTAGATTGTGGGATGCATATACAACTGTGTGAATTTAGTAAAGCACACTGAATGGTACATTTTTCTTTCTTTTTTGTGGAGAGGATAATGGAAATTGAACCCAGGGCCATCACACTGAGCTACATCCCTAGCCCCTTTTTATTTCTTTGGTTTGAGACAAGGTCTCACTAATTTGCTAAATTGCACAGGGTGAGCCCGAACCTGTGATCCTCCTACGTCAGCCTCTGGGTGTTGGGATTACTAAAGCATGTGCCACTACACCTGGTTCAAACTGTACTTTTTAAATGGACAAGTTTCATGATGTAAAAACCATATCTAAAGAAAGGTCTAAACAATTCTGCTATGTATCAAGCTTCTCTTTCTGCAAAGATAATAGTTTTCCTAAATAAGGAACAGATTAGGAAAAGGGAAAAGGTCAGACTGTCCTAAATGTACTTGATGCTACCCGTCCTGCTTTGAAACCTTGCAGGTTGGATGGCTGGGCCTCTGTGCTTTCAGAGAGAAAATATTTAACTATAATTATGCAATGTCTGTGGTTTCTGATGAGAAGAAAGCACCATCACTATGGGACTCTATCTGGGTCTTCTCTGTCCTGTTGTAGATAATTAAAAACCTTCACTCCTCCTCACTCTCTTTCTCCCTCTTCTCCCACCCTAGTCCCAGCCTTCTGGCCAGATATAGTTAATTCTCACTTGAAGAGAATAGCAAGGGAAACAAAAGAAAGCAAATCTTAAATTCAGCAAGTTTTGTCTCTTTTCGGCATAGAATCACAGACTCTTGGAACTGGCTCAGTCTTTGGGGACCATCTGGTCTAAGCCTCTTTTTCATGTAAGAAAACAAGGACAGAAATAATAAAAGCTAACAGTCATTGAGTGTTTATGTCAGGCACTGTAATTTACATACATTACCTCATTTCCTCCCCACAACAAGTCTTTAAGACAGAGATCACTCAGATTCCCATTTTACAAATGAGAATGACCACAGGGAGGTTGAGTAACTTGATAAAGTCACACAGCTGAGATGTAGCAGGTCTGGATTAGAAACCTAGGGAATCTGGCTTTAAAAGCCAAGTTCTTAACTTCTACTAGTATTATTTCTTCTAAAATTGTTTAAGCAATTTGCTTTTAGTCTTAGCACTTCTTTGTGGTAGGTCAGCATGGAGCGAGGCACATTCTTTACTCCCTTAAGGGCAAAGGTTTCAGGGAAGATGGAGGTGGACGTACTGGTGACCCCTAAAAGGGTGAATTTTCCCAGTGATGCACTCTCTTTGTTTCTGAACCCATGGTCTTCCCACTGAGCTACATCTCCAGCCCTGTTTTTATTTTGAGGCACAGTCTCACTAAACTGCTAAGATGTCCAGACTGGGCTCCAACTTGCTGTCCTCCTGCTTCAGCCTCCCCAAATGCCGAGATTACAGGCATGCACTACCATTCTTGGCCAGCCAACACAATCTTGATTTCTACTAATAACTGAGGGATTGAAAGGGAGTGGTCAGAATTAAGAAAGCTTTCTGCTAAGTCACTAGTGACCTTATTCTGCCACAACAGGAGATAAGTTTTACAATCTTGAGATAATCTACACTTATACTTTTTTCCCTGAGAATCACTCTGTCAAGTTTGCAAAAGTGGCATCTCTCAGATGCAGATGGAGCAGCGCTGCAGAGAATTCCCTCATGAGAGACAACTGACTGCCTCTCCCTTAATCATAGACCAGTACACAGATGTTTCTTCGGCCTGAAAGAGTTAATAAAATGACATCTTGTGAAATGGAGTAGAATATGAGTTTTGAGACAATTTATTATGGAAAATACAGCATCTTTTATTGATGTACCCCAGGGAGATCAAAGTAATTTGCAAGCAAATCATGAATCCCCATTTACTTTATTTATCTGTTACTGCATCCCTTATAGCTATCTCAGGTAAGGGGCAAGAACTATCATATTCTCCTAGCCCATATTAATATAGCAACAGAAATGAATAGAGTGCTTCTCCAGATTGTATGAAAATGAATAGGATCTTCCTTTGGAGCTAGGCCTTGGACATTGCTTCTAATACATGGTGCTTTGGGTGACTTTAAGAGAGAGAGAGAGAGAAAAGCAATCAATGTATATTTACATCTACCTTACCAAGTCCAAGTTGAAACATAACAACTTCCTGCTAAATGATATTTGAAACCAAAATTAAAGATAAGCTTTCCTACACCACATAAGTAAATTATTTCAAAAGAAGTCACAGTTATGCTTTAAAATAAAAATTAAGATGCTTTCCTATTTACATGTACTCAATATCTAGGTTTTGGTTTGTTTGCTTGCTTGGGGGCATTTTTGTAATTTAGCCAACCAACAACAAAAAGTTCCCGGTGTCAACAGAACACAGGGCAAGGGCAGGTGAGCCAGCCTGGCCCAGCAAGGAGCTGAGTTCACACAGGTAGAGCCTTGCCCCAGGCACAGCCTCTGGGCCACCTGGGAGTTCACACCCTCAGTCCCAACTCCCATGTGGCTCCAGGTCACACTTCCCTCTCAGCATTTCCCCTCTCACAGAGCCTCTTCCAGTTGCAGTGAAAGCTTAACCGCTCTCAGATCCAAACTTCACACACACCCCTATGGTTAGAACAAACAACAACGAATTTCCAAAAATGTCCTTCTGGGATCTGTGACCAAATGGCTCCTTTGCTCCATTTTCTCCACTTCTCAAATGGAGTAAGCAAAAGTTCCCGGAGAGATGGCACATATCATGGCACAAATTCCCCTTCCACTGTGCTCTCAGAGACATGCTGTCAGTCTACACCTTGTACCCATGTTCTCCTACATGGTAGAGTCTAACCACATCGCTTGGCTTTAACACTCTGCCTGCAGGGTGAAGAGCAGGCAACTTGTGTCTTCCCCTCCTTCAATCCTCTTTCCTTATTAGCACCTTCCACAAAAATGAGGAAGAAAAAAAGAAATAAAAATAAAAGGAAAGGAAGGAAGGGAAGGAGGGAGGGAGGAGAAATGCAGTAACAAGGACCAAATGCTTGAATTCTCCTATCAGCAAGAAAAGTTTCTGCATTTGCCTGCTATGGATGAGCATCCACAAAAAGTCCCTCCTGCCTCAACTCCAAAAGGAATATAACTGGAAGCTGCTCTAAACTGTCCAAAGTGATTTGACTCCTGTTGTGCATAAGGACTAAAGTCATCAGAATTATATCCCTGTAATGTACAGCATTCTTCTAGAGTGGTCCCCCAAGCCATATAGATAAACTTAGACATGCAAACACAAAATTATTCTCTAATGCTTTAAAAGAGAAGAGAGTAAAAGCCCCATAATGTAATTGCTATATTAAAAGAAGGGGTAGACAAGAATAATAAAAAGAGGGTGTCGAAAAAGAAATACAGTAGTAGACTTAAAAATACACCCTACAGTTCTGTGGTGGGGGTGCTAATTGAGCACAGTGAGAAAAGGAGAGAGAACAAAAGGGTGTTAAGGCAGCAAAAAATAACTTTAACCTCCTCCAACGATTTGATTTAACTTCAGTGCAGATTATGTGCCGAGGAAAATTGGCTGAAAAGTGCCATATATAGCTATTATATTCTAAAATTAAAAACTACTCACAATAATCACAACTATTCATTGTTATCTATAAATATTCTCCTTGGTAAATGGCACCTACTTTTTATCTTTTCCTAATTTTTAAACCTGCACGATTTTGACATAGAACAAAACAGTTCAAGAACTATTTTTTAAATATATTGAGTGTTTTTCAGAAATGCAATTTTTGACTTTTTTCTCTTTCTCTTCTACCCCATGAAATGCAGTGGCCACCACATATGTGCACATGCAAAACCCAGCCTATTGCAAATGTCAGAAGACAAGAAATGGTTCAGAAAGAAAGGAAGGAAGGAAGGAAGGAAGGAAGGAAGGAAGGAAGGAAGAAAGGAAGGAAAGAAGGAAGGAAGGGAGAAAATAAATGACCCAAACTCTACATCAAATATCTATGTTTCTAGGCAGAGCATGCAGATAAAAGCCACATCTGAAATACACATGGTTTAAACAGTGTTTTCTTGCTGTTGTTTAAAATCTGCCACGTGAGCATTTCCCTGGCATTCCTCTCTCTTCTCATTCATTTTTAAAAAGCAAAAATTATCAAAATAAAAACCTGTCTACATTCTGAAGCAAGCAAACACATGGATTTTTCTTCTTTTTAAATATCCCGACAATAATTTCTGACTTAAATACCCATCAATCAATTGTAATTCAGATGTGCTGCCTACTTTGGGTATTATGCGCATGTGTGTGTGTTTTTTAAAGTTCCAAACAGTTTCTGAGAGAACTCAGTTTTCCTGTTTAGTTCTGAGTCCTCCAACTAAAATCATTAACAAAAGCCAAATAGCAAAAGCAGTTGAGTGAATGCAATTATCAAGCTCCTCTCCAGAGTTCTGCCTAGGTGAGCAAAAGTGTGAACTTCACAGTAGAACAAAAACAAAGCCCATCCCAAGTCAAGTGCCTTCCACAATGCTTTAGGTAGCTGCTCCAAAACATTCTTTAAATGGTAAAGGCTTGCAAGTAACAATAGGAAATGTCTCAAAACAATAAAAGAACATTCTTGAACTGATCATACCAGGGATCTTTTCACTAGCTCTGTATCAGGAAAGAGAAGAGCGAAAAAAGAGAAAAAAAACCCAAAATGCTCATCCAACTTTACAGACACCTTATATCACTCTGATGCATCAGTCACATGGAAGGTATGTTGGCACAAAACATGAGGGTGCTGTAGATTCTGAGTAGCAAAGTTATTGTGCTTTAGAATCAAAGTGTTCTTTTCAACATTCCACAGTTCTGGTTTCTTCCCTCAATCCTTCCAGCATTCTGGTTGAAGAACAAGAGGAAGGTATCTTTCTTATTTTTGTTTTTTAACTTTTACCCAAAGTGTCCTCTCAGTCCAAAACTGTGTATTCTCCCTCAATACAGGAGACAATGACACATTCCATCTATGGTATTTCCTAAACTATGTTTAAAAATATATAATTCCAGAGATGGCACACAAAAGTTTGTCTTAGATATTTGAAAAGTCTCCTCCCATTAAATGTATTGACAAAATGTTTTCAAAAATTACAATATGAATTCTAACTAGAAATGACACATTTAGAACACTATTTTGACCCACACAAATTTCCCTGTCACCAGACTTTAGCCAATATTAACAAGCAGTAAACTCTAACCAACACCTGAACCGGTTCTCTGTTTACACACACCCACTTTGATCTACTGCCTCAGAAGGTTTTAATTTGGAAACTAGAATTAAACACGTTGGCCACAATGTACACTTAAGAGGTCTAGCTGTCTTCCTTTAACCAAAAATCTAATAAAATGTCTTCAAACATAAAACTCTCCTTAGCCTGTATTATTACACATCCTTTTACATCTTGATCCTACATTTTATAAACTAAGACCAGCAGGAAAGCATACTCAGTTAGAAAGAAATTCCAACAAATTTGAGCAAATATGCAAAGTAAATAAACATCAGAGATCAAAGAAGAAAAAAAAAAGGAAGAAAAGAGGAGAAAAGAAAAAAAAATATATATAGACATAAACGCACTTAAGTTTCCTGATTCTGGGCTAATAGAAAAAAATCTAGACAGTGTGACAAGCTGAAAGAAAAAGCTCTTTTGATATTTGTATGCACAATCCTCAAATGTCTTAAAAGGTGTCTCACAGCTAAAATTATGCAATTATCAGCTTGGCAATACGGCTGGTCTTTGGCAAAGCAACGGGGAAGATTCAAAGGTCTGAACATCACTTTTCAGGTGCTTTGTCTAGTACGTTATGCACAACACCAATAACAGACAATAAAGGACTTGCTTACTAATTTTATATACATTTGAAGAGCTGAGTAATTACATATTCAATCAACAGTCACATCTTGAAACTATTTGTTTTTTAAAGGCATAACACAGAGAGCTCAGAAAGAGAAAGCCCCCCTCAATGCCCCCCCTTCCTCTTTTATGTGTAACTATCAATGTATATCAACCGGACATGCAATCATATTTATTGTCACTTTCATTCATGTCATGCCCTTGCTTATATGGTTTAGATATGAATTATTGACTGTTACACTCCTTGTTGTAAAAAATAAATAAATAAGTAGGATGTCAGGTACTTCTGTGCTTTAAAGCGAGCAGGCAAGTGAGAGCCTAGCGAAGCTCCCGCTTTATGTAACCACCCTGGCCCTCATCTTTAAGACCTGGTTTCAGATCGCCTCCTCAACTCTTTCTTCTTACAAGGCAGAGATTCACCCACTTTGGGAAATTAAGGATTAAAATAAACAAACAAGAGGATGTTGCTAAATGTCCTTCCCTGAGCATCTGTTGTTTAAGAACACCTCTGATTGATGACTGCTATTTTTTAATTGTTGCTTTAAAATTTAAATGCCCTCCTGGGATGTGTTATAAGTATGTTAGTCCATGATATGAGGTCTAGGAAGTAGAAAAACAACAGAGTGAGTGATCGCAAGGTAGTATAAATCCAACAATTCTCCTTGCTATAAAATCATAGGCCATTCAAATACTGATAACCTAATGTTGTAATGTGCTTTCCACAAAGGTATTTGGCAACAGCCTCTTTTGAGAACCTCTAGTCTGCTGTGTAATTAGGAAAAAGAATGAGAGAGAGAGAGAGAGAGAGAGAGAGAAACTTAAACACTTTAGTCCCCCCCCCCCATACAACACCAAAAAAAAAAAGATTTTAATTATGGGCCAAAATATACTCCTTTGGGAAATAGACTTTTACTTTCATATTTTTCCCACAAAGACACACCATTCTATAAATTTTCCTTTAGAACCTATATTTTAACTCGTTTCAAAACAAAACAAAACAAAAACAAAAACAAAAACAAAAACCTGATGATAGAGTTAAGGAAAATATATCTATAATGCTTGAAAATAACTGTCAAAGAAACTTGATGCTTTCTTTTAAAGAAAGCAGGACTTCCCATTAGAAGTACCTGGACAATCACAACTGCATTTTTAATCTGAATTTTTATATTTAAATAAGAGACTCATGATTGCTGGTTAAGGATTCACTGGCCAAAGAAAATGTCAAAATGTTGGATTCTCATTCCTACCTGTTTTTTCTTTGATTTCACACAACACATTAAACAAGGCAGGCTTCATTCTGTGGCAGTTCAGAGCATGTTTTCTGCAAGAAAAAACAACAGCATGATAGCTTAGGTGGATTCTCAAGATTGAATAACTGATAATGCAAAGGGGAAAAATCTGAACATTTAGGTAAAATTACAGACTGAGCATAACTCTGTGGCATGCTTCAATTGTTTTTATGACTTACTATACAAAGCCCCGCCATAGAAAAAGAAATAATGTTAATTAGCAGTCAGAGAGTAGGGATTTAAGTACAGAATAGAACTAACCTAAATTATCCCCATTTAGGGAGAGTTTTTTATAATAGTTCAATCAATGTGGAATTCTTAAACTGATAATCCCACCCAGGACAATGAATACAGCAAAGCCAAATGCAGTTTTATATAATCTACCCAATGACCACAGCCTAGGAGCTGTCTGCCTCTCAGTCGATGTGTGTGTCTGTGTGTGTGTCTGTGCGTGTTTTCAAATTTAATTCATCCATGTGTTTGAATTCATTCCGCAGATGCCCCTGTATTCTCATAAACACAAGATGCTTGAAAGGTCTTCTGAGTAGAACTGTCAATTTATAAAATTTCAGTCCCCAAGTTAAAGAGTATGGAAATGCATTGCCAGGGGGCAAACAAACCCATATGGGGAATAAATTCATTTCTCTGTGTTCACATTATGCCTCTTGCGCACACACCGCTTATTTGCAGGTGTTGAAATTCAGTTATTTACAATTAAGACCTTGCACCCATTGGGGAAAAAATAAATACAATTGTGCTTTTAGATTAGTGATTTACCTGGTTCTGATGTCTGTATGTGTTTGTATTCAGAATGCACTTGAGGAACCAAACAATACCTTTCCTTCTACTTTACTGTGGAATCACTTAGCAGAATGATACTGTTTTGGAAACAAAATACTGATCATATCAGCTATTAGTTAAGGGAATTCTGTTTACTAACTGAAATTAATGTGTGAAGATAAATGGAAAGCCCTGGCACTCAAAACATATACAATTCTTTTTGATCCTTTTGAAAGTTAAAAAAAAAAGAAACACATCCTCCCGAAGAACAGGGATTATAAGCATGCTCTATCTACTGTACGACAGGGAGTAATAACCTCAAAATTCAAGACTATCAAAATGAACACATAGATGGCATAGATGGTATTTAAAACAGTATCTGTTCACTTTGGAATCAACAAATACACATTTATAAAGATGTGACTAGGAAAAGGAAAAAAGCACGTAGTGTAACTAAAGTAGTTACATTGTTTAACCAAAAAAGAAAGCTTAGTAGCAATTAGTCGTTCTGATGTGGAGTAGGGAAAATGAAAGACTTTACTCTTAAAGATCTTACCCTTTCTTTCTTTTTAAAAACAGTTTTCACTAATTGTAGTCTTACACATAGGCCCAAATTCAAACAAAAATTCCCACAGAGCTATATAGAAATATTGCATTTCTACAGTTACACAAATGGGATTATAGAGGGAGAACTGAAAATTTCCCTAACCCCAAATTGTATCTGATTGCTCAGCATCTAGGCCATTAAGGGGGGGGGGGGGCTGAGTTAAACTAGTCCTCAGTTTCACAAAAAAACAGTGATTAAACATCAGAAAAGTAGTGAGTGTCTATTCTTACTGCTTCCTTCCAGTTCACAAACTTGCTATTAAGCCGGTTTATTGGTATGTCTGAGTGTATTTTTCTGGAACAATGTAATAGAGAAATCTGCTCCAAATCAAAAGAAAATTGCCAGTGGGAAACTGTTCATTTATTATACTTATTAGCTTTTCATCTGATAATAAAATTCAAAAGGCGTACCAATTAATTTAAAAAACCTTTCCCTTATTAAAAAAATTAGAATAGTTCTAGTCTTTTAACATTTGCGAGTTTCGGAGCACCCGTAAACCTTATTACTTTTGAGTTTACATGTTGCATGTGCTGGCAGCTGAAATAGAGTGTAATTCACAACATCTATGCTTTTAGACATTTCCTCTAATTTTCCCAACTCAAATTCCTATTTCCCTTAGATAAGATTACATAGCATGTCTTTTCCATGCAGCTAAGTCACTTAATGTAATTTTGTATATATGTTTACAAGATTTTCAAATTTTAAAAAATACTTCAAGGAGTCAACAAAGCTGAGTAATTGTGGAGACATATGTGGTCATTAGATTTTTTAAATTCTTCCTTTCAAGTTTGGCCTTGGGCTAGCTGCTAGTAGGTTGTCACTTAAATCTGTGTTTCATTTTGAAAGAGAATTTTCTATAAAATCCTAGAGTTCAGAACTATATACCTGGAGGTGGATTAAGTTAGGAAGCTAGTTGCTTAATTATTTTTCTTTAATGAACATCTTCATGTCCTACAGTACTCAAATACATAAAATTCGCACATGCTTTCATTTCTATTTAGTTGCATTCTAAGTGGTTAAGAAAGAAGCATGGGGAAAGTGCTTGCTTGATTTCTGTCCCCTATCCTTTTTTTAAAGGACCTTGCATAGCTGTCTGTGGCATGGAAGGCCAGCAAATCAACTCAAATTAAGAGACAATAAAGTTAAACTAAAAATCTGAGTCTCTTGAAACTAGCAAATGTGCCTAACAGCAAAATTATCTTTGCTTTTTTGCCATTAGTTTTTTCTAACAACAGAATTAAGTGAGTGCAAAATATTTTCTGAATGCTGACAACTACTGACAAAGAAATACCCTGTTTTTGTTGTTGTTTATTTGTTTTGGACTTGGTGGGGGTGAGAGAGGAGAAAAGATCGTAATTTTGGAGGTTAAGTCAAGACAGAAAATCAAACTCGGCAAATTAGCTAAAGAGCCAGCTAAATTTGCAAATAAAGAGTTCTTGGGACATTTTATTTGGTAATGTTACGAAGTCCCTCAACCAGAAGGCATGGAATGCTGCTCTGAACTTGACAATTCTGTTCTCTCTTACACTTTTTTAAAGCAGTAAAAAGTGCCGAGGGCCGCTTTTGGATCAGTTGGCAGTATTTTCGGCTTGCCTGTGTGTTTGTGTGGATCTATATGAATACCTCTATACACACAGCACACACACACACACACACACACACACACACACACACACAATATGTACACAGCCACATCACAGCCTGGGCAATTACACTTTCGATAACAACGCTTCTTCAAATTTTACTCCTCCGCCATGTAGTTGCTTGTCAAAATGGGAAAAGAAACAACATTTTAAAAGAAAGCGCCGTGGTGATTCGGTTCCCATTGTTTCCCCCTGCGAGAGGGAGAAAAACAAAACAAAACAAAAAACCCAAGAAAGGGAAAGAAAAGCTTCCATCTCACCTGGCCTGCGCCTCATCCAAACTCTGGTCTGTGATGGTCATAATTTGCTGTAAAATGTCTCCAATGTCCTGCTTCCTCCCGCCCTCCCCCTCGGTCCCTCCGGCCCCGTCCTGCAAGTGCTGGGACAGGCCGGGGTGTCCGGCCATCCCGACCCCGGCGTGGGAATGCATCAGCCTGGGCTGCTCGTCCATCTCCACAGGCTACGGCAGCCCTCGGCTCTTCCTCTTCTGCTCCTCGGCTCGGCTCCTGGGAAGCACCAGGCTTTTTATCCTTCAAGCTGTCTTCAAATCCTTTTCAGGATAAACAGGGAAGGGGAAAAAAGAGAAGACCAAAAGAAGAAGAAAAAAAATTCCCGTTGCCTCTTTGGAGGTGGTGGGAGGATGGGGAAGGGGAAGGGGAGGGGGGCGTGAAGGGGTTGCGGGGTGAGGGTGGGGTAAGGGCTGGTGGGGAAGGGTGCTGACTCCAAAAAGCAAGAAAAATAAACCACCTTCCCACTTGGCGAAAAGAAATCAGAGCTGGCTTGGGTTTTTCAGTCCGATCTCCCTTGCAAGACAGAAATGGGCTCCCGGCGCTTAAATCTGTGGCTTAATCCTTTTGCAAATATGCATTGATCGGGAGAAAGGAGAGGAAGGCAGGGGGATTGCAAGGCAAACTTTCCCCCCACCCCCCGCTGCCCCCCACCCCCACTCCGGGCCAGAGTGATCTCAAAGGGGGTGGGCTGTTGCAAAAGCCAGATCTCCCCCGGCAGCGGCGGCAGGCAGAGCCCAGGCTCTCTCCTCCTCCGTGTCTCTGCAAACTCCAGCAGCCCCGTCAGCCTCCTGCTTTTGTTTAGCTCAGGCTCAGGACTCCAGAAACATATACAGAAAAAACACAGCCTGAAAGGAGGAGGAGGAGGATGAGGAGGAGGAGGAGAAGGAGGAGGAGGAGGA
>NW_004624826.1:2860791-2938623 GCF_000247695.1 Heterocephalus glaber | reverse complement strand
AAAAAAAAAAAAAAAAGAAAAGAAAAAAAGAAGAAGAAAATCCTAGAACAGGCATTCTAAACCTAGGGTCTGTGTGTGAACATCAGCTGTTCGTTCAGTCTCTGGGAACTATGAACAAGATTTGCTGATCTACTCCACTTTACATCGCTTTATCAGAACCTCAAGAGATTTCAGGACCCAAAATAAGTAACATCTATTAGCCTTCAATATCAAACAGTAAATACTACAGTGTTGCCCTGTTAGGCTGAGAAAACCATGTGGTTCTCAGTGACACAATTTGTCTAAGAAATATCTGGTTTTATTTCTCAAACAGAGCAGGGTCACACAGTCACCAGCCCATTAGAATGGCTATTGAATGATAGTCAGTGCAGTATCAATATCAGGGCTAAAGAGCCAAACATAGAAACCCTTGAAAGCAAATCAAAAGACAGGGCAGGGAGCTGTGCAGCTGAACACTTACATTACTGCATTCCAGACACGGGGAACGTAGTGGTAATGAGACAGGCTGGATTCCCGGAGTTTATGGAACTTACCTTCTACTGTAGGAAATAAACAATAAGCACATCAATATATAAGCTCAGAAACTCATAAATGTCATGAATAACTCAAGACTGGGTAATGTGACATGGAGTCCAGAAGGCTGTATCAGTCAGGGTGTTCAAGAAAGGTCATTCTCAAAGCTGACCTTTGGGTTTAGTTTCAAATCATGAGGATTCAGATATGCAGAGATCCTGGGAAAGAATGACTGAGAAGGAAGTGTGGGAAGGAGGAAGCAACACAGGCAAAGGGCATGAGCTGGGATGATTTGAAGTAAGGAAAACCAGAGAGACTAGAGTCTAATATGCAAAAGAAAAAGTGTATAAAGATGACATCAGTTTGAGAAGGAAAGACTATATAACATATAGATATATAGTCCATGGTAAGAAGCTTGGATTTTAGGAGGGGTAATGAATACGGTGAATGTTTGAAGTTTTAAAAATTATTGCAGTAAAAGCCACATTGCTATGAATCCTCCTCAACTTATGCCCCCTTGCTTCAAATACACTTATCCCACCACATTTACTACTTTCTGAAGCAGTTCTGGAAGTTCTCTTTTGTGAGTGTCTTTACAAAATGTGATAAAAAAAAAATATGGTGAATGCTGCTGCTGTGTGCCATCCCATGGAATGGCAAGACTGTAGAAACATGACAGTGTATCCTCAATCACTGTATGTACCAGATCTGGCCCCTTACAATTTCTAGCTCTTTCCCAAAGTCAAAACAATTGCGAAAGGTAAATACTTGGAATTCATTCAGGGCTTTGAGGCAGCCACAAGAGCACAACTAAAGACACTCATGAAAGAGGACTTTCACAAATGCTTCAAACATGGTGAGGATGATAAGTATGTTCAAAGTAAGGTGGAATGTTACAAGGGCCATTCATCACAATATGTGTTTCACTATAATAATTTTTTAAACATTTAAACATCCACCATATTTTTCAATCATCTCTCATAGTCTAATATACTTGAAATGCCTAGAGGATGATAAGCAAGAGTATGACATTAAGCATTGATTTAACAAATACTTATTGACAACACAAGATATGCTAGGCATTCTGTAGTCACCAGAGAATATTCAGCATGGCTACATTGGCCAGTCTCTATTCTTGTGGAATTACATTCCAGTGAAACAAATACCTACATCAATATCCAACAAGAAGCAAAAATCAGGCAATGATAACTTTTCTGAGTAAAATTTGGTACAAAGGTGGGATGAGAGGTAAATTGGCAGCTACTTTAGATTGAGTGGTTAGGACGGACCTGCCATAGAGGGACATGTAAGTTCTGACCTAAACCCTAGCAGGGAGAAAGCCACAGGAGACCAGGTTGGAGAAACGGCTGATGGCTCTAAGTGAGGAACAAAATGTTCCTAGAAGATCCAAGAGCAAAAGCCAACATGGCAAGAGGAGAGTGAAATCAAAGCTTAAGTGAAAGAGATGGGTGAGTTTTGGGTTATTGAGAAAGAGAAGCACAGGGGAGTTTGACACAGGAGAACCCCATGTAACTTTTGTTCTAAAAGGATGATTTTTCTCAGCATGTGGAATGGGTTGCAGGGACAGAGAAGCAAGGAGTATTCATAAGGAGTGGCTGCCATGGCTTAGGCCAGAGCTGAGGGCAGCTTAGACAAATAACATAATACTAGACACAGTGTTAAATGATTAGACTCAGCATATTTTGGAAGTAAAGTCAATAGGTTGATGGAAGAGGAGGAAAAGAATATGGAGCTCATTTCAGGATTTTAGTCTCAACAGCTAAACTGTGGTGCTGCTACTTGCTCGGGTGAGGAAGGCACCTCTGGAAGGTGAATATTACCATTACCATTTTGCAGATGAGGAAACAAAGATAATTCCAAAGCATATGAATTATCATCCACAGCACCTTCATCAGGAGTGACAGCTGTCATGATTTGACTGATTATTTAGGGAAAACACCATAAACAGCAAAATCAAGGAATGGGGCTCACAATATGTGTATTGTATGTGCATACACTTTTATGTATATGTCTGTGTATTCTAAGAAAAATGGGAAAGATGTCAGAGACATCTATCTTTGTAATCCTTTCCCTTCTCTTTTTCATCTAGGAACAGAGAAGATGGTGGTGATATAAGAAGTCCCTAGACTTAAGACTAGTTTGTGCTGGTGACACTAGAATGAACTCTGACAGACTGAGGTTGACAAGGTAACAAACAATCCTCAACTAGCAACTCAGATATTTTTCATCCATGAGGAGAGCGCAAAGAAGACGGTTCAGCCTCATGGCAGCCGTCACCAGAATCCTGGGCACAGGTACAAGATTTGGAAGACCCTGGTTCTGGAACTCACTAGTTTTGTGACCTTGGTCAAATATGTGAACACCTCATTTTTACCCCTTTAAACATTGTAGTTAGGTTATAGTTAGATAGTGATGAATATCAAGCATTTAGAATAGTGCCTGTAAGAAAAAAGATGGTCAATTAATTACTAATTTTCTAATTTTTGCTATTAATCTTGGGTAGTTTCTCCCAGAGATGTGTCATTTCCCTTCTGTCCTTCCCTGTGACACTAATAAAATCATTGAGACCACTAATAAAATTATACTTTTTCCTCATGGTTCCTGAAACAAAAATATTTGAGATAATCAACTTAACAAGAGGAAAAGGTTATCTTGGCTCACAGTTTTGGAGGTGTCAGTCCATGGTCAGTTGGCTAATAGCTTTTGAGCCTGGAATAAGGCAGTACATCATGGTGGGAGCAAGTGGCGGAATAAGTTGCTCACCTCATGGTGTCCAGAAAGCAAAAGAATGAGTCTGGAAGGGGCCAAGCTCCCAGTATGGCTTTCAAGAGCACCCTCCAGTAACTGAATTTCCTCTCACTAGGTCCCACTTCTTAAAAGTTCCACCATTTCCCAAGAGCATCTTGAGCTCGGGACTAAGCCTTTTAAAACACAGGTCTTTGGGGAACTTTTATCTAAACCAAAGCAGCTCCTAAATCTCTAGGAACTGCCTGCATAGTTTCTGTTTTTGCCCTCCAAACCAAACCTTACAGTATAAATAAAATACAAGTGTAATGTTCTGAAACACTTGTACAATCCCACCAAAAGAAGCTTTATTTTAGGAAATCCCAGTTGTAACTTTACAAGTTATTTGTTGTTGTACCACAAACCATCTCAAAATTACTGAGTTCAGGGACCAGGGATTTAGCTCAGTGGCACCGCGCCTACCTTGCAAGCCCAAGGTCCCTGAGTTTGATCCTTGCTACAAAAAAAAAAAGTACCGGTTCAAATCATAGCTATTCTTTTTTATTGCTTACAAATCTACAGTCCAGGCAGGTGGTTCTGCAGAAAGAGATCATGCTTAAAAGAATTTTTCTGGGCTCAATAAGACAGCAGGCAAGTTTACCAGAACTTGCTCTAAGATAACCTTACTCATGTGCCTATAGTTGGCTGGCTCTGACCTGGAATAACAGCGTGAATGGGGCTTGTGTTTCCCTTCGGACCTTAGTGTAGCTCAGACCAGTTTACACTGTAGAGATAATATTGCAGGAGAAAAAATGCACAGTATCTTTTGTGACTTGAGCTTGGACCTGACCCTCCCGCGTATTGCTCTCTTATCCAAAGCAGGTCACAAGGCCAGCCCAGATTTAAGACTTGGGCCTCTCTCTCTCTCTGTCTCTCTCTCTCTCTGTCTCTCACTCTCTCTCTGCCTGCCCCTCACTAGGGACTTAACCAAGCAAGAACTGAGCTATAGATCACCCCTCTCCCCCCCCCCCCGAGATGGGTCTCAGTAAGTTGCTCAGGCTGGGCTCCAAATTGTTATTTCCCCCTACCTTGGGCTCCAGAGTAGCTGAGATTACAAGCATGTGCCACCACGCTTATCTTACCTGCACCAGTTCTTGGTGGTAGCTGCTATAAAGTCACATTGCAAAGAAGGGGGTGAAGAATTGAGAACACATTTGGAGTCAGGAATCAAGATAGCTTGCACAACAGTGCATGCCTATAATTCCAGCACAATAGTGCAATGTATACCTGATATATATGGCTAGGAATGTAGCCCAGTGAAAGGCCCTGAGGTCAGTCCTCAGTATCACAAAACAATAAAGAATAAAAAACGTGTACACCTGTAATCCCAGTACTCAGGAGGCTGGCACAGGAGGATCACAAGTTTGAGGACAGCCTGGGTTACATACCAAGTTCAAAGCCAGACTGGATTATATTAAAAGACCCTGTTTCATCACTCCCATCACACACACACACACACACACACACACACACACACACACACACACAAAGGATAGACCCTGGGCTGAGGGCATTCTACCTTTCTTACTTACCTTAAGTGCACTTTACCTCTTCTTTAGACTATGACTAGGTGAATTTTAGCCCACCCTCCATACATTTACTCCAATAATACTAGTCCAAACTGCAAGGCTGTCTTAAGCCCATCCTTTCTGCGTCAATATTGTCTTAGAGTCCTAAGCACTTCATTTCCCTGATAAAAGGGAGAAGTTGAAGGAAGAAAAAAGTAGATACTAGAAAGGCACTTGCAGTGGGAGAAAACAGGTAAATCTTCCCTTAGCACCTTTAAACCTACTCCATCTGTGGTACTGGTGTATCAAAAAGATCTATAAAAACTATGGCCTATAAGAAAATAAAACATTCTAACATCTACATTTCAAAGGAAAAGGTGACTGGCGGGCCCAGCTGGTTATATATGTGTAAGATACAGTCTTCCTTAGAAATCAGAATTTATTTTGACAGCAATTGTGCAACTAAATAACTTAATATCCCAGGATTCCTTGTATTTAGGTGTGGTCAAGTGTTCTGGGCAAGGAGATATAAGAAGAAATGTCTTGGGCTGAAATTGTGGGAAAGCTATATTTTTCATGTTAAAAATGGACAGATTCAGCATGCTTATGCCTTTTGCCCTTTCCCTTCTTATTACTCCTTGGGATGTAGACATAATATCTGGAGATAAAATAGTTATCTTGGGATCATAGGAATGAAAAGTGTTGATATGGATGGAAGAGGAAACTAGAAATGGCCTGGAGCCTTGAGTACTTCATTGAAAAGCAAACCAGCCCTCAACCATCCAACTCTGGAGTTGCTATATACAAGAAAAATAATTCCTTGCTTGCAGAAGTATACTGGCTATATTGATGCTATAGCCGACACCTATAGTCAAACACTATTTTAATCAACATAGCAACTGAAGTGGTTTACAAAAGTACAAGTTGTTATTTGTAATATAAGTGACTCAGAGAGCAAGTAAAAGAGTTATTTTCCTCCCCATCCAAGATACTATCAAGATCCTATTGTTTCTCCTCCAATCATCAGCGCTGGTAGGCCGGTCAGTGGGAGTCATGGAAAAGCATGGTTTGGCAGCAGCTGTGTAGATGGTACCAAGGGATCTCAAGAGAAAGGAAATACAGTAAGCCTTTCTGCGGGTGTCCATCACATCAAAACTTTCCTCCAAATGTCACATTGGAAAACAAATGAGAAGCTGACTGCATTCATCATTTCCCTTTCATACTTACGCCTTATCTGTTTCTTATCTAAATTAAGAGCACCATGACCTACTTATTCTTCTTAGCTCAAAAATGTTTTCTTCTCCTTCAGAATTTGAGCATCCTAGCCTGCGTCTTTAGCACAGGCCCCTCTGTGTATGTGAATGCTCAAGACAGATGTGCACAATTAGAAACTACTGCTTAAGGCACCTTTGCCTTTAATCTAGCAAATTGAATCAAGCTTCCAGCCACCAGCATGTCCCCCACCCTTTTCATCCTCAGTCTAAAATACGGGCACTCTCGAATTCCCCAAAACTGAAATGTATCTTGTCACTCCGTTGCTTTAGGATTTTTGAAGCTTTGTGTATGGATAATGCTCCTATTCCTTCGCATGGCGTATTCAGACTTTCAAACTCTCACCCAGTGCTATGTCTGAAGCCTTATTTCTTATTGTTGCCTCTGCCCTGAACTTTTGCTTCCCAAGTGTGCCATGGGCTTAGAGTTCTACCAGAAGCATCTTCCTGTCTCCTTTCATGGCCTAACTCCGGCTCAAACTCCTTTGTGTGATCCCTAGGCAAAATTAATGATTAATTCTTTTGCTCTCTCTGCATGTTCACATAGCTTTATTTATGAGTAGATATTGCAGATGGACAGTGTATGCCTTGAGGACAGCTTTAGTGCCAGCTTTGTTGACACATGGAAACATCACAAAATGTCTGAGAAAGGGGAAAGGATGAGGGAAATCTATATTACAGATTGTTTTTCTTCTTGTCTTTTGCTTATTTCTTCTAATTGGCATTAAGTTGATTCTATGTCCCCATATATACATGGTGAAGTATTTTCAGACATTTATTTTGAGAGTAAGAGACTCATGCTTTTGATACAGAGACATCTAGGATACTTTCTAGCTCCAAAATTTAATGGCTCTTTTTAAAAGAAACAAAACTGCTGCATCGAAATATTTTAAGACAAAAATTTAGTAAGATTCAATTATATCACTAATTATCTGAAAGCTTCCCTTTACTTTGAATTTATCTGTAGATAAAAGTAAAGAGAAATCAATGAACTTTACATTCCTGAATTAGCACTTTGGATTTCAACAATTTTCAAGGCGGTATAAAATAGTTTAATAGACTAAGTAATGATGACAAAATGATGGAAAAATTTTATGTTTCTCTTCATTGCATCACATTTTATAAAGTCAATATCAGATATTTAAGTTAATAGCAAGTATCTTTTGTAAATCAATATTAAGTGCCTATATTAGTTGAGAATAAGGGACTGTTTTATCTGACATTTTCCCAAATTATGATGTAGCTGACAGCAAGACACTGCTCATCAAATGAGCAGATAATAGTGATGGAATATTACTGCGTGGTTTTGCTTAGATCTCATTCTTCCTCTCTGGACAAACCAGGAGTGGAGCGTGCAGGAGTGCTTAAATCACACCTTACTGCCTCCTGTACGAAGGTGATCCTCTTTCATTCTATACCAACACATAGAAACACACTGTCTATAACATAGGGTTACTTATAAACAGAAGAAATGAAATTTGTTTCTTTTTTTCACTACAAAATAAGACTCGTTAAGCTCAATGCTTCAAGGCTACAATAACAAAGCAGTTCTGGGTTTCTACTTCCAGCTAAGGCAGACTAGCTTGTATCAGACCAATACTTCTGAGAATAACTACTAGAAAGGGTTAAATAAAAAAGAGATCTGTTTGAAGTCACTTGAGAATTATTAAATCAAGACCTTAGGCCCTAAGATCCACAACACAATAGTAAATATATTGACTGTATGGATCACCATTTCTATCACCGAGATACAACACCCAGCACCCACAGCTCAAAGAAGATCTTTAATTTGGCTCATGGTTTTAAGGGATTCAGTCCATAATTCTCTGGCACTAAGCAAAATATCATGGCACCATGGAAGAAGGGTGTGATGGAGCAAAGCTGCTTTGCTTATGGCAGCCAGAAAACAGAGCAGGCGAACAGTGTCAGAGAGAAAGGGACTGGGGACCAAAATATAGATCCCAAGGTCATGCTTCCAGGACCCACCCAGATCTTCTACTAATTCTGTAGGCAGCTCCCAAGCCTATCAAATTGAAATTAACTTTAACCTTCACGCCAACCTGGAAGGACTGATATTATCAACAATGAAATAATGCATTGGATTATAGAACACTTTCTTAGTTTTTGCAGGTGAAAAATACGCAGGTGAAAAAATGCAATTCCATGAACATGCAGTTCTATAAACAATTAAGGGTAAGAGTAACAGACTGTATGACTTATAACATTTATTAAAAGTGGTATATCTGGAGTTCACTGAGATCCATGCTACTAAAATGTCTGACTGCCACCCAGAGATTGAAGGCAATTATTGCCTTGTAACTTCAGCATGTACCTGGAATTCTAACAAATTTCTGGAAAGACTCCCTGACATCACTCCATTGTGTCCTAAATTAATTGCATTTTTACATTTAAATTTTTAATGTAAAAATGCAAGGTAAAATATGCACGGTATTAAGTGTTAAATTGTGCTGAAAGGTTTAACCAAAAGATAATGTCTTCCTTTGTTCCTTTTCACCTGAATCCCACTTCCCCGAAGCTGCAGTGATCAGCAACATTAGCTATTTTTGCTGGTATTTTTAATATCTTCAGATATATACACACGCATGAACATTATATATGTGGTTTTTGCAGTACTGGGGATTGAATCCAGGGCCTTCACGCTGAGCTACTTTCTCAGCCCTTTTTTGTATTTTTTGAGAATTTTGAAACAGGGTCTCATGAAGTTACGAAGTTGCCCAGGCTGGGCTCAAACTTGAGAACCTCCCGCCTCAGTTTCAGAAATATATGCTTCATATTTCTACGTAGCACGCTTAAATTGCTGTATTTTAAACTAATGCACGATATTTTAATTTTCTATGACAAAAGTTTGATTTAGCTGTTCTACACCAGCCTCTGCCCACAGGTCATCCTCCCTAACCCACTCAATATAGTTACATCACACTTTTACTTTGATCAATATAGAGTCTTATTTTGACTATAAACTATTTTGACTATAAACATTTGTTATAGACCAGCAATGTGGTCATTGTGCTTTTGCCTTTTACTGCAGTTTTTAAAAGATCTGAAGTTAGAAGTAGCTGCCTTGAAAAAATTTAGCTTTTCTGATCCTATCATTGATGTATTCTGAATTTCTCCTACAGAACCTTAAGATGGATAGTTCAGTTGGGTGTAGAATTCTGGGTTGAAAATAATGTATCCTCAGAATTTCAAAATATTACTGCCTTAATTTCTACATTCACCTGGTTGTTTTTAAGAAGTACAGCTTATCCTGATTCTTGATCTTCTCTTAGAAACTTTTGGGTCATCTCACTCAAAAATAATTTTGTAGTATTTAATATGCTCAAGAAAATCTTATATTATTAGGTATAGAGCATAATATTAAGACAAGTACTCTTTAGTATACCACTCAAATTAAAAACCAAGGTATTACCAGTATCTTTGAAGCTAACAGTATCTCACTCTGCCCAAGTGTTTATCATACTATTATTTAAAAGAAACATAATTATTATTATATATGTATATGTTACATTATTTCTATGTAAGATCTATTTTTTTCTGCTGTATACACTTATGATTTGTCTTTGGAATTCTATAGTTTCATTACAATCCATACTGTTACAGTTTTTAATTATTTATCCAGTTTTCTATATTAGTGAATTCATGTCTCTTATCAGTTCTGCAAATAATCCTGAGACATTATTATATTTGAAGATTATCACTCCTCTTCATTTTGTCAATATTCCCTTTCTAGGCTTCTTGCAAGGAACACTCTGAATTTCCCATTCTATCTTCTATTTCCTTTAATTTATCTCATATTTTCCATTTCCTTGTCTTATTACTTTCAGAACAAGGTTATTTTATCCACTTTACCTATTTTTAAAATTTTATCATAGATTTTTATTTCTAAAAACTCTATTTATCTATTATTTAAAACTTCCCAAATATTTTTGAATTCTTTTGTTTTGCTCTTTTTATTCCTTTTATTTCCTCTTCATTGTATTTATATACATATACAAATATGTATGTATATGGAGGTACATATCTGTACATATGGTCAGATATCTCTTAATGATGAGGATACATAACGAGAAATGCATGGCTAATAATTTCACTGTGTAAACATCATGGAAATTGCTTATATAAGTATAAACCAAGACAGCTATGATGTCACTATGTTAAGTAAACTTATGGGACCACTGTTATATGTGTAACCTGTTGATTGTCCAGATGTCCTATGTGGCTCATAACTATATTTGCCCATATGACTATATGTATGTATGTCTGTATGTGGATGTTATGCAGATGCTCCTCAGCTTAAGATGGGGTTATGATAACTCCATTATAAATGAAAATATCATGAGTCAACAATGGCATTTAATGTACCTAACCAGCTGATCATCATAGCTTAGCAGCACAGTGACTTAGAGGATCAGTTCTTCACTGCCATGATTGCATGACTGATTGGGAGCCTGGGCTCACAGCTGCTACTCAGCATTAGGTGAGTATCCTACTGCTAACTCAGAAAATATCAAAATTGGAAGTTTCTAATGAGTGCATATTGCCTTTGCATTATTGTAAAATCAAACCACAATCATAAATAGGAGGTCACTTGTATAATATGGAAAATTGTGTGTGTGTGCCTGTTTGTATCTCTCTATGTGTATAGTATTCTCTTTATGATAATTCTCTTATCTGGAGTTGAAGTCTAAGGCTGTTTTTTGTTTTGTTTTCGTGGCACTGGGGATTAAACCCAGGGCTTTCACACTGACCTACATCTCCAGGGCTTTTTAAATTTTAAATTTTTAATTCATTAAGATTATTGGTACATTTTAGTTATACAGTATGATGACATTCATCATTGGGAATTTTACCTTTACATAATATATCTTGGTTCTTATTTTTTCCCTATTCCCCTGCCCTCCCTTCCACCCCTTCATTCCTCCCTATTAACAAAAACTTTCTTTCTGTTTTCTCCTTTTCTCATATATATTCTTTTCCCTTCCCCTATCCCTCCCACTTCCCCTTCCCCTTGGGCCTTATCTTCCTATTTCATATTATCTATTATACATTTTGATCCTTATTTACACTTTCAGTTTCTCACACTAGAGAAAGTATTTCATATTTACACATGTGTGTCCTATTTATTTCGCTTAAGAGTATGGCCTCAATGTGCATCCATTTAGCTATAAATGTCTCTAGTTTCTCATTCTCAAGAGTAGTGCTCCATTTTATATAAAAAACCCGAAATTTTCTTTATCCAGCCACCAGTTGACAGGCAATTGGGCTGTTTCCAAGTTTTAACTATTACAAACTGTGCTGCTATGAACGTAGATGCACATATATCACTGTGGTATGATACTTTTAATTCTTTTGGGTAGATATCCAGCAGAGAAATAGCTGGGTCAAATGAGACCTCAAATGCTAGTTTTGTGAAGTATCTTCATACTGATTTCCACAGTGGTTACACCAGTCTACACTCCCACCAACAGTGGAGTAGGGTTCTATTTTCCCCACAAGTCCCCAGCATTTATTAGTGGTTGATTTCTTGATAGCAGCCATACTTTCTGGAGTGAAGTAGAATCTCAGCATTGTTTTGATTTGCATCTCTCAAATGACCAGTACTATAATTAAACAACCTAATGCTGAACCTCAAGCTTCTAGAAAAAGAAGAGGAGGACAAACCCAAAGCTCACATAAAGGAAGAAATTATAAATACCAGAGCAGAAAGCAATGCAATAGAGACTAAGAGAATGATACAAAAAAATCACTGAAGCAAAGAGTCAGTTCTTTGAAAGAATATACAAAATTGAAAATCCCTTAGCCAAACTTATTAAAAAAATGTAAAGAAAAGGCCCAAATCCATGCAATTAGGAATGAAAACCATGAAATTGCAACAGACCTAGCAGAAATACAGAGGATCATCAATATCTACTTTGAAAATCTATATGCCAATAAGATGGAAAAGACAGAAATGAATAGATTTTTAGATACATATGAATGACCAAAGTTGAAAAATAAGACCTAAAAATTCTAAACAACCCAATATCAATGAAATTGAAAATGTAATTAAAAACTTACCAGTGAAGAAGGTCCCAGGTCCTGATGGCTTCACTGCTGAATTCTACAAGACATTTAGGGAAGAACTATTGCCACTAGTGCTTAACTCTTCCATGAAAATGAAAGGGAAGCAATACTCCCAAATTCATTCCTGGAAGCGAGCATCACCTTGATCCCCAAAGCAGAGAAATACCCAACTGAAAAGGAGAACTATAGGCCAATCTCACTAATGAGCATAGATGCAAAAATCCTTAATAAGATACTGGCAAACAGAATGAAGAAGATCATCAAGAAGATCATACACCCTGTCCAAGTGGGATTCATCCTAGGGCTGCAGGGATGGTTCAACATATGCACATCAATATATGTAATTCACTATAATAACAGAGTCAAGGACAAAAGCCATATGATCATCTCAACAGATGTAGAAAAAGCACTCAGTGAAATCCAACACCCATTTATGATAAAAACACTACAGAAAATTGGAATAGATCATCTTTATCTCAACCTGATAAAAGCCATCTATGAAAAACCAACAGCCAACATCATACTACATAGTCAAAATCTGAAATCCTCCATGTTGAAATTAGGAACAAGGCATGGATTCCATTACCACCACTCCTGTTCAGTATAATTCTGGAAACATTGGCCACAGTAATTAGACAAGAGAAAGAAATAAAAGGAATAAAGACAGGAAATTGAGAAGTTAAATTGTCATTATTTGCAGATGACATGACACTATATAGAAGACACCAAGAACTCCACCAAAAATTTTCTAGACTTAATAACCAAATTCAGTAAAGTAGCTGGATACAAGGTCAACGCACAAAAATCAATAGCTTTTCTGTACACAAACAACAGACTCACAGAGAGAGGAACTGGAGAAACAACTCCTTTTATAATATCACCCTCAAAAATGAAATACCTAGGAATCAACTAACAAAAGAAATCAAAGACCCCTACTCTGAAAACTACAACACTCTGAAAAAAGAGATCAAAGAGGATCTCAGAAAACATAAAGACAACCCTTGTTCCTGCATAGGAAGAACTAATGTAGTAAAAATGCCCATACTTGCAGAACTGTTACATAGATTAAATGCAATCCCAATTAAATTCCAACAGCATACTTCACAGAACTTGAGAAAACAATCCAAAAATTCATTTGGAACCAGAAGAAGCCTAGAATAGCAAAAGCAATTCTAGGCAAAAAAGACAAGGTAGGGGGTTTCACAATCCCCAACTTGAAACTATACTATAAAGCTACTGTGATAAAAACAGCATGGCACCTGCAAATAAACAGACCCAAGGATCAGTGGGACAGATTAGAAGATGCAGAGACAACTCCAGACATATTCAGCCACCTCATCTTTGACAAAGGAGCCAAACACCTTCACTGGAGAAGAGATAGCCTTTTTATTTATTTCTTTTTAATTTTTTAATTATTATTATTATTTTTTGGTACCAGGAATCAAACTCAGGACCTTGTGCTTGCAAGGCAGGCAGTGGAACCACTGAGCTAAATACCCGGCCCAAGATAGCCTTTTTAATAAATGGTGCTGGAGGGGTCGGGGATTTAGCTCAGTGATTTCACTGCCTGCTGTCCAAGCACAAGGACCCAAGTTTGATCCCTGGTACCGAAAAAAAAAAAAAAAAAAGAAACAATAATAAATGGTGCTGGAAAAATTGGGTTTCAACTTGTCAAAGATTAAAACCAGACCTATATCTCTCACCATTACTAAACTAAAATGAAAATGGATCAAAGATGTAAATATTAAAACAGAAACACTATACCTGCTGGAAGAGAGGTTAGGTAGAACTCTTGAAGACATTGACATAGGAAAAGATTTCATGAACAAAGCCTCAGTTGCACGTGACCTAGTAGAAAGAATCAACAACTGGGATCTCATGTTATTAAAAAGCTAGAGAAACCACCAGCAGCATGAAGAGACAACACATAATGTGGGAAAAATTTTTTCCCAGCTGTTCCTCAGACAATGGTCTACCATCTAGAATACATAAAGAACTTAAAAAAATCAGACCTCCCAAAGTTAAAGATCCAGTCTAAAAATGGGCATCTGAAATGAACAGACATTTCTTAATTTTAATTTTAATTTTTAATTTAGAGACAAGATCTCACTTATGATCCTCCTGCTTTAGTCTCCCAGAGTCCTGGGGTTGGAGGAATGTTATTGCTATCAGTCATGGTGATTTGTATAGTAACATGTTTAGTATTCTTTTGAGGTCCTGACAGGTCTAATCTATAGAAAGACTTGCAGAAAAATTCAAGTATCCTTCAAAAAGGATCTAATGGCCCTACGGGTTAGGAGTTGCTTGACCTACCCTCCAAGGCTCCTGGCTTGCTCTGGGCTCCCAGATTCAATATCTTCTATTTCTTACAGGACTAAGAGTTAGTTA
The DNA here is from genome assembly GCF_000247695.1 of Heterocephalus glaber. The sequence continues at coordinate 2,924,054 of NW_004624826.1, read as the reverse complement.
CTCTCATGATGCTGACAGGGGCATTTGCTTTCTGGATAATGCCACTTTGTGTGTAATTGTCACTTAAGTTCAATCCATTGCGTTTGCTTTTGATTATGATTTCTCATTGTCTTTCTTTATACTTTCTTTTCTTTTCCTTTAAAATATTTTTTCCACTTTCAACCACCTTAGCAGTGTAATGAAAGTTATGCTTTATTAGATGTATAATTGCTTTGTAGTTGCAATGTCTCATCTGGAATACTACTAGAAATCACTTCATTTTCCATTGATACCCTTAAATACCTCTCCTCCTTTAAATTGTTGGTGTTGGGTATTTTGTCCCACTGAGAGGAAAGCTAACTAATAAATAGAAAGGGTAGAAAGGAAATTTGAGTTCTTGTCTTGAAATGAGTTTATATAGCGCACATAAGTAGGAGTGACTTAAAAATGTGTGTTCATGAAAATTGTTGTAGAGTTGAAACATTCTCTAGGCCACACCCATTGCACTCCATTATTAGTTATTAGTTTGGTATTTTTCAAACTTCTATGTTATCTGTTAGTAGGCTGTAACCACTATTGTTTAGGGAAAAAAAGTGTAAAAATGAATAGAAAATGTTGGAGTAAGTCTGTGTGTATACATGTGCGTGTATGAGGTCAGTTTACAGATTGTATTTCTTACTGTTGGCCAATTTTTAAAAGATTGAAGGTCAATCATTTAGTTCATTTCATAAAAGTTCATATTTGTTGCAACAGTAACTTTGGCTTATGTATTTCTACTAATTGGACTTTAGGACATGAAATATTTCAAATGCAAATATGAATCATCCAAATCTTCATTGCTAAAGAAGATTTTATATAATATTTCCCCAACTTTTTTCCATATCAATCATTCATTGTTATCACCAAATTCTTTTTCCCAACAAAAAATGAAAATGCATGAAGCAGGTGAGCATGACCCAAAATTTTGAGTGATTGTTTTATGCCAGGAAATTTTAGTTTACTTTCTGAATATGAAATCATTTACATGACTAAACTCTTGCCCAGTAGGAAACAGGAAGTAATGAAAAATCTTTCTCACTATGCCAATTTCTCTTGCTATAAGGAACCCCAATATTCTCAGGGAGAAACTGATCTTGGGGAAAGGAGTGTAGCTCAGTGGTAGGTCACATGCTCAGCATGAGCTGAGCCCTGCAGATCTTGGATTCAATCCTCAGCACCACCAAAATGTAAAGGAAAGAAAGAAACAAATTAGTTTTAACAGCTTTATTTTGGATACTGGGGATTGAGCTCAGGATCTTGTGCTTGCCAGGCACGTGTGGAGCCACTGAGCTAAACCTCTGGCCCCTCTTAACAGCTTTTTGTGTGTGCATTCTAACATACATATGCATTCTAACGTACACCATATGTTATTTTAATATGTTAGCAAAACATGCATATTTTACTTACATTTACATAGTTGAGATTATTTTATAACAGCACCTAGCACTTCTTCACTTTTTAAAAAAGACTTGATGACATCCCATGGTCAGGGCAAACCATGAGCACCAATCACCTCTTGGTAGATAATTGGATTGTGTTAAATTTCTTTATCTTTTTCATCCCCACTACAAATTTACTTATAAAAGTGGTACAGTGAATTCTTTTGGGGGTGGAGGCAGGAGAAAACTTGAAGGTGGGAGGGAGCCAGAGGAGTCCTGGATTGAGTGCCACTGCACTGTTGGAGCCTCAGTTTCCTCAACTGTGAACATGAGGAAAGGAGAGCATGATGTGGAATGTTTTAAGGATTTTTGTGAAGTTCTTGTACAAAGCCCATGCTAATCTTCATATTGTTCTGATTTTAGGATATGTGGTTTGATGCAAGCAATGAATACTTTTCATAAACATCATTTTGGAGCATATGCAGATATATTTGATAAATTCCTAAATTTAGAATTATTAGGTGAAATGAAAAATTTAATTGAATAGGTATTAACACATTATACTGTCCTCCATGGGAGTTGTATCAAATTTAAATTGCACTATCAGTGTTTGAGAGTTCCCATTTTCCTTACCTCCTCAACAAATAAAGGATATATAAATCTATATGAACTTTGCCAAACTGAAGGGTGAAAAAAATACATATGTCACTGTAAACTTGACTTGAATTTTTCCCATTATGAGTGAGCTATCATATCATAAATTTAAGCCATGTATATTTCATTTTGATTGAACTGCTTATTAATACCCTTTGTCCATCTTCTTTTATATTGCTAATGATTTGTAGGAGCTTTTGATGTTTTAGAGAAATGAGCCCTTTATGATCTGATTTGCAATGTTTTTTTCCAGATTTTCATTTATCTTTGATTTTATGTGTGGTACATTTTGCCAAGTAGAAAAGTTTTGTTTTATACGTCAAATTTAGCAATATTTTATTTGAGAAACTCTAGGATTTTTGGAATGGTTCAAAGGTTTTCATAAGAAGATTATAAAGCAATACTCCTATTATTTATCATAGCATATTATTTGCTTTGTTACCGTGGTATGTGCTTAAGATATGCATCCAATATAGTTTTTGTCAAGTAGGCGCTGACTTGTTCTTGATTTATAAATGTAAAAATTGTTTTAAAAATATATAAAACAAAAATTAAACTCTTAAGAGAAATTAACAAACATATAATCTTGGACAAAGATTTTTAACACATTTCTCTCAACAAATAAAAAATCGATTAAAATTGATAAATTCCTTGAAAAGGAAAAGAAAGAAGCCACAAATAACCAATGTTAGAAAATTTTTAAATAAGATTCTACGGTGATTAAAGAAGTAATACAAGGGTATTGTGGATAAATTTGCCAAAAAAGGGCTGGGGATTTAGCTCAGTGGTTTCGCCGCCTGCTGTGCAAGTGCAAGGACCCGAGTTCGATCCCCGGTACCAAAAAAAGAAAAAAAAGTTGCCAATAAAGCACAAATTCTATAAACTTAACTTAGTAAAATAACCATTGAAAGAAACTGAGAACATGCATAGTCCTACCTATAGCTATTTCAGGTATTGGATCTGACCAAAAACAAAACAAAACAAAACACGGCATGGTAGCACACATCTGTAATCCCAGCACTTGGGAGGCTGAGGCAGCAAGATTGTAATTTCAAGGCAAGCCTGGGGTACAGAGTGAGTTCAAGACCAAACCGGACTAAATGGTAAGACCCTGATTTAACCCCTCCTTCAAAAAAATTTGATGTATAATTAAAGATTTTTTCCAAAAGAGTTCTAAGCAAGATTGTTGCACTACTGAAGTTCTGTATAACATTTGAACAAAGACCAGTCTTAGAAATACACTTTGAGTATTAGAAAAACATAAACACTTTATAACCACATATTCTTGATATCAATGGTCAGCCAAGGCATCATGCAATGAAAAATAGGTCTGTATCTTTTATGAACATAAATGTAGAAATCTTAAAATATATGCTTAGTAAATCAAATCCTGTACTGTGTAAATAACATATATATCATGACTGAGTTGAGCTTATTTCATTAAAACAAGGTGGAGGTAACAATAAAATATAAATATAATTTGACAGGAGTAAAGGAGAAATATAACAGTATCATTTCAATAGATGTGGCAAAAGCATGTAATAAAATCTAACATCCATTCATGATACAAGCTTTTAATAAACCATGAACAGAAGAAAATATTTTAACATGGCAAAGATTACCTGTAAATTCCCTGCCATAAATATAATTGATTTCATGCTGAAAAAGTTTCCTTTGAGATCAGGACAAGGATGTCTAATGTCCAGATATATTCTACCTTTCACTGAAAGTTCTATCCAGTTGCATGAGTACAGAAAAATAAAAACAATAGTATTGAAAGATAAGAAATACAATTTTCATTAGTTATGAATTTCATATATTTATACATTTTTAAAAACTTACAGATAACATTTTTAAATCGACAGGTATTGATTTACATTGGTACCAAGAGGGTGTAAAATTTCCCATTTCTTTATCCTTACTGCACTGGGCATTTGGTCTTTTTAATATTAAACACTCAGGAAGTGATGTAGTCTTAAATCTCTATTTCCTAATTATTGATTATAAGACTGAACACATGTTCATATGGGTACTGTTCAGTTGTCCTGTCACTAGGACAGCATTTCTGATACACATGATTTAAGGGAGGAGAAGCTTTTGTTGGTTTATGATTTCAGTGGGTTCAGGCAAAAGTCATTTGGCTTCAGTTCAGAAAGGCTTGATGGAGGAAAGCTGTTCAACCGGTGACAGCCAGGAAACAGAGCGAGAAGGAAGAGCAGAGAGGAGAGATCCTTCCTGTAAAGGCACACCTCCAGTGATCCAGCTCCTTCAGCCAGGCCTCACCTCCGAACAGCACATTCAGCCATGAACTCATCAGTGCATTCATCGAAGGATGAGTACAGTGCCCCCATGATCCAATCACCTTCTAAAAGCCCCACTGCTCAACATGAGACTTTCATGGGACATTTTAGATCTAAAATATAATAATATACTTAGTAAATATTTGGATATCTTATTTAATATCACGTCTATTTTCATTTCCTGAGCAATTTTTGAAAGTTCCTAATTTTAGGAAGAGGTTCTCCTACATATATACTAGCTTTATGGTTGTTTCTCACACTTACGTGGTGTCACTCATCTACGGTTTATGTACTTTCCTGGACATGTATCACATTTAATAATGAAAAGATATAGAAAGGAAACACATTTTGCATTCCCCTGTATATATATATCAGCATAACTGACTTCACATTTGCAACTGAAATAAAAATTCTTTGTATAATTATACTTACTATGTGCAGTGTATACTGATATGTTCTCTATTTATTTTATTTTCTTCTTTTTGATCTCATTCCATTTTTTTAGGTGCTGGCCATAATCCAATACATTGGCTAAATGATTCAGTTTGAAAAACACTAATCCAAACAATCAAAAATCTCTTGGGACTCCTGTCTAGTGACTGGGAATTCTTAAGTTGGGATCAAAAATAACTGTCCCTCTACAGAAGAATTTCTCTAAGTCAACATGCTGATACACTGGGTTGGATAACTCTTTGTTATAGAGGGATTTCCTGCACATTGTAGGACCTTTTACAGTGTCTCTGTCCTCTACCTACTCCATGCCATAATACCCTCCTGGTCCCTCCCATTCTACCAATTAAAAATTTCCACAGACATTTGCCTAGAAGATGAAATCAACTCCACTGAAAACAACTCTTTCAGAAGGCCTCCAATTTTCTGAAGTAGGTCATGTCTTCATGAAGAATGTTTAAGCTAGCATGTCTCAAACCAATCAAAATAATCTGGATAATCTGGAACATTGGTGACCATAGCCATCTGGCTTTTTAACAGGGATACCAGGTGATCCTGATTCAGATGTTTCTGAAGATCACATTTTGGGAAACCTTGCCCTAAAACAATTGCAGTCTTAAATGGAAACCTCCTTGGAGCTCTTGAAATGCTTCACATGCATTTGGTTTCAGGGGACAGACAGGTCAATGTATTGAGAAGATAATAAATATTTACTGGGTGAGAAATCACAGGAAACATTCAACAGTGCTTTATGGAGCAAATCTAGTACAATCAGTAGTGAAGTCAGAGTAGTAATGCCTTCCCTTTTTGTCATTGTTCTGGGCCACAACTGAAGCTGGGAGGGGAGGTTTGGGGATCTGTGGAAGCTGAGTCTGACCTTTATGAGCCTCTGATTTTTCTGAAGCTCACATCTAAGAATGCAACAGAATCCCCAATAAAGATGCTGCCATGATGTTGCCAATTATTCCATGCCTGATAGAGAAGTTGAAATGCCTCCCCATACTTCAGATTTTTTTTCCTTCCCAGTTAATTGTTCTTCCTAAATTGAATGATCTATTTTTGGAACTAAAAGCAATGCAGTGTAGAGAAAGGAACTGACAAAGCCCAAGGCAGAGAAAGGTGGTAGACAGAAGAAATTCAGAAAGGAGAGGAGGAGACTATGTGTATCCATCTTTCTCATAACAAATACATAAAGTGAAAAGTAAGGGCGTTATCTCTTCCTGGGAGTAGGTAGGGAAGGCATTAGGGCTGGAGATTTTGCTTACAAAACAATGAGCACATGAAATGAAAAAGTGTAAAATTCTAGAAATAGTTCTGACCTGGAGGTTTAGGTCCTACAAACTACTGGTCTTTACCTTAGAACTATATAAAAGGCCCCTGTGTTCATATCACAGAATCAGAAGGTGAGAAAAATCTACAGCTTTACTATATTTTTAATATAAGTTTATTTGAAAAGCATCAAGGCCTTGGGCCTGAAAATATGGGCTGTCTCGTGTATGTGTTTCTGGGACTATTTAGCAGGACTTCTGAAGTGAGCCTAGGTGTGTGTGTGTTTTTTTTTTTTTTTTAACTTGGAATAATAAGTAATGCCCACCTTAGCCAGATTCATTAGTTATTCCCAAAAATATATTAGAAAAGAGCCAGCAAATATTGTCTCAAGTACCAGTGTGGATATCATCTTCTTACATTTTCTTGCTTCTATGAAGAGTGTTTGCTTTGTTAACTCCAGTGAGCTCGTCTGATCTGCCTTCAGACTCAACATCCTGCTCAAAGCTTTGGAGCATGCCTATGCTAGCCATTTCTGCTGCTCCTGTTCTCCAGGTATTTCAACTGAAGTCACATTTTGGAAAGACTCTCTTATGTGCTTTTAAACGCGTATCAAAACTACAAGGCAGAACACACATCATTTTCTTCAAAACATATAAACATCTAGGCCTACAACGAAGATAATGGCAAAGACAGCCAGCTTTGCTTTAAAATGCACATGAAAGCAGAGACCTTTCAAACTCCCATAAGATTATACTGTTCTTTTCACCCATTGCTAGATATTTTAACAATACATGTAGTTCACTTCTGAAATGATTCCACTAAGCAGAGGAAGAGGCTTCAGTAACGGTATTCATTCCTTCCCCTGCCATGAAGGGTCAGGAGAGGAGCTCCTTGACTGCCCTTGGCATCCCTGCCTCCCGATGGCCCAACATTTGAGTCTTGCATCCAGTGCATGGCACACCCATGTTTTTCTGTGTACCTGAGCATTTGGTCCTGTGCACCCCAGAAGTAGACTCTTAACCTTAGCGAAGTAGAGAATGGGGTATGGAGAAAGAGAAAGGAAAGATTCTGGGAATTATAGCATTCAACCAAATTGGCTATGCAGATCCCTGATGCCAGGTTCTAACCCAAAAGTTGTAAGACTTTTGCGTTGTAAGGTCATTACTGTGTGAACAATCAGCCTGATTAAACAAACCTTGTTTTGTGGATCCTCGATAGTATCTGTCAAACCTGAACTTTGGTCAAGAGACATACAGTTCTCCAGTGTCCTGTAAAGGATGTGGACATTAGCTGGGTATAGTGGTACATGTCTGGAATCTCTGGCTGGCTAAGGCAGGAGTACCACAAGTTCAAGTTTAACTTGTGCAACCTTTTGCCATGATGCTTTTGTCTTGGAGCCAGCTGACAATGAACTGAATTCTCTGAAACCATGAGCCAAAATAAACCTCTGAGCCTTAAGCTGTGGGTGTCCGTGACTAATACTATAGAGGGTATTGGAGGATAGGTATGGTGGCTGTTGGGATCGTGAAATAGAATGTATTTTATAATTGCTCCATGACTTTCTATTTTGACTTGGTTCTTTCTAAGGAGTCTCGAAGGAGTAAGAAATAGGCACACTTTTTGTTGTCCAGATATAAGTCAGGTGGTATAAAATTATTATTTCTGTTACATTTTGTGATTTTTTTTGTCTTAGGAGTTTAATGATGTTTCTATCACTAAGGTTATCAAATCAGCACTAAGTGAATAATCAACTGTATCCTGTTCTGAGTCCATATGTGGTTCTGGTACTCATAATTCTAGGTTCAGGCTGTTTTTATTTTAGATGTAGGAAATATGTGGACTATAACTTGCCTTGTGGTCTATATTTATCTCAAATTTTGGCCTAAGGAATTCACTGGATTTTTCTCTCTAAGGGTGATCAGAAGATCCAAATGCAGTCTTCATTTATTAAAGGCATGTCTACTTGTTGAATATATATTTGGCATCATTATATGTGTAAGTCACTCTGCTTGCTACTGAGACCACATTCTTGAATAAGACAGACCCAGTCTCTGCCTTCGTGGGCACATTCTAGTTGGAGAGGTATATTTTAAACAAATAATACTATGATTTTTTTAATTGTGAAAAAAGTGTAGGAGAAATAGAGTTGCTCTGTAAATATGTAAGTAAGATGTTAGATGTACTCTGACAAGGTTCAAAGATGGTTCTTTGAAGAAGTAAGGACGAGGGTTTTTTGGTTATTGTTTTTATTTGTTTTGTTTTATTTATTTTTGTTTTGCAGTACTGGGGATTGAGCACAAGCCCTCACACATGCTAGACAAGTCCTCTCCCACTGACCTTTGTCCCGGGTCTTTTCATTTTTGTATTTGGAGACAGGGTCTTGCTAACTTGCCTAGGCTAGCCTCAAACTTGCTATTCTTTTGCCTCAGCCTCCTTAGTAGCTGGGATTATAGGCGGGCATCACTGGGCCGGGCTTTGAGCTCAGCCTTGAAGGACAAGTAAGAGTCAATCAGATGAAAAGCAAGGAGGAAAGATTACTCTGAGCAGGAGTAGAACATGCCTGAGCCCTGAGGATGGGAGTGAGAGCTTAGCGAAGTGAAAGAAGGTAAGTGTTCCTGGAGCGCACAGAGACGAGAAGGTGGACATGAAGTTGGGGAGAAGGCAAAAACAGGCAAGTTAAGAACTTAAGGCCATGGTAAGGAGTTTGATCTTTTTCCAAAAATGGTAAGAATCAGGGCCAGGGATGTAGCTCAGTGGCACCATGCCTGCCAGGCAAGCGCAGGGGTCTGAGTTCGATTCCCTGTACTAGGGTAAAAAAAACCAAACTAACCAAAATAGTGAGAATCCATGAGAGTGGCATGGCCAAATTGTAGTTATGGGTGTTTTTGCTTGTTTTGTTTTGTTTTGTTTTGGTGGTGGTATTGGGTATTGAACCCACTGCCTTTGCAGTGAGCTAATCCCAGACCTTTCTCATTTTTTATTTTTGGGACAGAGTCTCCCTAAGTTGCTTTGTTCCCCAGGCAGGACTCAAACTTGTTATCCTCCTTCCTCAGCCTCCTCAGTAAGTAAAATTTGTGGGGTTTTTTTTTTTTTTTGGTACTGGGGATCTAACTCAGTACCTTGCTCTTGCAAGGCAGGTGCTGGAACCACTGAGCTAAATCCTCGGCCCTAAAATTTGTGTTTTTGAAAGCACTGGCCACTGAGTGGAGAAAGTCCTGCAGGTGAAGGAGAAGGGCTTTCAATACAGTAAAACCATTTTATAGTCTGTTTGGGTGGAGTTAGAGGTCTTGTGAAATAGCAAGATAAAGATGGATAGAAACTGAAAGAACTGGGAAATTTTTAGGTGGTGAGAATAAAGATATTGAGAGCTATTAGGTGCACTGGAGTAAAAAGGAGAGAGTTTGCAAGCCTAAGTATGAACTGGGCTTCTGGTGGCTACAGTCTCAGGATACAGTTCCCTGCAGGATCACCAAGATGGCAGGAGGGACACTATGCTTTCAGTTCTAAATTATTAGATTTGTGCAGCGTTAACAGCAGTATTTTGTAAGTGATTAACAGCAGCCCAAAGAGAAAAGAGAAGGAAATAAAATGAAATAGAATTGAATTGGGAAGGGTATGCCAATTTCCATGGTGTAAATATTCTACTTGTGAAGAGCAGCAGGCAGTGGACACTTGTGAGACAATGTGCTTCAGGGACCAACTTGGAGATGTGTAACAGGAGAGGTCACAGAATGACTGGATGTGTGGGTTAACACATAAGTATTAGGATTAATGGAGCAGTTCAGGCTGAGGTTTGACATCGATGCGTAACTGATCACCATATGGATGAGACTTCTGAGAGAGTGCAGCAGGTAAGGGGAAGAGATAACTGAAGACTAAGACTTCAGAAAGTAAGATTTCAGAATTCATTAAGTAGAGACCAGAAACGCAGAGTAATTCTCAAAGGGTGCATTGTCTCATCAACCATGTATAAAAGGAGAGAGAAAGAGTCTGAGAAAGAATATTCATTTGACAGAATAAAATGCTGCTGCTGATAGGTCAAAGAAGACAAAGACTGGAAAGTTTCCATTACATTTAGTGACACAAACTATGAGTTATTTTAATGAGAACACCTCCTATAGGAGTGGTGAACACACTGGATGGTTTGAAAAACAAAACTGAGAAGATGGAGACAGCAAGTGAAGAAAAATCTTTCAAGGTATTTGACTAGGACAGTTAAGCAATAAGTAAACTGGAACTATCAGCTTGAGGGTGGGGAGGGGTGGAAAGTTGATTCATGGTCATGCTGGTTTTACTTCTATTCTTAAATTTTGTTCTTAAATAGCATGCTAAATACTGAAGTCAAGGAAAGGAAGGATACCATATATGCAAAATTCCTTCTTCTTTCAGAAGTGTGGCACTTCTGAATTCCCTACAAATAATGCACTCATCCTGAAGGCCTTTCCTGGCCTTTCAGTAGTTTTATACACATTTCATGTTGCCATTGCCTAAATACAGTTATGTCTTCTCTCCTTGTGAAGCTTCCTATGATAACTCCATCTTTCCCAAATCTCTCCCACATTTCAATCCCAAATCATAAGCAACAAATAGAATTTACGTCAATGTGTCAGAATAATGGAGGAAGAAGTTAATGGTCTAGGAGCCATAAATGTATCCTTTTATTTTGAAATTTCTTACTAGAGAGAGGGAGAGGGAAAGGGAAAGGGAAAGGAGGAGAGAAACAAAGAAGAGGAGAGGAGAGTAGAGGAGAGGAGAGGAGAGACACTGTTATTCCTTTGTACACCCATTCCTTTTTGTGGGCTGGCTACTTTTCCTGGCCTCGGGTGATGGGGAACCCTTTGATCAATGGATATTCCTTTTACTTAAATTATCTTTAGATAGATGCTGTTTCTTGAAATTTAACAATCCTTGACAGGTGACAACAAGAATTAGGACTGGATAGATCATTCTGAGCTGATGAGTCTTTTGGGTTGTGGCTGAGAGATAACACAAGATCAAGTGCAGCTGACCCCAAAGGTTAAGGGGAAATTGGAATCCAAAGATCAGGCCAAAAATCAGGATATAAGAATTTAGCAAATATGAGAAATATCAGAGATGCAATCTCTGGATAAACAAGCTATTTCAAGCTGAAAACCTTACTGTGCCAGGCCAGGATCACTGCATTTTTTGGCCTTTATCTTCAGATCTGTTCAGGGGACTACAGTAAGTAAAATTAAGGCAGCAACACATGGAATAACCAGTTGAAATTGTACATCTCCCTTCCTCCAATGTCTTTTGTTTCTCCCATCCATGTGACTTCCCTTCCTGGGCCCTCCTTCCTCCTGCACTATAATGCAGCTTCATTTCAAGAATACTTTGATATTCTAATATGCTTTTCAGAGTCCATAAGTCACAAGATGGGTAAATATGCATTCTTTGGAGTCCAGACCATGTGAATTTGAATGGAGACCTACTCCTTGTTAGCTGTTATTTTGCGAAGATTGTTTATCTTCCAGAAGCCTGTTTTCTCATCTGTGACATGAGGATGATAATACTGTCTATGTCATAACATAATGGTGTGATTGCAGAGGTAAGCATAGGTATATAGAGTTGGTACACTGCTTGGTTTATTGTATGCATTTACTTAATAAAATCTCATGGTGATTATTATTATCATTTTTGTTTTTGTTATTAAATGTGCTCTCCTATAGATTCTCTCGATTACTTCTCCACCCTTTGATAAGCTAAATGAACATGGCTGTCAGAAGTTCTAACTCTGCCACCAATGGCTCTGTGAACTTGAGTTAATCAAGTAAATTCTTTAGATATCAAATTTTATCTTGAGAGTATTAGATTGTATGAGATGTACTTTTAGAATTTTCTTTGGCCCAAAGCAATATATGATATTATCTTTCTTAAATTCTAAAACTTTCAGTCATCTTTCATATCTTTCTTTGTCTTACCTTCTAAATCCATTTAGATTCTATTCTTATTGACTCCATCCCCAAAACCTTTCATACCCAACTTTTCTCTCACTTTTTCTTTGTGTTTTTTCCTCCCCTCCCCCCATGCTAGCAATTGAACCCAGGCTTACAATCCCAGGTATATTATCATCATCATCATCATCATCATCATCATCATCATCATCATCACTGAGACAAGGTCTTGCTAATTTGCTAAGTTGTCCACGTTGGGCTTGAACTTGTAGTGTATGTGCTCCTGAAGCAAGCACAGGGTTAAACTTTTGCTCTTCTTGTCTCAGTCTCCCAGAGTCCTGGGATTACAAGCATGCACCACCACTCAAGGCTTTATACCTCACCCTTCTTGATATAACTCTACCTTATTATTGACTGCTTGTGTTACTGCCAGTTGTATTATTACAGTGGCTCTTATCAGGTCTTGTTCATTAAAGTGGCTTCCTAGACATTCTCCAATTCCTGACATTTCTTCTTTCGGTGAATTTTATACATCATCAATTAAGCTCTCTCTGTTTGTACTCAATTTTTATTCTCATACTATGTGCTAATGCTATTCTTCTTTCAAGGCTAATTCAAATAATAATCTGTTCTTTAGTTTTTGATCACCTAGTCTTATGAAATTTACTATTCATGCTGTTACTGTAGTGTTTCTCTTGAATGCTAAGCTTATAACAATTCTGATTCTTTTATCAGGATGGGTGATGTATATGGAAATTAAACCATGTCTAGTTTCATTTTCTATTTTTAGGAAGATTATTTTCCATGTACACAAAGAGTTGAGTAGACCTGGCAGTCACTTTCTTTTTGAAGGTAGTTAAAAATTTGCTGTTTGGGGATCTGGCACTGATTTCATCACATAGGCACAACCATTGTCTTTTTAGCTTAATTCATTGGGTGAGGTTTGAATGCATTTTACAGATACATCTGTTGCTCTTTCCTATAAGGCCAATAAACCTATAATCAACACATGAAGGAATAATTATCAATATATCTTCTTCAAGTAATCTTCTGTTTCTGTGTTACGATTTCACATATATACCTGAGTTGAAGTTCTAGAGTCCACTTATTTCACCTTTGACCAAGAGATTGGAGTCTTGAAAGTAATTTAGGTAGAGCCAAAATCCAGTTAGCTTGGTAATTCTATGAACCATAACATAATTTTAGCAAATGATTTGAGCATCAGAGGATGAAAGTCATTGGTTTCTCTCTTTAGTAGAAGAGGGAAGAAGAAGGGGAAGAAGGAGAATTGGAATAAGGACAAGAAGGAGGAGGAAGAGGGAGAAGAGAGAGAAGGGGAAGGAGGGAAAAAGAGTGGGAGGGAAGAAAATGATTCCAAGCATTTATTCGTCCAAGTACTAGACAGCATTGGATAAAGAAGCAGGAGACTGACACAGTCTTTAAGATATCTGTCACATATGGTTTCTGAACAACTGTTTCCCTGTTTTAAAAGGGGAGAACGATGTAACACACCCATGGTCTTTAGTGAACTTTAATGATGATTCTGCAAAATGAGAGAACAGTTGCTTTTTACTATGCTGGTGTCTAATATGAATTTGAAGGTAAAATATTTTTATATCATTCTATTTATTTGCGTAATTATTTCAGTCACATCTTGAACTAGTAATCCATTTACAAGTGTATCTCAGAGCACTGGGATTGGATTATTTATGTTTATTATTGATCTCTGTGTGTAGAATGAACGCAGGTATGGTGTAATGTTAGGATTAAAGTAGTGGTTTTTCAGGAGGGTTAACTTTCCTTATTTATAAATCATAGTGTTGTATGAGTATGGTAGAATATGAAATATGTTTGATGAGGTCAGCCTCTACAAAACTCTTGGATGCTGCATGCTGATGAGCCTCAGGATGCTGGAAGTGTGGGGAATTAAGAATCGGGGCCCACCTGGAGAGGGCAGGCAGTGCCCATACATCAACCTGTGCATCTCTCCCATCTGGCTTCTCATCTGTATCCTTTGGAATAAGCTGCTAAATGTAAGTAAGTGTTTTCCAGAGTTCTGTGAACCACTCCAGCAAATTAATCCGGCCAGAGGAGAGGGTAGTGGGAGCCTGGCTTTACAGCTGGTCTGTCAGAAGCACAGGTGACAGCTGATTATTTCCAACTGGCATCTGCAGTGAGGCTGTGACTGTAACCTGTGGGATGGGACCTTATACCCAGGTAGAGAGTTCAGAGTCGAGTTGAATTACAGGAGGCCCAACTGGTGTCCACTGGAGAATTGCTTGCTCCCCCCACATCTGGTCACAGGGTTCTGTGAGTGTGAGAGTTCCACAGAAGGAAACAGTTCAATATTTTCCCTCCTCATATGATGTATCTCATTAGACTCAAACTAGTTCTTGCAACAGTACATTTCTGAAAAAACTTTAAAGTGAACAAAGCAGAAGCAAATATATTAGCATAGAAGTTCTGACAAAGAACCTTAGGCAATGCTTGTTGGTAGTACCTTCTTTTTTTAATTCACCAAAGTAACTACTCTGCTCAGTGAAAAAAATGAATTCTTTTGGTTTCTTTCTTTATTTTGTGGTACTGAGGATAGAACCCAGGGCCTTTGAAATGAGCTATATCCCCAGGCTCTTTTTAATTTTTATTTCCAGGCAGGGTCTCCCTAAGTCACTAAGCTACCCAGGCTGGGCTTGAACTTGTGATCCTCCTGTCAAGGCCTCTTCCAGTACTGGAATTCTAGGCATGCACCATCATGTGTACTTAAAAGGCATTATGCGCATGCCATTTCCTTAGCCCCTTGTCACTTGTTTTTTCTTTTAAACTAGAATTCTTTCAGAGGACCATTTCACTTTTTCCACACTTAATTTTGAATTTCCTTTTCCCTGTGAAAATCAAATCTCATCGAACTATTTCATGGTCTTTTTTTTTTCTATTCTGAATATGACAGAATGTTGGCATAATACAGTGATATTAGATAGATTAAAAGATTCTAAATAATCTTTTAATGAAGTGAATTTTAAGAACAAGAGTTTAATTCTGTGATGAGTTGTGTGCGGTGTAAAGGATCTAACACCTGTGAATGAGGTAAAGGTGCTTCTCATGGAATGCGAGAGCGAGGAAGTTGGCAGTTGGTGAGGCGGAGGGAACTAGCAGAACGTCCCATGAGGTGACAACACAACACATCTCCGCTGTGGCCTCCAATGACAACTTTGTGCTTTAATGAACAACTCTGGGGTGAAGGGAATTATACAAGTAAGTGTGTACTTAACAGAAAGTACAAAAGCTCACATAATAAAAGTGCCATGATATTAGGTGTAGTGTTTTGTTTTTTTGAGGTCTACAGTGCATATTTAGAAAGGTGAGATTAAGTGATATTATTGAGCAGGTGTCTGTCAAGCACCTGATTTTTCTTATCTCATTTAATTCTCAAGATTATCCTATAAAGTAGACAACCTGTCTCATCTACCTTCCAGTCCCTCGGTAGGCGCTGCTTTGCAAGGCTGTCCTCAGTTAATGCTACTTGACTGCCCGTCCACACCACAGATTCTAAGGTTAATCTTGCTAACCTGCAGAGAATCTTATACCTCAGTCTTGTCGCTCAACTCCTTTCATGCACCTCTGTCCAGTTTGCCAGACTCTGAATTCCTGTGGTCTTCCTATCAAGTCTTGATCCCACTTCCTTCAGGTATTGCTTAACTGTGCCCTGACATAGTCGATACATATGAACAAGGACTTGAGCACATCTCAGGCTGAACGTACTCCGAGTATTCTAAGACTATATTAAAAAACAAGTTCATTATTTTTCCTACTCTTTTCTCCACTCCATTCCTCAAAGTTGCCTGTAAAAATTACTCTTTTAGATTCTTTAATCTCTGAGGGCATCACCATCTACTCAGTCATCGAAGCTACATTCTAGAGTTTTCTTCTACTGCCTTTTCTTCGTAGCCCTAATATGTCACTAGAATAAATACATCTCATTGTCTGAAATGTCTTATATCAACACTATAGAAATCCCACGTCCCCTGTTCCCAAATCCATCCATCCTTCAAAGAGCATCCAGGGTGATCTTTCTAAAATATGGCTCTGATTATGCCATTGCCCTGGTAAAAATCTTCCACGTTGTCAGACACAATGGCGCACACCTTGAGAGCACTTGGGCGGCTGAGGCAGGAGGATAGGCAGGAGTTTGAGGCCAGGCTGGGCTATATAATGAGTTCAAGGCCAAGGACTGCATAATGAGACCCTGTCTTTTTTAAAAAAGAATCTTTCATCATGGTTATAGAGTAGAATTAGGTAAAATATATCTTCACTCACCCATAACATTGTTTTCCCCGTTAATCATGGATGCATGCGGTATACTGTGCACTTTGACTTCAGGCCTTAACCGAGAATCATGCTTCTTTCTTTTGAACTCTGTGCCTTTAGACACACTGCTCCCCTTGCCAAGGACATGCTGCGGGGGATCACTACCCATCTTTCTGGGCTCTAGTGTCAGTTCCTCCAGGGAGCCTCCTTAGTTGCTAGCTTCTCTGAATAAAACAAAGTGAATTTCTGGCTTCTTTGCCTCCCTGGTAGTAGTTTGTTTGTAAACTACTGTGATATTCACAATAATTGGATATTTATGGGTCTTGCATCCGCATATGGAGTGGTAGGTCCTCGTGCTCAGGGACTATGTTTTATTAACTTGGATCACCTTACTCAGGGCCTGGTGGCTCAATACGTGAATAAATAGTTAAACAGCCCGCGGCACTGTTTTTGTTCTGTCCTGTAAGACAAGGCAGAGGCAGCAAGGGTGACATCACAGATATCCCTTAAACTCATCCTGATGCAAAAGACCTTAAAACACTAATGTGAAGCACAGCCACAATCCTGTTTTCATTCACATTAATCAAATAAATACTTTAGGAGATAATTATTCTTAATATTCTCTTTCAAGTATTAAATAATTTTTATTGTATTAAAAGATGGGGCAGAGCTTTTTTAATCAAGTTGTTTTCTTCCTGCACTTCTGAAATCAAATATAATTTCCTTTTAAGGTCATGGAAATGAGACTTCCATGGTATAAAAGCATCAGGCACAGTGTGTGCCTTGGAGTTCACGTGGGATAATGAAGTTTGTGGAAAGCAGTGGAGGAGAGGAAGAGAAACAGCACAAAGTGAGGATGTAAGATGCTACTGGGAGATGCTATCTGTCATCACTAAAGATCAAACAACTCTGAAATGCAATACTATTCAAGAGCAAAGATGGACTCATTCTAGAAATAGCTTGCTGGGGATTCTACTCTAAAAGAATGTTTCTGTGTTATCATTTCCCAGCTTCATTGCTTTTACAGATTTCAGGTTGCCCAAACTGGCACTTGGTTGAGTCTGGTCCAGCAGCTTGTGTGGAATCTTCTCTGAGGAGCCTGGCAGGGCTGGCCTTGGAGGTGTGGCTGGAGCAGCCTGTCACACATGTCGTGCTCTCTGCTCTCCACCAAAGAACTACTCCTTTACCTGTTTATGTGGAGGTTTTCATGTCTAAGCCTGTTTGAAAGAAGTGTCCTATAACTTTAAAAGTTTTTCAATTCCTTGCTTCCTTGCTTATGTCTCTTTTTAAATTTTTTTCTTTTATTTTTAAAGATGAGGAGAATGAGGCCTAGCATCTTCAAGTGACTTGTCCCAGGCCACACAACTACCAGTGTCCTAGCAACTTGTTAGTAATGGGTTTGATTTCCCCTTGTGTCGCTGTCGATACTGACTCAGCTTGGACAAGGAGCTGGAAAATCATGGCCACCAGGGGAACTGAGGGAGTGAAGGCTGCACAAGGTAAGAGATAAGTTAAGGAGTTTGTTCTCTTTCTGCAAAATAGAAAAACAAGCTGGCAGCTTTTCTTCCACTTCTTAAATATACAAATGGCTGTAACTCCTCTTTTTTCCACAATGCTTACATTATCTCAAATGAGAGTAATGATTTATTATAGATTTTATATGTAACAGGTGTGATCCAAAAATACAGTGAATGTTTACATTCTTAAAAAACTTATTACATTAAAAGATACATTCCCATGAATGCCCCTCAAGATACTTCCTCTCTTAGAACGTACTTATGCTATCATTCTTGCTACTTTCTGAAGCTGTTCTGGAAGTCCTCTTTCCTGAGTGTCTTCAGTTGTGCTATCCCAGCTGCCTTGATCTCCTGAATTCATTCAAAACATTTATGTCTCATGATCTTTTCAACTTTGGTGAAGAGCCCGGCTATACAGTGACAGATCTGGTGAATAAGGTATATGAGGATGCACTGGAATGTTTACAGAAACCTGCTTTTATGCTGAATGGCAGCATTCACTGTATTTTTTTTTTAAACCACATCTCTTAAAGACATTCACAAAAGAGATTTCTAGAACCGCTTCAGAAACTGGCAAAGATGATGGGATAAGTGTGTTTGAAGCAAGGGGGAATGTTTTGAGGGTATTAAGAGCAATGTGTCTTTTACTATAATATTTCTTTTTAAGTTTAAACACTCACCATATATTTCTCTCACCCTCATATAATATATATTACAAGCATATTTATTATATAGTGATATATATGGATATATGGTATATACTAGTTTATATAGTGATATATATGGATATATGGTATATATGGATATATGGTATATACTAGTTTGGTAGGATTGATGTAAAATTTAGATGGGTTATAAAATGTGATTAAGGAATTCAGAGAAGATTCTGTGTTTCCAGGGAAGATGTAATGATTCACTAAACATTAGCTTTAAAATAGATTGAATTTTCCTAAGGAAGAGTTCTTTACCTGTGATTCAATTATTCTATCAGAGCTGGAAAGTAGGGTGTGGTCAATAGCACAATAGCTGGAGACAGCGGACTGGAAAAAGGTCAGAGGATCATTAAGTCATTTGTTCATGAAAAGAAAATTAGGAAATTCCTTTTAGGTGAAAGAGCAATGGAGTTAAAAGCTAAAGGAAGACATTGCTGTGGTCCTCGCTGAGAGGGAGAGGTTGCAATTCAGAGACAGACGGACACTGGGCATTTCCCTGACATTAAGGGGAAATAATACCATTTGACGTTGGAATGAGCAAAAAGGGGTAAAAAGCTGATCTGAAATTTAGGAATTAAAAAATAAATAGCCAAACAAAAGTGTACGATTCAGACAAAAGAAAAATATTAAAGAAATAAGACTTAATTTTCTAATAAGAAAAAGAATATGAACAATCCAAAAAAACAAGTCTAAAAAGACACAGTTTGGATTAAACAAATTCCCTAAGAAGGTAAGAAAGAGTATTCCAGAGAAGGTAGTGAAATATTGGAGTAGAAAACTCACCGAGGAATACAAACCATGATCAAAAACTACATTGTGTCTAAATAAAAAATATTGCAAAGCACTTATTGCCACTAATCTCACCGAAAATATTTCCTCTTGCTTCAAACACACTTATACAATCGCTTTTGCCACTTTCTGAAGCAGTTTTGCAAATCTTCGTTCACGAGTATCTTTAAGAGATAGGATAAAAAAAAAATGATGTCATTGGTGAGTGCCATCTAATGGAAAAGCAGGCTCAGAAAAACATCCTGTCGTGTCTTCTTCTACCTTTTTCACTCATTCTGGCATCATGTGACTTCTGGCTCTTCTTCAAAGTCAAAAAGATGATGAAAGGTAAATATTTTGAATGGAATCAGGACACTGAGGCAGGTGCAATAGCACAACTGAAGAAATTCATGAAAGAAGACTTCCAGAACTGTTTCAGAAAGTGGCAAGGATGATGAATAAAGGTGTTCTAAATGAGAAGGAGTATTTTGAGGGGGGATTAATGGCAAACATTGACCATAGTTTTAGATCATACTTTATGATCTAAAGAGGAAGATATACTTGAAGAATCCTAGGCAGCTTATCAGGTAATAGAAGAGTAGTAAATAATACAGTCATTCATATTGCAAGATTAAGCTTTTCTCTTGTTTTGGGGGGAATTAGAAGGAGTTCATGCAGAATAAAGCAATTACCACACATGAGTTCAAGTTAAGGTTTCCTGTCTCCTGATAGCATGTGTGGCTTTGTGCCATGAAATCAGAGTAGACAAGACTCAGGCATGTAGCTGGAATTCCAGCAGGTTGTGAACTATACATTTCAAGGCAGAATCACTTTTTCAACTTCAGGAATGAATTCAGGAAGGCTTAGATTTAGCATAATGGGGATTCTTACATTAAGAAGACCAAATTGGAAATTACTAGCATAGATGAAAAATGTATAATTTGTGTCTGTGTCTGTATGTATATGCCACAGTGAAATAAAAATGGACTGGAGCATGGAAAGTAATTTAACCGTTTAAAGATACAATTGTTTCATTAATATTTACTTATACCTGATTAAATATTCATGACGCCTAGCCTCCCCTGCTTGTCTAACGGGGTTGTATTCTTGGCCATCTGCAACCAGCTCAGCACAAGGAGGTCTCAATTAGCCATTCAGACTGACAGAAGACTCTCAGCCAAGGAGCCCTTGCTCCGCAATGGGCTAAAAGCAGAGGAAGAGTTTGTCTGCTGGCAGAAGCAACAGACTTGCCCTGGGTTGCAGTACAGCTCAGGCTACAGAAGAATGGAACTCCCGGGAACACAGACAGAAAGACTTCAGAAATGTATAGGTAAATCCAGGTGAGTAGAAAAGGTCTGCCTGGGGGACCCTGTATCTGGAGGAGACCAGAATTCAGAGTGTGAAGAGGGCTATAATTGGGGCTCTTGACACCTGGCAATATACTTCCATTTGGCACCATGAGACCAGGCAACAGATAATATAGTTTCTAATCCTACTTTAGACATCTATCAAACAGGACTGATGGTATCTTCCTCTGAGGAAGGTGCTGGGGAGGCAGCTGCACACCCCAGTGCTGCTTGTGGCTGAGTCCATGGCTCTTTTATAAGTGCAGGTTAGAATGGCCGCAGGAGCTCACAAAGTGTTGTAATTACCTGCCCCATGGTTATCTCTCCTTTAAACTGTGAGTCTCTGGAGAACTCAGACTTTGTTGTGTTCATTGTGATGTTTCGAGAGCCTTATTAGCACGCCAGCTAGTAAGTAGAGTAACAATTTTTTTTCAATAATTAAAATCTGGAGAAGCTAAGGGTTGATATCAGGAATGTTCTGATGGTTTACTCACCATATGAATGAACATCCAGCATGGAGGTGCTCACACACATTGTAGGAATTGCATTGCTGTGCTAGCTTTTTCTCTGTAAATTATGCTGGAATCTATGGGAACAGAGTTGAAGGTAATATAGAACCATGGTATCTGTAGTAGGCAGGATAATGGCTCCCCCGAGATATGGCTACTTTCTAATTCCCAGAACACATGAATATGCTACCTTGGATCAAAAAGGGACTTTTCGATTTGATTTATTTATGGGACTTTGGTAACAGGTTGTCCCAAATTATTCTGGTCAAACTAATGCAGTCACAGAAAACCTTAAAACTGGAAGAGGTAGGAAAAACAGTAGTCAGAGGTATGCCACATGCTGGCTTTGAAGCTGGAGAAAGGCTACCAACCAAGAGGCGTGAGAGGTCCCCCAAAGTCGGAGCACTACACCTACAAGGGCAAGGAACATGACATAAACCTGAATGAACAGGGAAAGGTATCCCCTGTAAGTCCTCAGAAAGAAACAAAACCTGCAGTTACCTTAATTTCATCCGTTGAGATTCATGCCAGACCTCAGACCTACGGAGATAGAAATTGAACTTGTGTTGTTTTAGTGCCACCAAATTTATGATAGATTTTTTAGCACTAGGGATCCAACCCAGAGCCTTCACACTGAGCTACAACCCCAGCCCCCTCCCCCTTTAAAAAATTTAAAAAATTTGAGACAGGCTCTCCTTAAGTCACTAGGTTGCCTAGTTTGGGATCTGACTCTTGATTCTTTTGCTTCAGCCTCCCAGAGTTCTGGGATGCATTGCTAGCATGCCTGGCTAGTTTGTAATAGTTTTTTGGACAGCAATAGTGAACTAATATAGCATCTCTGGCTAGTAAATCACACTTCCTGTTTAGCTTTTAGGTCTTCTAAGGATTTTAGCAACACCAGAGTTGTACTTAGATATTTGCTAGGGGTCAGGATAAAATCAAAGAGAAAAAAATCATTCCTTTTCTTGGATAGGGGTGTCTTGCTTTCCTTTTTATTGTCATGTGTTTGGGAGTTCTCTGGGGCCCCTATTTGTTTAAGTGGGGGAGCAGCTACCAAACCGGGTTTTTAATTTGTAGTATTTAGGGTTTCAGCAAATGTCTCCAGAGCTGTGTCTTGTGCAAAGTGAAATCATCTCTGCGCTGTGTCTTTAAAAGCCAGGGAAGTGCATGGGGCAGCAGCAGCAGTCAATACCAATTTCCACATCTGGATCAATACCATCGGACGGCTCTGTAGCTGCAAAGATTGTTTCACACACATACTCAGGGAAAGGGAGGGCTGGGAGAGAAAGGGAATTGGTTTTAATGATTTCATGGCTCTGACTATTCCCTCTCTCCCTCTTTTCTTTAAAAGAAATAAATACATAAAATTAGAAACCAAATTTATGGACCTGTCAGTCTGCATGAAATCCAGCTTCTTTTCCTGACCTGTCACCCAAAGTGGCATCCAATCTAGCAGAGAGCCTTTTTCTTCGTGTGGGGCTCTGCGTATTGGAGAAAAGGAGTGACAGTACTGTCTGTCGTGATGCCGTAATAAAAATGCTCAGTATTTCCAGCAGGCCTCTCCTCAAGGAGATTATAGGCAGTTTCCTCAATCTACAAATAGAAAAACAAGGACGAGCAATGCATTTCCCATCATCAGTGGAGAACAAGCAGAGGTAAGATCTTCTACACTTCCATGCCATTCGCATGTGTTTGGACAACCTGGGATGGAATCTTCCTCAGGTTCTCTCAGAGTAGCCTGCGTTATAGTTCTGAGTGACGGGATGACATCCCTGCTAAGTGGGACAGGGAGCTGTTTTTCACAAGACACAGTTGTTGAATCTGCCAAGAGGAAAGCTACTGCGATTGAAACAGCAGGGCAAGGGCAAGGATCTGATGCCATTAGCTTTGCTGGAAGCTTTCCCAGTAGGTCAGGGTCTCAAGCATTATTCCTCCTGTGAGTAGGCACAGCTTTGATGCTTCGGTGCCTCTGCAAGGCCCCAGTGAGCATGCTCTGCCTCCACACAGCTCATTAGCTCACCTCCAAAGAAGGCTGACCCTCACTCCAGAGAGGCAAACGCATGGTCAGGATGAGCCAAACAAAGGAATAAATACCTCCCCTCTGGGCCCTGAGATCATGGGGAAGCTTAATCCTCAGCTTCGTAAATGCCACAGCTACAAGCATGACCAGCTGGATCTTTAAGGCGAATCAAATTGACTTTCAGGGATGGTTATGTACGACCCCCCGCTGGAGCAATGAGAGGTTTGGTGAAAGACTGACTTTTCTCTATAGCAATGATAAAAGTTCCCTTTCTTGGCTGCCTCTCTTGTGCTTTCTTCTCCTGCATGGGTTTGCAAAGCCATATACATGCTTTCATAGGCTCTTCACTCAGCTCTGTGCATTTGATCCCTGCTCCATGGCTGAGCTTGGGGGCAGAGGGTTTCATGGTCCAGGAAGGTAATCACTGAGAGGCTTAGGGAATTGTGAAGGTGGAGACCAAACAGGCCAGCTGACACCTCAAGTGTTAGAGCTGGGACAGGACCAGGGCAGTGAAATCTCATACACACTTTCATTCTGATGCAGTAAATTTCCACAAATAGGGTCTGAATCACAGAGTCCTCAGATCCTAGCTGCCTGATTAAAAATAGCTGCTGTCTACATGGACTCATGCCATGTGTGCCTGGGTTTGCTTGCTTTTTCAGGACTCCCAGGCCATTGCTCTGCTGCCAATCTCCTGAAGGACAGGCTTATACTACAGATCCAGCAGAGTCCTGGAAGTAACTTGTTTCTGAAATTTTGATGGCTTTAAGAGCCTTTAAACCCTTACTAAATTAATCTCACTAAAAAAACTTGAGGAAAGCAAAAATGCTGGAAACATAAATGTTCTTTTGCAAAAAGCCTCCCTGTGTCTGTTACATTCTCAGACTGTCTGCATTGTTTTGAATTCTTTTTGACGTTTACTTTATGTCCACCCCAATACATCCTAAATCAATTAACAGCAAATTAGTTTGATTATGAAACCATAAAACTAGATATAAAAAGCTCCCATAAATCTTCCAATAAAGCATCCAACAAAACAAAATTTTCTGGTTAACTGCTAAATGAAGTAGTTTTTGGGGGGTTATTATTATGTGGGTCTCACTTGAGTGTAATGAGAAGTGTTCTATATAAAATGTTCACTAGAACACAGCAGATAGAGATCAAAGCTTCCTGGTCAGGGAGGGATCACAAAAATGCTTTATCCTCATAGTGCATTCATCTCTTTTTAGTTTTCCAGAGGGTCTTATACCTTCTTTCATTTTAGGGTATGGTTATTACTTTCTCACTATGCAGACTAAACCGTGCTTTGGTTGGTCATCCTTGGCTCATTTGAGAAAATTATCATAGTTGTACATTTTGAGGCAGAAGTTGCAAAAGATCATTTTTCCCGTGAAGAACAAAAAAATGTCAGTCCTTCTTATACTACCAGATAAATGTCCAAAGGGCTGTATCCCAAATGTTTGTTTAAAGAATGTCATTGGATGGCAATCAAATTTAATGTTGTGGCCATGGGGTATTTATGGGCATCTGGCACATGTCAGCACCAAAGATCCCCAGTAGAGATCCTCACAGGATATGTTATCATTAGTCTGTTCCTCAAGTAACTTACAATTTTTTATAACTAATACTAATGGCTATATAGTTGAAGGTAATCATTAAGACATAGCAAAACCAAACAATCATTAAAAGAAGACATAGTCTGAGTTAAAAAGTACTCTTTTCATGGTGGTCTGAGGACTTCCTCTCATTTTTCTGAAGTTTCTGGAGAGAGAGATGGCCAACCCTTAACATGTCAAGAAGAAAGGTCATTTGTATAAGTTTTGTCAAATAGCCGGACAGAAGAGGAATCTGCTTGGATTGACAGGTGATCTGATTCTGTCCTTAGGAAAGGAAACAGAGCTGACATTGGATATAAATCATATCCCTCTAGGTTTTTCTTGTGTGTGCTGGTTGTAACCTGCTTTCTTTAGGGCCTCAGTATGGCAAAGTGGTTGGGGTCATAGGGTAGCATATTTGTTTTGTGTTTTGTTTTCATTCATTCCATGAAATTTATTGAGTGCCTACTAAACGCACTGTGCCATGTGCATAGATGTTTATTTAATTACATCTTGCATCATTTGGCAGATTGATTCCATAATCACAGATTAGTTGGCTGGGATTCTGATTCTAATTTTGCCCACAATTTGCCATGTGGCTATGAGCTAGGCACTCTACCCCTGTAAGATACTTCAATTTCTTTCTCTGCCTCGTGTAAATAATAATAACTGACAGCTGCTTAGAGATGTGCTGGGATGATTCATGTTCAAAGTGAAACTTGTGAAGTTCAATTATTTCATCCTCAAAATGCCACTTGGTGCAAGTGAAGATTTGTTTTTAATTTATATTGCAATAGTTACAGGCTCCTGCAGATATTTTCTTTATTTCTTTGTTACCTTTTTCTGATTTAATGGCTGCTAGCTAGATTTTCAAGTTTCAATATCAGACTCATTAACAGGGATCGATTGGCCAAACTTGAGTTCCACTAAAAGATTTTCAGTGGCAGTGCACAGGAAAAACATTATACACGTCCAAAAGATGGGTGAACACAAGTTTGAGAATGAATTTTAAGGAAACTGAGTTTAGATATGAGCTTGTCTTTGTCTTCCTAGATCCAGTATTTATTATATTGTATGGAAACCCTAGTTAACTTTTGTCCTGGTTCTCATACTTGTCTTGATCCTTATCGTCATTTTCCTTTCTTCCCTCCTCCTTCTTTTTCTATTTTTTTTCAATACTGAGGGTTGAACCTAAGGCGTTTGGACTTATGTTCCCACATTTATGGATTTGTTTATTTATTTATTTTGAGAGAAGGTCTCACTAAGTTATCCAGGCTGGCCTCCATCTTGTAGTCCTCCCTCAGCCTCCCAGAATACTGGTGTTATAGGTGTAGGTGTGTACCACCACATCTGGCTGACTTGCTTTCCTTTTACTGGCCAACAACTGGCTCAGCCTCAAATATTACCCTCACTCTTATCCTCTGAGCTGGTAAAAATACACAAATATATTTATTATCAAATTGGAAGATATCACCTAAGGTATTTATATCTTCATGATTTAACAGCCACCAATTTATTGTTTAAAGATTCATGCAGTATGATAAATGACTAAGTTCTCAGAGAATGACCTGTGTTAGGCTGTGTCTAGATGTCCCCTCAAAGCCTCTTTTGGTCAAGGTGGGGCTTTTTCAGAAGAGGCTGCATCTACCGTGTGTGATCCTGGGATTAAGGGTGTGTGATTACTAAATCAGTCTACTTATTGGTTTGGCACTACCTTACTCCTGGTAGCCTACATAGAGTATAAAAGGGGAAGAAAGACACTGTTAAGGTGTCTCGTTGCTTGGCTACCTTTGATCCACCATGAATTGTTGCCCCTCTGCCCTGTTCCACCCTGCCTTGGAGACAGCCGATGATGGACTGAAGCCTCTATAGACTGAAAATCAAAGAAACTTTTCCGCTTTTAACTTCGGGTGTTGGGTATTTTTCTCAGCAAGGAGAGAAAAGTAACTAAGACAGCCTGGGTGTAGCAGGGTGGAGGTTTGGTGACAAAACCTTAGGTGGTTGTGAGGGCTGATGAGGAGAATCAGATGAGGAGAATCTTGAGTCCAGAAGCGTCATCCTAAGTCACAAAGGCCCAAGGTCAGGGCGAAGAGTCAAACTGTGAGCTAGAAGGTGGTAACTTGTGAAAGACAGAAACAAAAGCCACTTCGATGATTTCCTTCCCTAATCAGGAGACCCCCCTCTCTCCAAACCTCAGCTTAAATGCACAGGGCCGCATGAGGAGTCTATGAGAAAATGTATTTGGCTTTGCAAAAACCAGATAGGAGAAGTATAAGGGAGGCAAGAAAGAGAACTTTTATAATTGCCACAGAGAAAAATCAGTCTTTCAGCAAATCTCTCATCCCTCCAGAGGGGGTTCCTACATAACCATCCCTGAAAGTCATTGTCATTTAATCTACCTTAAAGATCAAGCTGGTCATGCTTAAAGCTGTGGCGTTTACCAGACTGAGGATTAAGCTTCCCCATGAGGTCAGGGCTCAGAGGGGACACATTTATTCCTTTGTCTGGCTCACCCTCATGATGACTTCGCTTCCATGGAGTGAGGGTCAGCTTTCTTTGGAGGTGAGTTAGGGGCTGTAAGGTTGCAGAGCACATCCTCTGGAACCTCGGTAGGATTCTGAGGATAAGGAAGAGAGTAGGAGGAGGAGAATTTGAAGTTCTGGCCAGGGAGGACTGTGCATGCCATAATAAAGATTCCATATGTTTTGTGATTCAGAACTCACTGGCAGGTTGGGATCAGGTAAACAGTATAAGACACAAGGGGCAATTGAGGAAGAAAGACTAGTTTGGAAATTATTGTAATAATTCATAAGAGGGATCTGACAGTTTGGACCAGAGGCTAATAATAAAGATAGCGAGAATGCCTGAGATACATTTTCAAGGTCAAACTAACAGGATTTACTGGTGGATGAAGTGGAGGGGGGTAGGAAATAGGAAATTAAGGATGATGCTAAGTATTTTGGTTTAAGCCCTTTGATGCCATCTACTAATGGGGGGAATTTTGGAAGGAGCATGTCTAGGGTAGAAGGGTCTCCGAAGAGTTTGAGTTTCTGCCTGTTAAGTACAAGGCATTTGTGTGTTCAAGTAGATGTGTCAACCCCTGCGGGTTGATCAATGGAACTGGAGCATGTAAGGCCTCGAAAACTGTGAGTCAATTCTAGGTGTCAACTTGACTTTGTTAAGATACTCAGGTGGCTGGTAACATATCATTTCCGGGTTTAAGTCAGAAGGTGCTTGTGGAGTAGACTGGCATTTGAACCGGTGAACTTCTGGGCAGTGACCAAGGCACCATTCAGTCAGCCGGGGCCCCTAACCGAAGAGACAGGCAGAGGAAAGGGGACTCCACACTCTCTTCTGGAGGGGGTTCCCTTTCTCCCCTTGCCCTTGGATATCAGAACTCCGTGTCCTTCAGCTTGTGGACTCTGGTATTTCCTGGGCTCTCAGGTTCTGGTCTTGGACTGAGATTGCACTTTGCTGGTTCTCCAGCTTCTGGACTTGGACTGAGCCAGGCCACCAGCTTCTCTGACTTTCCAGCTTACAAACTGCCTATCATGGGACTTCTCAGACTCCACTACCACATGAGCCTATTCCCTTAATAAAGCCCATCTGGCATATGTATGTCTATACATTTCTTGTTATGTATTCTTCTGGTTCTCTCTGGAGAACTCTAGACTTTGGTATGAGGAGCTGTTCTAGCAGAACAGAATTTTAAAGATGGGTTTCATTAGTTTGTTTTAAGGTTTCTGGAATTGACTAATATAATAAGAGCTAAAATTATGAAAGACACTCATTCAACTCTAATAATACAGAGAACACTGATAGGTAGTCTCTGATATGAACTATTTATAGAAAAACATGGAATATCTTTGCTGAATACTTTCACTCAGCCACTTATAAAAGTCAAAAGACTCAGTGACTTTTGACTTACAGGCTTAGTTATTTCAACTATTTGTGAAAAACCAAGAAATATAATGATATTGCCTTGTTGCTCCTAATGTCACTGGACAAGGTGATGAATGAAAAGGATGAGCACAGGGATTCAAATTCCTGGCTCCAGCTTTGCATAAATAGCCTAAGAGCTTCCGAGTATGCCCTAAAGTAGAATCCTCTCTCCTGTAGTAACAGGGCTGAGACTGCTGGAAGTTGTAAGTCTTCATTTAAAAATGCATCCTATAATTCATATATAATAGATAAATCATAGTGCTATAGTCCGTGAGAGATGGGTGGAAGACCAGGAACTTACTACCTGTGCTGCCTCATGTCTTAGTCTATTTGAACGACTTTAACAAAATGCTATAAACTGCATGGCTCGAAATGACAATCATTTATTTTTCACAGTTCTGGAGATTGGACCACTGAGATCAGGGTCAGGTCTGATGAGGTCCCTCTTCTAGATTGTACACTGAAGACTTCTCATCGTGTCCCTCGCTGAGCTAAAAGAAAGTGGGGTAGCTCTCTGGTTTCCCCTCAGAAAGGCACTGATCCCACTCACAGGGCCTCTACCTTTATGACCTAATTGCCTCTCAAAGGGCCTTGTACAAATAGCATCACATGGCAGATTAGATTTCAATATAAAAATTTGGAGGGAAACGCAGAGCATTTGGTCTGTAATACCTTCCAAGCCCCAAAGTCCTTTAAGCCCCTTCTCAGAACTCTGAGACCCAAAGGAAAATAATCTGAAAAGCTTGGTCTAGCTGATCTTTTTACCATTAAAGTTGCATGAGTCCATAAGATTGTCCAGTACACCTGGATGATCTCACATCACCCCCCTGTTCTGGACACTGGTTATATCCCCATACCTCAGCTCTGTGTCATCAGCCATGATGGAGTGGAGGAAATATTCTTCTCATAGGGAGACAGGCTCCTCTCCTTTCACCTTTCAAAAAACAGAACCAAAAACAACATAGAAAGTCATTTACAAAACAAGCTATCCTCAGGGAGATGGCAATCTTGTTAACAGTTTAGGCTTGTCAGCAGGAACATCTGTTTTAATAGCACATCTGTATGGGAGTAGCACTTAGCAGGGTAACCTAGGTTTTGTCTTATAGAATTTAATGGATTTTTTTCTTTCTTGTTTTAAAGCCCCTTCCCTATACAATTAGTCAGTTGAAAGTGAAATCATTCTGCTCAGTCTTGAAACAGAAGATCAATAACTGTGGGGAGATGCTCTGTGCGGAATTCCAGGTAGCAGCCATAGCTAATGAAATTGGGTGAGTGATTTCACCGGTGTCTCAGCTCTGACGCCCGGAAGTGCAGGAGTGCTGTCCAGTGGGCCACTGTCCCAAAGGGGAGGGAAGGGGGGAAGCTCCTGGCTGAGATGGATGCAGATGGAAAGGCAGGTATGGGGGAGGGTTTCACATCCCATCTGCAAATGAGAAGAGCAGAAGATTCCGGGGAAGAGGATCTCACAAGGCTTGCATGTGGGAATTGGGAAGGGCTGAGTTTCTATGAAGAAATTCCATTTGACCTTTGAGAAGGTGATTGTGATGTGGCTTTTGTCCTTAAGAAGCAGACAGTACAGTGCATCAGATGGAGAAAAAATTGCATTTGATAATGAGAAAACATTGGGGTACATTCAACAATGAAGATGGGTACACAGGATGTTTCTCATTCTGCATTTTAATATTTTGATCTCCATTTATTATGTTAATTCCCCCAAAGAGAATTAGGAGGGTGTTTACTTGGCTCTGTATCAATTCTTTTCATGTCCTTGGCCTACAGGAGATGCAACGTAAGTGTTGGATTTGAAATTAGCACTTCTTATTTTATTGTTTTTACATGCATTATCTCTTAAATTCCTTAGAATAACCTTTCAAAATGAATAGACCTTACTATGGTTTATCCCCAAACTTGGGATAATATCATACCAGAAATGATGTTTACCAGCTACTCCATATTATGGTGTCAGTAACAAATAAATGCATGATCTGCAGCCAATCCAGAAGTCTGTGCCTTTTAACATGGTATAGCATCCTGCCTCAGGTCTGAATTTCAGTTAAGGAACCAATCCCAAGCTAATATTTTTGTGGGTGAGGGAGGATTGTCATCCCTCAAGTAATGCCATGAAGGTCCATTGCCATGGACATTATTTAATAGGCTTAAATAAAATTTTTGCAAGCATATGTGAGAATTACTATCCCTTTTCACCTTTCGTATATTACTATCCATGTTTTACCTGTGAAGATTGAGTTAAACAATCTCTCCAGTACCATGCAGCTCTGAAGGAACTGAGCTAGGACTTTATAAATAAGATAGTTTCCCAAGAAATCTGCTCTTTCTTTAATATAGACCAAATTTGTTTGGGGATTCTGGGCCAGACTGCCTTATAATGAAGAATGCTTTGACGACTCTAATATGAAATGGGAAAAACAGAACCAAAAATCACTAATAGGAAACTAGTCCTTCCCGGTAAGGCTGAGCTCCAAGCTTTAGTATCAGGCTATGGCAGACACAGTGTCAGTAACATCATTTCTTGAAGCAGGAGACCTAAGTGCAAATCTCAGCTTTGGTTCCTATCAGTTGATAACCATGGGAGAATTACTTATTTCTTTGTGCTTCATAAATATAAGAATAGTACATCTAACTTCCACAAACAGTTATTTGGAGGATTAAGTGGTTTAATATACATAGAGTGCTTAGATCAACGCTTTGTCCAGAATAGATGTTGCATGAAGGTTAGCCAATCCTATTATCTTTCTGCATAATTTCTGTACTTTTCTCTACTAGCATCCAGTACAAATATTCTCAGGGGTCGTTTAGGGTCAAATGTTTTTAAAATGGCCAGAAGTCATAGATACACATGCAGCTCTTCTCCCACTGTATCTGCAAGGCCAGACAACTGTGGGCAGAAAAAACAAGAGATAAACTTAATCTAGGTGTCTCTACCTGTACCTTTACCTTCTATAATTTGAAACAAGGTACAGAAATAAATGCTTTTGAGTGGCTTCTACTACCTAGCTTCATTTGGACAAAGATCTCACTATTTTGGTTTTCTTTTTAGTACTACTGGTAGTTCCAAAATAACATAAAATTGATCATCTAGGATAGTGTTTTGTCACAGACTCTTGTAATTTCTTAGATATCAGTATTCTCCCCTACACTATTACTTCTCCAAGTTGGTCACTGATGGCTTGACCCCTTTTCAGAGGAAGGAAGGAAATACACTGAACATTATCTAAGGGGCAGGCATTTTTCCAGGCATTTAGCATAGGTAATCTCACTACCTGCTTGCAACAAGCCTATGAGATGGAGACTATTATCCCTGCTTTACTGTAGGGACATTGAAGCTCACATTATACAATGTCCCCACTCACTATAGTCACGGAACTAGCAAACAGCTGAACTGGGATTTGAGATGACATTGATCTAACTCCAAGTGTGAAGCTCTTACTTGACTTTTATGGACAAAATTTTATTTTATTACACAATTAAGCCTACACTGGAAATGCAAATGTCACTGGGAGAGGTAACACTGATCTATGTTCATATTAAGGGATAAGATTGCTATCAGATCTTTCCTTCAAAATAAGCTCTGATAAGAAAAAAGGCTGAAGAGAGAATTTACCTGACAATAAGTAACATAGAGAATGTGAATGGAGAAAGGAAAGAGAAACAATGTATGTAGAAGTGTGCTAGTTTCCCATTGGTGCTATGGCACCTTACCACAGATTTAGTGGCTTAAACAACATAAATCTATCATCTTATGGTTCTGGAGATTAGAAGTCTGACATAAGGTCTCATTGGGCTAACTCATGGAGCTAGCCAAGCTGCTTTCATTTCTATGGCTTTTAGAGAAGAATCCCTTTCACCATCATCCAGACAGCAGAACTGAGTTGTATGCTGTTGCAGGCATGAGGTATGTGTCTCTATACTGGCTGTCCAGTGAGGAATCTTTTAGGTCTCAAAGGCTTCTCTCTAATCTTCTCACGTGGGAGCTGCTTCTTAGAAGCAGCAATGGGATGTAGAATCCTTCTCCCACTGCCATTTTGAGAATCAATACCATGCATGGATCGTCACATCCCTGATCCATCTGGAAGGGTTCTCCACTTTGAAAGGCTCATGTGATTAGAATGGACCTGCCCGAGAATAAAGGATCATCTCCCCATGTCAAGGCCCTTGTCCTTAATCAGACCTGAAAAGTCCCTTTTTCAATACAAGGCAATGTAGTCCAAGTTCTGGGCATGGTTCTCTGTGTGGGGAGATACCGTTCTGCTTGCCACAAGGGGACAGTCTCATGGTTGCCCATAAACTGTACCTGCCTCAAAGCTCTCTGCTGGTCTTTTAGTCTTAGGAAACACAGTTTTGCTAATTCTTCCATAGATTTTCTTGAACAGATCTGAAACATCAGGATGAGGGTGAGGAAGAGGGAATGTCTGAACTCCTAGTCAACAGATCCTGACCACTTCCAAAGGGTTTTTGGCCTACCAGCCTTTCCAGTGTCCCTTGAAAGCAATTTGTAGTCTGTTATTCTGTATCATTAACCTAATTAGTGTAATTGTACTCAATTACATAATCAGTGTAAATACATGAAGAATCCCATAATTAGATGATGTAATTAGGTAATTAATAGATGACGTGGGAAAAATCCATAGAAAACATTCTGAAATGGACATGGAGGCTGCATGAAGCAGGCAATTCGCTAACTTCAGCATCTTAGTGAAGTCCCTCTGTTTGGGAAGAAAGATCCAAAATTAATTGGAATCTAACCATAAAAGTCTTATTTTAAAGACTCCTACGGTCTTGCACTATGTTTCTCCACTCCCAATTTTATTAATATATGGCAGGTTCTTTCTCCATGTTACTTATGGGGACAGATACTTCTCCCACAGAACTGAGTACGAAGAAAAAAAATCTGGTCCAATGTCAACCAGATTTGCCACTGAGCCTACAGATAGAGTGTAACTGTTAATAAAGCCATGTCTGTATGACCGAAATAAGCAGACTGCAGCAGAGTTGGCCTGCTTAGTTGAAGTCTTAGCAGCTGATTCACTCTAAGGCACAGTCAGTTTGAACATTGGCCTGTGTTCCTTGCATAACACCTGCAACTCCTGGAGCTCAGTGGAAAGACAGCATCCAACATCCCTGTCAATCCAGCCTCAAACGCATCTCTCAATCCAGCTCTTTCTGCCTGTGGCCACCACCCTGAAGCCAGTCCCTGGTAGGTGTCTAACCTGACCTGCAGCAACAGCATCTGAACTGAACTCCTCGCATCCATTTCTACCCTTTCTCCAATCTATTGTCAAGCAGCCAAGGTGGTCTTTCAATCACTTTGATCTATTGCTTAAAACTTTTAGAGGAGAAAACCTACATGTTCAGCATGGCCTGCAAGACTTCGGTGGTTAGAACTCTACCTGTTATTCAAGCTTTTCTCATACCCAGTCCCCACTACCGCTCCTCCATGAGTCTTCTTCCATGTCTTCAAATGCACTAAACCCTTTGGCACCTTCAGACTTTCCCACCAGTTCTTCCTTTAGCTCAGACATTGTTCCTTGTTCTTTATTGCCTAAATCAATTCATCCTTTGGGGTCCTAGTTCCTTAGAGAGGGGTTCTTTTATTCCTTAGTTTAAAATGTTTTCTCATTACAGTCTCCCATAAAATGTAACACCTTTTTTCCCCTGGCATTCATCACAATCTGTAATTCTGCATTTATTATCTGCAATCTTATTTTATGATCTGTGCCACTCGCTAGATTATAAATTTCAAGAAGGCCACAGTGATGTTTATTTTGTTCACCATGGAATCCCCAGTATCCAGCACACAGTAGAATCTCAATAAATATTTGTGCAACAAGTGACATGTTGAAAGTGGAAACCCTGAGAAACAACAAGCACTATGCTCCTCAGTGGCAAGGGGACAATCAAGGCCAGCAGGATGAGGAGCCGGAATAGGGTTCAGGCTTCACAGACACACACTCTCTGTTCTATGGGACACTGACCACTGTCATGAACACACCTCATGAATGGGGCCACAAATGCTTGCTATTTCCATGCTTTTCCTAAAAAACCAGTAGTGCCTAGAGACAGAAGTCAGGTCCTTCCTCCTCTTCCTAATTTGGTGATAGAACTGAATACATGATTAAGACTAAAATCTGCACACTGGCCATAGTCAGTGATTAATATGGATTGAATAGTAAATCTGCTATATCATGCTATCTCTAAAAGAGATAATCTATAGACAATGACTGTCAACTCTTGTGTCTGGACTCTTATGAAGCACATCACAAAGTGTACTGCAAGCAATAAGTGAGCAGCTAACCCCTCTTCATTTACAGTTGTGACAAGATGTTGTCTTTCTCTCCCTTTATTTTAATTTAAGCTTTCTTTTGAAGAAAAACCTATGTGGCCTTTGCTGTTGACAAAATGTTGACACATTTTTTGGTTGGCTTTCCCTTTCTTTCCCATCATTGCATATACCCTACATAAAGATGGGAGGGAGGAATGCCCACCAGGTGAGGTACACTCAGGAATCAACTGGTCTCCTTTATGAGCAAGTGGAGGAAAACAGAAAAAGGATAAATGTCCACTGAGGCAAAAGTATTTGAGTCACAAAGAGTAATTAACACCCCTGTCCCTCAACACTGAACCAAGCTAACCCAAGAGTAGGAAATCAGCTTGGATTTTCACTTTTCATTTGCTCAGTATTGTGGCATTTAAAGCCATTTCCCTGAGAAATATTTCACTGAATTGTAGTAATTTCATATTCATTTATGGTTTAATAAATATTCACTGAATACCTCCTACTTGCATGGGACCGTCTTAGTCTCTGGATATACGTGAAATCTTCTTTCTAGCAACTGCCTTCTCACAAAGCCAGGTATCTGGGTCATTTCTCTAAGAATGTGAGGAACCTAGACCATCCTCAGGAAGACAGATGGCTCTATCTAGATTTATATCCATAGCAGAGGACACACATGGCAAGTCCTGACTGGTGTGACCGAGACAAACATGGCACTCTGCTTCAATGAGACTTACTGTCTAGCCAACAAAATGAGACATTGCACAACTAATTCTAATAATATGTGGTAAGGATTATGCTAGGAGAAGTACCTGGTGCATCACAACACTTCTTAGGGCAATGTGACCAAGTCTAGGGCTTCAGGAATATAAAAACTAACATTTAAGCTGAAATTTGCAAGCTAGGTAAGACTAAGGTAAAGGGCTGCCTGGTATGGTAGTGATTTCACCTCCCCCCCCCCACACACACTTTTTGAGGGAGAGAGAGTGTATGCCCAATGATAATGAAGTAGACATTGGGAAGGATGTTCCACGAAGCCAAAGGGTTTATGTCATATTCATTGAACTGAATGGGAGAGCTTAAATATGAGTGGACTGTGAATTTCTAGGCAAAGAATTCCTCCTGTCCCTAACAGGAGAGAACTCCTTGAGGACAAGGAAGCTCCTACTCTACATTTTATAGAAATAAAATATTTTGAATCTTATCTTCCAAAATGCGTACTATATATATGATGCATAAAACTATATAAGGTATAAAATGTTATTCACTAGTGTGTATCTTGTTTGGCATCACACTTATATCAACATCGGGAGAAATATGTTGAGAAAGTTTTATAGTGAGTGCCCAAATGACCCAAAGCTATTCTCTATGATTCTTTAAAGAAAGTGAATTATAGAAGGATGGCTCTGTAAGAAATTTCAAATGAGAATTATGGAGGGAAGCTTGTTACAGTCTGTCTCATTCCTACCTTGCTGCCTTCTCACTGCCAACCCCTGTCTCTGGGTCAGCTCCCCAAGGGCTGGAGTAACCAGCACCATTTTCAGGGAGATAGATGATTACACACGGCTTTATTGCCTGCACCAACAGGACACAGATAGTGTCTGTCGGGCTGGGCTGACCAGCCTCTACCGTGTGAGGCAGCAATGGCTCTAGTGGGATGCCAGCAGGCACATATATTGATCGTAAATAATGTCTCAATGTCCTACAGTGGGTCATAAATCAAAGCGATTTCAAAATATCTTTCTCTCTGTTTCTTCCAATGGGCTGCGTTCTGACTTTGAGCTTTTTTTTTTTTTTTTTTAGGGTTAGTGCATAACCTGAGCCTCTTGACCACTGTGGGTCAAATCCTTTTCTTAACCTTCTGCTCCTCGGGCTCTGGAGGGCTTCTTATAACCAGCTCTGTCTCTGAGTACACATCACTGGGATAACCCAATAGCTGTGAAGGCTCCGCACTCTGCCTTCTGTCAACACTTGGTGAACACACTGGTGGCTACTTGACAGGCTCCACTACTGTTTGCAGAGGAATTATTTCTCTTAGTGAAAACATTAACTATTACATAGATGCACAGAGCTAAGAACAGCCTATAGTTCACCCTATTCAATGCACCCCCCACCCCACCCCTTGGACCAGCTGAGGCAGGAAAGAGAAAATGGTTTGCTTGAGCTTATCCAGGGATTTGGAAAAAGAGGAGTGACCTACCTAATTGGAGTTTGGAAGAAGGAACTAATCATACCCAGAACTGAGTGGGCGTGGTCTGAGTGGCTCTCTTGTTCTGAGATAAACTTGGCCTCTGCAGGAAGTGAGGAAGGAGCCTGAAATTGTCCATATATCAGTGACTTGAAGGGTAGGTTTAATTCTTGGACAAAACATTACATAGTCCATGCTTCTTGTGGACCAATCTTCATCTTCCAATCTAGCTTTTTATGATGCTGATGTTTCCATCCCCAACTCCGGGGCCTATCTTTTACTGATTCCAAATTCAGAAGGAAAAAAGGAACATTATTAATGGCTAGTCTGAAAATTCTCCCACATAACTATCTTGATGTTGCTCATAATATTAACATGTGGATATCTATAACCTAGTCAAGGCAATCCTTGGCTTCAGCTAACATAGTAGCTTGACTTCTAACTTCACCCTACCTGCCACACTATAAGAATGAGTTGCAACCGAAGCAGCTTTCTTTCTGGAGAGACTTCATGATTTCCAGAGGTCCTATTGATTCCAGAGATCCTGGCATTCTACCATTGCTGATTCATTCATTTCAATCCCACATTTCTTCAGAAAGATCCTTTCTTCCTGCTCATATCTGGTGTCTTCTTGTAGAGTCTTTGTTCTTGGTTTGGGTGAAAGTCCCCTCAAGGCCCATGGGTTAAAGGCTTGTTTCCACCCTGCGGCTGCATCAGTGCCTTGAGAGGTGGGGCTTAGTGGGAGAGAGTTAGGTCACTGGGGCTCTGCCCTTCAAGGAGATATTGGGACTCTGATTCCCTTTCTTCTCTCTTTTGCTTTCTGGCCACCATAAGACAAAAAGGCCTCCTTCCCCACATGCTCCTGGCATGAGGTGTGGCCCCATCTAGAGCCCAAAATCACAAGGTGCAGTGAATCACCAGGGACCCAAGCCTCCGAAACTGTGAGCTA
Organism: Heterocephalus glaber; assembly: GCF_000247695.1. The sequence goes on along the minus strand of NW_004624826.1, from coordinate 2,885,925 downwards.
AAACAAACCCTTCTGTATTTTCAGTTCATTATCGTCAGTGTTTTGTCAGAGATGGAAAGCTGATTAACTTAGTGTTTGAGAGGAGGAAGCATGGGTTTTGAATTCAGATAGGAAGAATTTCAAAATTGAGTCTGTTTCCTTATCTGAAATATGGCAATATAGCAGCCAAAATAGGCCAGGTTTTCCTACAACAAAAACAACTCTAGCATCTTTATGGATTAACACAACAAAGATATGTTTCTAACTCACACAGAGCCTGAAGCTGGTCTAGGCAACCTTCTTCTATGCTGCATCTGGAAGAAGTGGCCCCTTAGATCACCATGGCGGGTGGAGACAGAACTATAGAATAAAACACTGGCAAAGAAAGTTGGAAGTGAGACACGCCACTTCTGCCTACCTTTCTTTCTCCATCATTAGTACCATGATTATGCCTAGTTTCAAGGAGTTGAGGAATCATAGGGATAGAGTACAAGGAGCTCAAGAAGAAGCATGTATTAGTGAAAAATGAGAACTCCATAGAGAGTAGTTGGACGTATAAGGTTGTTATGAGTTAAATAGGATGATATATGCATGATTGATAACTCCTGCTGGCACCCCATAAATACTACCTGAAGCTTAGGGAACAAGAAAGGGTAGAAGCAGTGACTGGGAGTCCAGAAAGGGTGGCACAAGTGACCTGGTTGCCCATGTATTTCACAGGAGTATAAAAGGGAGAGGCAGGTCATCTCTGCTTTGCTTCTCTCTCAGCCTTGGTAACCTCTACTGGCAAAAGAACATACTATGCCGTGCGAACTTACTTTCTTCCATGTGTGTGTACTTTCTCTTCAGATGGCAAGGACAGAGGAGCCAGCCAGCCTGATGGTGAGATGTAGCAACCATTCTCATTGTTTCATGGATGTTTGCTTACGTTACAGCACAGTAAGAAACGTTATCTTTGCCTTCATTTTGAAGTTCAGGAAGATGGCTCTTACCAATAATACAGTGGACCCTTGACTTAGGAACTCAATTCATTCACGAGGGCTGGTTGTAACTCAAGTTGGTTAGTTGAAGGCTCAGGGTCCACTACAGACTTCAAATTTCTTCTGTGTACAGGTGGACCTCAGTGTCTTAGAGAGACATTGGCCCAGATTTCTCAATTAACCCCACACAGGAAAGGATGTTGTACTGTTCCTAGCACAGCTGGCATTTGAGTCACAACTCGAGACTTTGGTAGTAAGTTAAAACTAAATTCTGGTTGAAACCCAAGTTGTTTGTATGTCAGGCCAGTCGTAAACCAAGGGTCGACTGTTAGTGGCTGTGTAAGTCACTTTTCTGGTCACTGGGACACAATACCTGATACTCACAACTTAAAGGAGGGAAGTTTATTTTGGCTCACATTTTAATTCCACGGTCAGCTGGCTCCGTCACAGGAAGGGCACGTTGAAGGGGTCTGGTGGGGGAAATCTGCTCACATCATTGCTGTCAGGGAGCAGAGAAAGAAGGAGCCGGGAAGGAAGACACACCCTTCTAGGTCACACACCCAGTGACCCACCTCTTCCTACCATGCCCTACCTGCCTGCAACACACTGAGCTACTGATTCATAAGTGGATTAATCCACGATGAGTTTATAGAACCCATATGATCCAATCACCTCCCAAAAGTTCCACTTCGGAACACATATGACTTTTACGGGACATCCTAGATCTAAACCATAATCTAATAGTTCATAGTTTACTATATACTATATGACTTCATTGTAATGAACTATTATAATGGAGTTCTTAAAAACAGTGGTTTATGGAAGAATACTCAGGAAATGTTAGCTATGATTATTAAACACAATGCCTTGTCGATTTCCATCCTAATGTTTATAGCAAGTTATTAGTTCATTTGTTTTGATAATCTTTTCTCTTGCACTAGAAAGTAGGTTCCATGAAGCAGAGGCTTTATCTACCTTATTTGTCATTGCATTCTCAGTAGAGCACAGTTTCCCTGCTGAGTGAATGTTTGTTATAAATAAATGAATAACATGAAAGAAGCCATGGGAAGGAGGGCTCCAAGATGATTTGGACTTTGTCCCTGCCCTTCAAGGACTCAGGTCTAGTGAGGAGACAAGGCAGGTATAAAAACAACCCAATACCAACACCAACATAACAAAACACAGAAAAAAAGAAATAAACCCATAAAACTTAACATTGGGTAAAAGAGAGTTGACGTTTTCCAGTCAAGACGCCCAGCGTGATGCTGAGTCAGCAGAGGGGGGGCGGCCAGGCTGACATGTCTGAGAAGGCGTCTGAAGGGCCTTTCTCATTGAAATCACGATAAATAATTAATTATACATTTTTGTAGTGTTTTCAGTTTATTCGTCTAGACTAGATAGATGAATTAAAAAGCAAATCATCTGCATTTAGCATATAACTTACTGTCAGTTTTCCACTTTGCAGATAAGAAATAGGGTGCATCTTGTAACTCTGATCAGCGCATCCAGCGACAAACATGGCCGTTCCCTTTGGTCAGGCTAGGGATAGGCTGTCTTTTGATTTGAATACAGTGCTCTTGACTTGCCAGTCCCACCTCTGCAGATTCAACCAAGGACAGATTGAAAATAAGTGAAAAGATATTGTATCTCTTCTGAACAAGTGCAGACTTTCTCGTGACTATTCCTGAAACACTGTAGTGTGATAACTATTTACACAGCGCTTACATTGTGTCAGATGTTACAAGTAATCTAGAGATTATTCAATGCCTATTGAAGGCTGGTTGTTTCTCAAGGCAGGGCTTACTTCCCAGGTGCTTAATTCCAAATTGCAAGAATAGTTAAAAATAAAGAGATATTGTTAAAGGTTGCAATACTTGAGAAACCCTCAGAGATCCCCAAGTTTTCTGTAGGTCCCTGAAGAGGTCTCCTATGGAGAAAATCACAGGGTGTCGGTATCTTTCTCTGCATCCTGCTGTCTATGCATCTGGGAGAAGATGCTGTAGCCAGACATGAGAGGGCACCATTCGTACCTGCACTGGCAGGTAAAAATGGAGACACCCAATAAGGCTGATGCCATTTTGACTTTTGCTTCTTACTTTACTAGGTTGCCTTGACAACTGCCATAGAAGGTGAGACTTCTGCAACATGTAAATCTTAGAAAATTCTCACTGAGATTGTTCATGGTTCTCTGGCTCTGTCTCTTCTTTCAAAAGTGTGGCTTCATTTTCTTCACACCAAGTATGGGGATGATCTACTCTATCCCAGTGCAAAAACCATCTCCCTCCACACAGGTGGGGCTGGCTTCCTTCCTGCTGAGAATTCTCCAGAGGGAAAGGGTGCCCCAGGGAGTCTTTGAAATCACAAGCATTTAGAGGAAAATTGAAGCTCTGTGGAATTTCAATCTGCCTTCCCTAAAAAGGCAGATAGTTTTAAATCATTGCTCCATTAAGTCTTTTGTATTCCCCAGTTAGTACTTTCCATATTTCCATATTTCCGTTTTCCATCATTTTTTTCTTTTAGAACTTCTCTGCTATTCTCCCACAACTTTCTTCTCACTGTGTCCTGTGACTCCAGAGGAGCTGACAGTTTCTTATTTCGACTTCAGGAAGACTAACTTCTGTCCCAGCAGGTGTGGCCCAGTTATCTTGTGGAGATCATCAAAGGGACTGAGAGAAACCTTGCTACCCAGGATTCTTGTCAGGAAGGTGCTTTTTTCCCCTTGGCTCATGGAGAAATTACTGGACCCAAGCCTTCTGAGCCGCTGACTTCTGTCTGGATCTGTGCTGCTTCTCCTGTTGTGACTCGTGGGAGTGCTGAACCCAGAGGAGGGAGGGAGGGTCCCAGACCAATGGTCATGTTCTTCCCAGATTCAAGGCAAAGGCTGGTAGCTGGCACAGGCCACTGAAAGAAAGATGGATGTGTGGGCTTTATAGATGTGATAGCTAAACATATAAAAGACACCCTGAGGGGTATTTAGTTCAATTGATATATTTTACATGTTGGAAACTAAGTCACAGAGCAGGGAAAAACTTATCCAAAGCCATGTAGCCAAATAGCATAGACAAGATTGAAAAAGATCTCTTATGATTCTAGCCAGTGTTTGTTGTCCTTTATTCTGAATACTAACGTGTTTTTCTGGAATAAAGATGACTTAATGAAACTACTTATATGAACATCACAGAACTGTTTTGTTAGGGTGTGTACCATTAAACTTTCTTTTTGGGGCAGTGGGGTACTAGGCATGAAACCCAGGGCTTCTGTACTGAGTTATATCCCAGCACTCTATATTTCATTTTATTTCGGCACTGGGGATCGAACTCAGCACTTTGCACTTATGAGGCAGGCATGCAGCCACTGAGCTAAATCAGCACTCTTTATTTTTTATTTTGAGACAGGGTCTCACATAGTACTAAGTTTCTCAGTCTGGGCTTAAGTTTGTGATCCTCCTGCCTTAGCCTCTCAGAGAACTGGGATTACAGGTGCGTGCCACCACACCTGGACCCATTAAATATTTACCAAAGGAAATAAACTTATGGAGTCTTTGGAAGAGGTCGATGTACTGAGCAACAGTTCTTGAGATTCTTATTCTCCATGGAACAACATTCATTCATTCAGTTTCTTCATCAGATCTTTAATATCTACCACAGAGTTGCAAGGCACAAGGCAACAGGGAGAATAAGAGAATGGCCCAGCATTGCATCAGCTTGTAAAAATTTGTACAAGAGACAGCATTTGACCTGGATATTGACACTATGATTCCAAGTGGAGTTTGTTTCAGAAAATGTCCGAAAGTAGAAAAAAGCACAAAGAATGCTTAGGAACCATAAGTATCTAGTCCTTCCAGGACCAAGCTTCCTATAAGGAAATGATGGCATGTAAAGCTGAATTACAGAGACTTTCCTATTCTTTCATGAATACATTCCCAGGCCTGGTTAATTAAGTAGGCATCCTAGATAAACCCAGCTTAACTTTTTCAAGGCTCTATATAATTTGTCCTTCACAAACTCTTCATCGACAAGCACATTCCATGTCATACAGTCATTAGGTGAGCAAAGAGTGAACCCTTAGTAAGGTTAAAAGGATCACTGTCTAGCAATGTGCCTTTAATAAGAATTAATTTCTCAGGAAATGGAAGAGGAGCCAACTAGCCCTTGAGGGCCAAGTCCTTTCTATCACTGATTTTTGTACATAAATATTATTGGAAGACTGCCATGAACATGGGTTTATGCATTGTCTTCGATGGCTTTTGCACTGAATGGCATTATCTGGCAGCTCTCAGATACCGTCAGACCTGCAGAGCCTAAAATATTTGCAATCAGGTCCTTTCCAGAAAAAGTCGGCCAATCTGTGGATTAGAGCACGGAGAACAAGTTGAAAGTGCTATACAGGTTGTGGGAATACGTGTGTTAGAGCTTGGGCTGCTAGAGGCGCGGCCTCGGCAAGTGAGTGAAATTCACTAAAGACAAGGACAGGGTACCAGATCTAGGAGGAAATGAACATGTAACTGCATAAGACAAAATCAAAAGAATCCATTTTCTATGAGGCAGAACAAGGACGCGGTAGTCATCAGAGCTAGCCACTGATCATGGTCAGCAATGCAAAGCAAAGTCCTGGAGATCAGCAAGAGCTGTCGGGTCATAACGACAATTATTGCAGCATCGGTTAACGTTTATTGAGAGAACACCTGTACCCGGTGATATTTTCAGAGCTTCATACAACTACTGTATATATTATCTCGGTTAATCCTGATAGCAATGTGATTATTGGGCTGATTTTCAATATGACAATATCAAGGCTGGGATAAAGTAATTCCCTAAGGTCACAGATCAACTAGGTAGTGGCTCCGAGACTTAACTTTGGCCAGTGTGATTCTAAAACCAGTATGCAATATTGCTGCTGTATAATAAATCCTTGTCATTTATAAAACAGGTGTGACTTTATGAAAAAGCTGCTAAGAATACAGTATAAGCAATGGGAGTGATTAATTCACCAATAAAGGCAAATTGCATAGGACACCCTGTAGATCTTCAGGAAGAAGTATGACTTGTTAAATTTAAGAAAGCTCAATTTCAGGGTTTGGTGGATGGGAAGAGAAAATCTAGCTAAGGAAGCTCCCAATTGACTCAGCAAGGTGCTATCTTGGATAGTTAGCAGAGTACAGCATAATCTGTTTCCTGCAAACCTTCAGGCCCACAGAGAACAGTTCTGATGAAAGCACTCCTTATCCAAGCCTGCCTGTCTTCTCCAAGTAGAAAAGAGTTTGGGATCCATCAGAAGATTATTCCAGTTGAGGGAAGTAGGTCTCTGTCTCTGTGTCAGGTCAGGTTTCCAGAGAAGTGTACGCTGAGATGGACATTTGACTGCAGCAGATTCCTTGCAAGTGCTGTGGAGTGCAGCACCTGTTTTAGAGTGCGGGACAAAGAGCAAGCAAATGAAGAAATTGATTTATCCTGAGACATGAGCCTATGTCACAGGGAACATGTGCTGGGCTGGCACTTCAGAGCAGTCTCTCGAATAAAGGCAAGTTTTCTGGGCCCATGTACTCCTACATGGACCTTACAGCTGTTCCAGGTTGGGGCAGAATTTTGGACAAGGTTGCTTACTTTGGTCCAAAGAGGGGCTCAGCTGTCAGTCATGTCTCCTTGAGTCTGAAGGAATCAGTGCCTCAATACTAAGAAGAATTTGAGAGGTGTAGTTCAGTATCCACCACAGTATGTCATTCATTTTATTTTTCCTGTATAGCCTGAGTTGGAAACTTCAGACCTTCAGATATCATCAATGAACAGTGTACCTGATTCCAAAGATCCAGTTAAAGAAAATAACATAAAATCTTATGATTTTTAGCCTTATATGGAATGCTTATGGACTCCCATGTTTTTCCGTCTTTAAGCTTTTGTCCTTCACGCTAAGTGTGCAGGCATAACATGTCACAGAGGTGGTTGAGGAACGTGTCGGAGTGAGATGACTTCATGGTGCTACCTGTGTAGAGTGTGAGGCCGAAATCAGTTTCCATGGTTTCATTACCTTCGTTATACTTGGAGCTAAGGTTTTCACATGTATATATTTTACATTGAAATGGGCCATCTTTGCTTGGGAGAGTCCCCTGTGGGTGTATAAGGTCTGGGGGGAACTGGATTGGGAAAATGAACTAAGTTTTCAAGATTTCTTCATTTTTGTGATTCCCAGAATTTAGCTTGAAACAAAATGTTGAAAACAGTTTTGAAAAATTAACTTTCATGAATTTTTCCCTCCATAATTTCCTCAGGCTAAACTATACTAAGTCTGACTTCTGGAACACATAGCATGTTTTAATTAGGAAGATCATTGGATCTTCCCAGTTAATGTATCTGACCTGTCGTAGACTCTATACAGGAAAGAGTGTCTACCTGCTCAAAAGTTCATGACAGAGCTATAGAGAAGAGCATATTCTCTCAGAAACTTTGGACAATGAAAGGAAAGTATCTATGAATACTCAGACCATCTCAAGGGAAGCTAATTGAAGGGCTTACAGATAACATAATAGATTAGGGACAGGAAGTGAAGTATTGAATCCAGGTGTCATGCACTTAGAAAAGAGTGATAGACAGAGGAAATTGGCTAGAATTTTCAATCTTCCACCCCCCCCCCAAATTTAAGATTATTTGCTGCCTACCATTTTTTTTTTCTTGGTATGCTAGACAATTTAACATTCACAAGCTCAGCTAATTGCAACTATTGAAGTTAGGTGTTAGTTGCCTTATTTATATATAAAGAAACTGAAACTCACATAATTTTTGAGTGAATTGTCCCGGTAAATCCTAAATTTCTCATGTGTTCAAGGCTCTATGTATTAACCAAACAAATGATTTTTTTGGACTTAATTCCAGGATACCATAGAAGCATCCAGAGATTTAAAAAAAAATACTTAAGACTTTATTCCTGATTAATATGACTTTAGTTCTCTGTGAAAGTCCTGGCCATATACTATGTGGTTAGATGAAATTAAAAATTTCACTTTATAAGTTCGCCTCTTTTAAAGGTCATTTTCAACTCACTTAGAGGTCCTGGGGAAAGACTAAGATCAGTGTGGTAAAATGGTCCAAAGGATCTAAAAATAAATAACAATAGATTATGAGACTTTCGTGTAAGTGGTGCTGAGTAGAATGATTTTGCAGGGTAATTGTGATAGAGATGAATTGAATTGGGCAACCTATTCAGGTTTTAGGACAGTTTCAATAGGCATACATGAAAAAGAGATGGTTGCCTAGATCTGAGCTAATATCATCATCTGCAGTAGCTGTCAGACTCCTTGAAGCTCTAGCTCTGTTCATCTTAGCCCAATCCTTTGTTAAATGACAGGAAGTTCACTACATCTGGGTTAAGAGTAGTGGGTTCTGGCCCAATTTTCTACCTTATTACCATGGTGAATATTGGCAAACTATATCATTTCCATAATTATTAGTTTTTTACCTTACAATATCAGCCTCACCTATAACCCAGGTTATTTTAAGCTTCAAATGACAAAGTAGATACAAATCCAATGACAGCTTGTATTGTTATCCAAATGTGTGTGTGTGTGTGTGTGTGTGTGTGTGTATGTGTAGTACCTTTAACCCAGTGGAACTTAGAATGCTATGTCATGCATAATGAAATCTTAAAAATATTATGTTCAGTTTTCTTTGGCAATCACTTATAATTCTTAGGAAGTTTGATAAGATAAAATGTACAAAATTGCCAGTGTTGAGAAATGAAGCACTTTTGGAAGAGGTTTCACCTATTCAAGTGAAAGATATTTTATATCTTGTAAAAAGTAGGGGGATGAATCAACTCTTAAGTGATCTCATTGTGGACAGAGGCCAGAGGCCCAGGCTCATCTCAGTCACAGGACACAGAGAACCAACTCCAACTCCAGATGCCTTCAGAAATGACACTGATTGTTCCTGACCATTTTCTTGGGTTAATATTGGGGTTCACCAAAGGTTTTACTTAATGTACCAAACAGGAAGTTTCCCAGAAAGCCTCTCTAGATATTACTTTTCCTCTTCAAAGTTCCATACTGATGGCAGTCACTGAAGGTCCCTCTTGCTGTCTTTAATCAGTTTAGCTTCTTTCCCACCTACTTCCTTCTGTAAACAAGTGCCATGTTGCTCCTTTATGTCATCACAAGTGGCCCCTCAACTTCTGCTTCTGCCTAGTAGACAGATTACATTACTGTTGGTCAGCATTGTGTTTATGGTCTTTGGCTGCTTGAATAAGAAATGCTTATTTTATGTTTTCCTACTTTTCTTGTGAATAATTCTCACAGCCCATTTCCAGAGGATAAAACTCTTCACACCATTATGAATGTAACCGATTACTCTTTGGTGAGGTTAACATGAGAATCACCTGTAGACTTTTAATCAGGACTATTCTATCTCTTGGTTCCATCTTTCTTTCTCCTCAATACTGCATTTTGGTCCCCAGGAGAGAACAAAATTCCATAGTTTAACAATGCAAAATACTTAACTGAAGTTTGTATTCAGCCACCACAAACGCCATTGATCTGTGGAAAATTTGACTTCCAAAGTTTCAGTAGCTGAGTTAAAAATACACTTTTGGAACACAATCCACAAGCAAGTTTAACCTAACCAAATGATAGCACCCAATTTTATTTTTTCCCTTAGGAAACAAGATCAGTGATACATAGCTATGCACATATTTCCACACACTTACCCCTTTGTTGCAGCTGCTCAGATAAGAATAAGGCATAGGTTAAATGTACTTTACGCTGTTTCCCTTAAACTCTGCTCCTTTCTCTCCATCACACGATTGCATATCATAATGAACACAGGTGAGAGTGATATTACTATTGGGATAATTTTGCATATACTTTATTTTTTTGAGTAAATGGATTGCAAATGCCCACGTTTTCTTTTTAAGGTAACAGACTACTTTGATAAACTTCATAATCAATCATGATTTACTCCAGTTCTGTGACATTATGGTTGAGAACTGTTGATTTGGGATGGGAGTATAAATTTCTAATATTTTTCTGAACTTCTCTTTCCTCTTCCCCACAGTCTTGCTGGCTGGGGATCGGAGAGCAATTACAAACTTCCCAGGGTTTGTGTGGATTGCAGCCATGTATATTTCTCTGCAAAGGGTATATAGAATAAAAGTGTGCATTGCAGAGGCAGTTAAGTGAGCCAGATATAGAAAACCAAGGCAGATAACGATATGGCCTCAGGCCTAACATGGCTGAAGTCATTCCTTCCTGACAAGACTAACGGCTCTTTTGCCCTGCAGGGCCTCAGTTCCACAGAACTCTGGGGTGTCATTCTTCTCTCCCCGGAACACGTGAGGTCATTAAGAGAAACACTGATGCCACGCTAGAGGCCATGATCTTCCCTGCCACCAGGTTACAGTTGACACATGGATGACATTTCTTTGGTGTCAAATCCAGGCAGAACGTTGTCCTACTTGTCCCAATATCTGTTGGAAATCAGCTCTTGGAAGGAATTTAATTGGTTCTACCTCCATTCAGATAAGACTGAGAAACAAGGATAAAATCACCACACAAGGGCAGTCCTGGATTGCAAACAAACCTGGAAGATCCGTATGTGCAAACAGCACTGCAAGAAAGAGCACATGGATGTGTGACTTCTAAGTAAACAATAATATGATGAGTGTATACTTATCCATATTTATGTGCACATTTGTACAAGGTACCTTTGGGTATATATTGCAATGGCCATCCTAATAATAAGAATATGGACATATTTGATCATTAGAAATTTAATTTCTGAAGTTAGTAATAATGGGCATAATGTATCATTCTAGGGGATAAGTGTTTTTCCTTCCATGCTCCAATGATGTGAATGCTTTATCTTTTTTCCCTTACACCTCCCTCACCAGGCAGCATATAATTCATTGTACACCTTCACCATATCAATCCACCATTCTTTCAAATCCTTCAGATGATTCTTCTGCTGGGCTTAGACACAAAGCACAGAGCAAAACTATAGCAGAAGTAACTTTTATTGTCTCCATAATGCTGCATTGGAGAAGTTCTCTTTGCCAGGGCCTGCGCTACTGTCAGCAAGAATTAGTCCCAAAATCAGGGATATGTTTACCTGTGCCCCTACCATTACCTGTTATCAACCTTACTACAGTCTACAGTAGCTTTCATCAATATATTCAATCAAAGGAGGAGGTGTTTTTGCCTATATAGGTAGGGATTGCCAATGAAAGTGAAAGGAAGCAACACATAAGCCATATAATCTTAGCTCTGCCATTGGACAAGTGGTCCAGACATAGAGGCATCTACAAGCCTGCAGTTCATGAGTGACAGAGCTAGGATGAGAACATGTGTTCTCAGTGAATCACTCTTTCCTACATAGACAGTATGAGCAGCACCACACAAGACTCAAGCAAGTCTTGCATAGCCTTGCAGAGCCATATTAATATTTCAGATGTATATTATATAACTGTACATTTAGGAAGTCCTGACTTAGGTTTTACTTTAGGTAATGTTTTACACAGGCATTAAAAATCCTTTTTTATATTGATATTATAATTCCAACTTTACAGATGAACTGAAGAGAAGCTCAGAGAGATTAAACAAATTGTCCAAGCTTAAACAGTTTGTAAATATCTATTACATATTACCAGACCATTTTAATTCAAATGCATTGCTTTTCATCACACAGAGGGACACTACAGTTGCTTCACAAAAAAATCATAATTAGTACCATTTATCAGATTCTTACTATGCGTCATAGATACTATTTAATTCTTATGAATTTCCTGTGGGTAAGTATAGTATTATTATTTCCATTTTATATATAGAAATTAGGCTCTGAACACCTGTATGATAGTGTGACTAAGAATTGGAATCACTAGTTGTTCTCCCTGGGTTTGAATCCCAAACTCAACTGTTACCAGATCCAGGACATTTGCCAAGTCATTTTACTGCCAGAATGTCTGTTTTCTCATTTAAAAAATATAGGCAATAAGGTTGCCTACCTCTTAGAAGTGTTGTAAATGTTTTATGAATAAATATATGTAAGGTATAAAATACAGTTCCAGGCACATAGGAGGCATTTAATAAATATTAACTATTATTTGTTAATGTTATTTTTTTGAAACATTTACTTCAGTACAAAAAGGAAGTTACTAGAAAACAATTAGGGCTTTGTGATAAAGTCTGAGTTCTTAACAGCTGTGCAATTCCGCCCCTTCAAAAAGTCTTACTTGGATAAATTTATAATTTAACTTCTTTTTTGCACAGTTTCGTTTGTCCAAGGCTTTCAGAGTAAGGATTATCCACTGAAACTTGGATCTCTTTAATAAAGCTGCTCCAAGCCCTCTAGCCTTCACTGAGCTTAGTCATTTGAGATTTTATTAAATTCTGTTGTGACATGTATTAAGTATGTCTCCTCAATTAGACTGCAATTCCTTGAGAGATAAGAACATTTCTGCCTCTCCTATGACGATTCCTTCTGAGATAAATGCAAAGTTGGATTTTGATGGAAGGAAATGGTGAGAGACTATGTTTTCATTAGCTCATCCTCTCTCTGGTGAAATAACCCTCATCCATTCTTAATCTTTGTGGTTCAGGCATGGTTGATAGCCATCTTCTACTTCAGCCATTTCCATTAAATGGTGATCCAGGCCAGCCTTCCCTGGTACTATGCACTTTCTCTTTCTGGTTACCATAATTGGCTCAGGTACAGGCAAGTGATTCAAGCCCAGCTCATCAAGCAGATTTAGATGAAAGAAGAAGAGAGAGAAGTGGGGGGGAGCATGGTAGGGGGAAGGGAGAGAGAGAAGAGGGGAGAAGGGGAGGGAAAGGAAGGCAGAAGAGGAGAGAGAGAGAGAGAGAGAGAGAGAGAGAGAGAGAGAGAGAGAGAGAGAGAGACACTGCTGCATTACATAATTCAGCTATTCCTGAAGCAAACTATGCCCCTGGATTTGTTGTACTTAGAGTTTACGCGAGTAAACTTTTTACCACTTGCAACCCGAACAGTTAAGGCAAATATGAACTTGAATAACTGATCTGTGCATGAGATCTCCATGGTATCCGTTGCCCCATAGGAGTTTGGTAAGAGTGAGGATGGCTGTCTCCTGCGTGCTCTTTGCTCAGGCAGGCTGACTCTGGCAGTTTCCTTTGTGAGTTCTTCATAATAGGGACTTAGAAGACAATCACAAGTCACTTTAAATTAAGTTTCCTGGAATGGGTTTAATCTAATGAGGTCATTAACACACAGCGGTGTATCAGGGTTGCCTGATAGCATCTCGGAACAAGGGCTGACTCTTCCTTCTGTGAGAGTGGGGAGCACACACTGCACGTAGGCCAACACCTTGTGAACCTGATATGAAAGACAGAGATGAAATAGATATTAATTTCCAGTCCAGACAGGATGAGTGTAAAATAATGCCTCTTGGTATGATTGCCTGTTGGTCTCTATTAATGAAACCAGTGACATCTTTTACTGAGAGCAAACATGCACAGATATGGGAGGGCCATAGCTGCATTTATACATCAGAAACAGGATTGTGAGGAAGACTGCCATTTTGGCCATGGATAGGCCCAGTTTCTGCTCTGGGTGTGGCACAAACAAGCTTTGTGGTTAAAGGCTTGTGCTGAAAATCCCCTTGCTGTGTTTCCCCCTTGTGGCCAGGGGCATGGGGATGCACTAGTGACAGGTTTCGGGTTACCAGTCAGTGCTGAGCATCTGTTGGACCCCAGCAGCTGGGCTAGGCACTGTGCTCCATCCAGCTTGGCTAAACCGCCAAAAGCTTTGACAAAATGCTTAGCTGCATTTGGAAAAATTACCATTTTATTCTTATGTATTAATCCAACACTCTTGGGTGTGTAACTGCCAATAGTGTAGTGTTTCATAAAATGATCTTTCAAGTGAAAACAATTGGTAGCGCTTCTCCAGGCATTTTAATGGAACTGCAATGGATTTACAAGGAAGAAAGGAGTAGCCTTGAGGTGGCTTTGGAAATGTTCTACTCAGATGTCTGTTTCAAAGAACCTGCTCCAGTTGCTGCTCCTTTGGATCCACTATGATATGTTCTCTGAAGCGCACTTCCCATAGCACATCTCCAGCCAGTGACTGAGCAAGACCGTGACCCCAGGCCTAGCTCATGCTTCCCAACACAGGAATCCTCTCATGGAGAGCTTTGTTGGGTGACTGCCTGTAGTGCTTTTCTGAGAACATGTCGTATCTGTGGACCTTCTTCCCCATTTTTCCTTCTCTGACTTCATTCACTATGTCAGTGCTGCATCATATATTATAGCCCCCTACCCCTTTCCTCTTCATAGGTATTTTCTTTAATAAATACGTTAAGCATCTGATCCTATTCTGTACCTGCTTTATGTAAGACTGAAATTGATGAAAGCAATACCAGGAATCCACTAGAGAAGAGGCAGTAGGATGGGGTTTAAAGATAGGTTGACTCATTGCCTTGGTGGGAAGGAAGATCTCATCCTGAGTATGAGGGGTGACTGACAAATTCCATGAATCTTTAAATTTAAAAAAATCTTACTAGAGTAAGAGACACATTACCACGAATGATGGGAAAAGTGTGTTTGAAGAAAGGAGGAGCATTTTGAGGGGGAATAATGGCCATGTGGGTTTTTTATACTGTAACAATTTTTAAATTTAAACAGTAACCATACCTTTTGATTATCACTTACTAATCAACCATTTTGCATCAAATTCTGCCAAATAAAAATATTATGATGCGTCTTTATCTACTTTTTTCTCAGGATCTGGCACCATGGGACTTCTGGCTCTTCCTCAAAGTAAAAATAAAAACAATTTGAATCAATTCAAAGTACTGAGGCAACCATGACAGCACAACCAAAGATACTCAGGAAAGAGGACTTCCAGAACTGTTTCAGAAAGTGGCAAGAATGACCGGATAAGTGTGATTATAGTGAGCATGGGGAGTATTTTGAAAAGGGTTAATGGCAATGTGTCTTTTACTGGACTAATATTTTAAAATTTAAACATTTACTTTATTGTTTGTTCATGACTCATAGTATAGTGGGCAAAAGACAGTATCATGTCATGTGGTGGTCCAAATGATAAATATTCCATCTGTATTTATCTATGAAAAGGTCCCAGTAGATAGAAATGCCCTTGTCGACTTGCTTATTAGAAAGCTGGGGAGAGAGCAATACCTACAAGGACAGTGAAGCTGTCTAGTTGTTCCCAAGTTGTACTGATGCTTTGCAACTGGACACCACAAAGCTGTGGGCTGTTAAAGGCTAAGCACGATTTATGAAGAGGTTCTTGTCTCCCACAGCAGGAGGAGTGGACTCAGAATTTGGTAGTTTGGGCCACAGAGCTTCAGAGGTGTTTGAAAGCTCAGGCAGGTGAGATCTGTCATGCTGAAGTCAACCTTCATGGTTGAGCCAACGACATACAGAATGGGGAATTCTTGGTGAATGATTCTGAGATTTTGGGTTCATAGAGATGGCCCAGTCCTCTGGAGTAAGCTGTAATCCTTCCATCACATGAGAAATTATTGCAGAGACTGTGCCAGCAATAGGTGAGATGGAAGTGCTTAGCTACTAGGAAACCAAAGACTATGATTACTGTGATGCCTGCAGAATTAGAAGGGAAGTTAAGGAGTCATACCAAGACACGCAATAGATGGGCAGTCAATAATTGTATTGCTGAACAACATCTATAATTAGAATAAGCAAGAATGGAGGAGCAGGAAGATAAGAGTGGTTGCCTCAATAAAAAAGTACAATTTCCCAATCAGTTTCTTGATCAAGACAATTTTAAGATCTGTGGCTTACAGAAAGAAGCAATGGCTGTCTTCCTAGGATGCAAGCCTCAAATCTCCATGGCAAATACATACTGTACTGATTCTCCTATCCCCCCACCATGAAAGGGACCCATAGGCATTTACTCAGATGACTGTATCCTGTGGAAAGAGAAATACATACCTGATTCAAGGGCTAACTGATATGAGATTTGTGTTTACACCGGTACCTAGAGACCCAAAGTGTCTCCATGACTTTTCATTACAGTGTAGACTTAAGGAGGCCAAGTCATAAATGGAACCCTGGAAAAAGGTCCTTCACACAGTGAACCACTATGTCTGCAGATCCACCTGGTGGTCATCTTCACAGTTCTGAGTTAGGGATGGATCTTGATGTACTTGGTTGGCCATTGGAGTAAATCTCACACTGAGTCTGTGGGGTGAAAAAAGTCATAGTGAGAAAGACTAAATAAAAACTTGAACACTGCTTCTCCTCAGCTTCCCAAAATGAAATAAATAAAAAGTAACATTATATGAATGGGTTGTGGAGGGATGGTAGAAGTTAATCACGTTTAAGAGGTTAATGTCACATTGGAAGATGTAGGAGTGATAGCCTTTGTAATTCTCTATTTTATTAGTTGGGACTGCAGAAATTGGATTGATACTAGATAATCACTATAGCCTATCCTAAGCTCAACTAAGTGGTAAATCTGATGGTAGCTGTTACTCCAAATGTGGTGTCTGTAATAGAGAAGATTAATAGAGATCTTAATACCGAGTAGACAGCCACTGATTTGGTGAATGGCTTATTCCCTATTTCAATCTGAAAAAAGGACCAGATATAATTTGCAGTCATGTAGTATGAAAAATCATTTTCAACTTTATCCCAGGACTATGTTAACTTTCCTGCCCTTTATAGTCCCAAAAGATCTGGGCTATCTGAATATCCCATAAAACATCAGATTGATTCACATCATTATTGATATCATGTTTGGACAAGACAAATAACCATACCAAATGGTTAGTATGGAGAAATCAGTAAGACACAAACAATCTAGACTATGGGAAAGAATTTGGCACTTTACCAAAGTTTGTAAGGGTCTACTCAGTGGAGTGTTGAGCTATCCCATCCAAAGGATAAGTTGCTTCATATTGTATCTTTACCTCAAAGGAGAAAGTATATATCTTTTTTGGATCATACAGGAAACATATTCCATATCTAAAAATACTCTCCTGGTCCATTTATTTTGTGATACAGAAAAACAATAGATGGGAATGTCTTGAATTAGGAAAGGGCTCTGCTACAGATCTAGTCTGCAGTGTAAGTCTCTAGTCTGAAAGAAGCAGCCACTGATGTGGTGTTAGAGGTGTCATGGTGGGATGGATCCTTTATAGAGTTCATAGCAAGGCCCAGCAGAAGGATCATGGTCCTGGGGTGCTAGCTCAAGATGAGGCCACATGATTATTTTCCATCTTTTGAGAACAACTTTGTGGTATGTTGTTGCATCTTGATAAAGTTGTAAAACTTTATATCATAAAACTTGATATTGAGAAATCTCTTATAATTCTATATGACTTTTAGTATTGGCTTTTCCATTTCTTCAATCAACTGAAGTTTTTATAGAAACTGCAATGAATCTGTAGGTCAGTAGAGAATGTAGACCCATTTTAACAACATTCAGTCTTCAGATGTATGAATATGGATGATTTTTCATGAGTTTTTTATTAATTTCCCTCAACTTTCAGAGTGTAAGGCTTGTACTTTTTTTTGTTAAATTTGTTGCAAAGCATTTCATTCTTTATTTGATACCATTTTAAACAAAATTATTTTCTTAATTTAATTTTTGGATCTTTCATTGCAAAGGTATAGAAATACATGTGTTTTTTAAATTGCTCTGTAACCTTGCAGAGTTTATTAGTTGCAGTATTTTGAATGTGTGCATGTGTGTGCACATGTGTGTGAGCAGGTGTGAAGATACATTATGATTTTCTACATACAAGATCATAGCATCACACATAGTGGGAATTTTACTTCTTGCTTATCAATATGAATGCATTTTATTTCTTATTCTTGCCTAATTTCCCTGGCTAGCACCTCTAGCACAATGTGGTTTATAGTGGCAAGAATGGCTATCATTGTCTTGTTTCTGATTAGGGGAAAGCATTTAGTCTTTCACCATTAAGTATGATATGTGTTGTGGATTTTTACAAATTCTCTGTATTAGGTCAGGAAGTACTCTCCTATTCCAAATTTGTTGAGTATTTTTACTATATTGTTGGTCTTTTGTTAAATGTTTTTTTCTTTGTCCATCAAAATGAGCATGCCATTTTTGTCTCTTTATTTTACTGATGTGGTATACTATATTAAATCATTTTCAGATGTTTAACCAAATCTGTATTCCTGGAATAAATCTTATTTGGACATGTGTTCAATTCTTTTTATACATTCTTGGGTTTGGTTTGCTTATATTTGCTGAGGATTTTCATGAGACATTGGCATATAGATTTTGTGCTGCACTACTAGTTTTGGGTTCAAGTAATACTTACTGTTATGTTTTATACCTTGATATCCTCTCAAGCATTTACACATTGGGCCTTGAGTAGATAATTGGATCATGGGGGTGTAATCATCATCAGTGGAGTCAAATAAACCTTTTCTTTATTAATTTGTGAGTGTGAGGTATTGTGTCTCAGTGAGGAAAAATTAATTAGGACAATACAATTAAAGAACTCAACTTATAGAACTAGTTGTTTAGTGTTCTCTCTCCAGTATTTTGAAAAAAACGGTGAAGGACTGATATAATTTCTTCTGCAAATGATTACAGAAATCACCAATGTGGCCATCTCAGTATAGGCTTTCTTCTGTGGATAGTTTTTGACTATTAAGGCAATCTCTCTACTGTTGTAAGGTCTATTTAAATAAGTTATTTCTTCTAGAGTCAGTTTTGGTAATTTGTATCTATCAGCTTGTCCTTCATCTAGGTTATTTAATTTATCAGTATGGATTTGTATATGTTATTCCTTCATACCATTTTAATTTCTGTATGGTTCATAGTATTGTCTTCTCTTCTATTTCTGATTTTATGCAATTTGATTCACCTTTCCTTGTCTTGGTCAATGTAGCTGAATTTTTGTCAATTTCTTTGATCTTTTCAGAATATTATTGATTTTTCTGTACTGTTTTCTTATCAATTTAATTGGTTTCTGTTTGAATATTTATTAATTTACTTCTTCTGTTTGCTTTTGCTTTATACGTGCCACAGTCTATTTTTTCTTGTGTATTAAGGTGAAATTTTAGGTTATTGACTTGAGATGTTTCTTCTTTTTTAATATAGGTAATTACAACTATAAATTACCTTTTAAGAAATGCTTTAGTTGCTGGGAATTCAGCTCAGTGGTTCTGCCGCCTGCCCTGCAAGTGCAAGGACCCGAGTTCAATTCTTGATACAAAAAAAAAAAAAGCCATTACTGTACTTTTGGGGCTGGTGATTTAGTTCAGTGGTTTCACCGCCTGCCTCGCAAACACAATGTCCTGAGTTCGATCCCCAGCACCAAAAAACAAATAAACATACAAACAAACAAACAAAAAGAAATGCTTTAGCTACATCTCATATTTTGGTTTTTTGAATCTTCATTTCCATTCATCACAAAGCATTTTGTAATTTCCACTTTGAGAAGGATATATATAACCTGCTTTTTTGGTGGAATGTTTTATAGGGTATATAGGTATACCCTGCCTCACAAGCGCAAGGTCCTGAGTTCAATCCCTGATACCAAAAAAAAAAAAAAAAAAAAAAAGAAATGAAAAGAAATAAACACTTACACATTGAAAATATTTTTCCTGGTTATCACTTCTGTTTCTCTTCGTTTGTTCTTCTGGATTCAAGTTACCATCTGCAGTGATTTCTTCATCTAATAAAACTTAGCTCACATCCACCTTCTTTGTATTATCATTGGCATATATTCCACTTATATATGTTATAGGTGTAACAAATTTTTCTATATATATTATTTATACAATTTCTTTTGAAATCAAGAGAATAAAGATAAGATAATATAAATGATATTATCTTTTAAAACTACATTATAAGTCAAATACGAGAATAATCATAGAGAAATATTTATATTTTATTTTATAACTACGTAATTGCCTTTACCAGTGTTCTTTGTTTTTTCATGCAGATAGGAATTACTGTTTGGAGTCACTTACTTTTAGCCTTTTCTTTTTGTTATGGTTTAGCAGCAGAATGTCTCCCTGAAACATCATGTGTTTAGAGGTAGGGATTTTGGAAGGTGATTGAGTCATGGGAGTGAAATATTCATCAGCACTAGTGTACTTAGTTGCAGAATGTGCTATTTGAAGGTAGGGTGCACTTGGAGGTGGTTCCCTGGAGCCAACCTAGAAGGTTGTATCTCCCTTTCTAGATCTTTCCTTCTTTCTCTGCTTCCTCCTTGCCATGACGTGAGTAGCTTTTCTCCACATGGCTGTTCCCAATGAAGTTTCTGCATAGAAGCAGGCTGACCTTGGACTGAGACCTCTGAAATGGTAAGCCAAGATAAAGCTCCACTTCTTTCAGTTGTGGGTGTCAGATATTTTATCCGACAAAGGGGAAAGTGACTAAGACCCCTCTTTTGATACTAGAGATTGTTTTTTGTTTTTTGGTTTTTTTTGGTATTGGGTATCAAACTCGGGACCTTGCGCTTGCAAGGGAGGTGCTGAAACCACACAGCTGAATCCCCTGCCCTATACTAGAGATTGAACCCAGGGACTTTGCACTGAGCTACATTCCAAATCTTTTTATTTATTTAAAAATTCCGATACAGGGTCTCACTGAGTAGGTCAGTTTCCCAGGCTGGGTTTGAACTTTCAATCTTCCTACCTTAGACTCCTATAGTGGCAGAATTACATTGCTGCACTATAACACTTAGCTTTAGTATTTCTCATAAGATTGTCTAGAAATAAATTCTAGCCCTTTATATGAGAAACAAAAACTATTTTATTTCACTTTAAATTCTTAAAGGTAGTTTTGCTGGGTATAGAGTTCCAGATTCTTTTCTTTGAGCACATTGAATATGCTATCCTGCTGCCTCATACTAATGATTCAGCTGCTATGGTTCCCATATCATTGATGAGTCATTTTTCTCTTTTTGCTTTGAAGACATTCTTCTTATCTTGTCAGGTCTGTAACAATATGGCAATTCTATTTGGAGTTTTTAAAACTATCTGAATGTACCAATTTATGGTTTTCAATAAGGTAGATTTCAGCCACTATTTTTAGAAAATTTTTATCAGCTCTTTTTTCTCCTCTCCTTTTGGTAATATCATTATACATACATTGATGTGTGTAAGTGTGTAAAGGTGTTTCATATTTCTCTGATGTTCTATTCATTGTTTTTCTTATGTTTCTCTAAATTCTCCAGGTTGTATAATCTCTGTTAATCTTTTCATCCAGTTCATTAATTCTTCCTTTTGCCATTTCAAATCTATTGTTGAGCTTCTCAGAATTTTTAATTTCAGGTATTCTGCTATGCAATTCCAAATTTTTCTTTGAATTCTTTAAAAAAAATTATAACAAGTCCTTTACTTCATTTATTTTAAGCTATTTTATAAATGCCATGAGGGACATTGGACACAGTTTGTAATAAAACATAGAAAAAGATTTCTTTTTTTTATAAAGCCAACGTATAATCCTTTCCCTTTGTCTTCACTGTGTTAAAGAGGTATTGTGTTCTTCCAATGTTTTGGTTAGGTGAATGGTTACCAAACTGACTGGGCTCTCTGGGTAGATAGCTTCTGCACAGGGTTTTCCTATTACTGGATTTATGACTCTGCCAACTGTGAAAACAATCTCAGCCAGTTCAATGTTTCATATGCTAATGTTTTGGGACAGGTGAAGCTTTGAGAAGTACAATATCCCCAACAGTGCATTGCTTAAGGGGATCATGAGTAAAGTAGGTTTTTTGGCTAATTAAACTACTTTAATATACTCTTAAAATACTTTAATATACTTGTATTAAAACCCTTTAATAGGTAGGGATTCAAAACAAGCTTGTTCACTATCACTTTAGCAGTGGCTTACATTGCTGTATCAATCTCCTTCCTCAAGATTCATTTCGTATACATGGATAAGTGAGGTGCTGACTTTATATGGCTTTGATCACCTCCAGTTCTCTGAATTCTTTACTGTAATATGTGTCTTTTTCATTAATACTATCAGTTTGATGCCATATTATCACCATATCTTTCCTTTCCTTTCTTTTCATCCTTTTTTGGTCTTTAATGGAGATGGAACCCAGGGCCTTTTCACTGAGCTGTAACTCTAGTCTTTTTTATTTTTTGTTTTGAGATAAGGTCTCATTAAGTTGCCTAGACTGGGCTCATACTTGTGATTCTCCTGAATCAGTAACTTAGAGTGCTAGGATTACAGGGGTGTGCCTCTACACCCAGCTTCTTTACTTCTTTTATCATGTTTTACTTTCATTCGTTGAATATAATTAGTGTAGTCATGAGTTACTGTTACCTGGTTTATTTTTAGTAAATAGGCCATATTTTCCCATTTCTTAGCATATTTCATATGTTCTTGTGGGAAGCTGGACATTATAGATAGTATGTGTGGAAATTCTGGTTACTGGAGCTTGTTATTTTCACTTGACTTTTTTGTCTCCCTGGTAACAAGTGAACTATTTAGGGGACTCTATTTCCCCTCTAGAGTGGGATGTCTTCAGGACTCCCACAGTCACCCTGGGATGAGAATATTTTTTTGCAGGGCTCTCTTTGTCTGTCTCTTTTTCCTACTGTACCCAGCACTTAAGACCCAGTAATTGCTGACTGATTCCTCTGTTGTTTCCACCAATGCCCTAGAGCATCACATTTGAACACACAGTTCCTGAGAGCAGTGCGTGAAATGTATTCTGACCCAAGAAGTCTCCTCCCAGCTGTCTCTTTCTCTGTTCTTATTTAGCTGGCTTACAATTTAGCCTACATCTCCAGTGAATCAACTACTTTTTCTACAAATTACTTCTTACCACAACTTCCACTGTTCCTTTGTTTTCTTTACTTTTGCAATACTGGGGATTGAAATCAGTCACTTTTTAAAGAAGGTGTCCTTGACAATAGAAGCTGCAGAGTAAGTATGGTAGAATGGAAAGAAAGAAGAACCTAGATATTTGGTAGTGACTTTGAAGCTTTCATGCTGCACATTGGCCTGGATAGAGAGTAGGGGACACATATCTTTACTATATTTAAACTACACTTAGTTATAGTTTCTGGTAATAGTAGGACAAAGACACTCCTAAATGACATGTCATCTGTTCCACATTTAAAGGTATTAAGTTCTACTTACATGCTGCATTTCTATAATATGTCCATGTGGTGAATGTCATGTATTTGTTTCATTTTGATCTACATATTGCAACTTTCAGGATAATTTTTTCCTCATAGTGCATAAAATGGACCCAGAAATGGCATAAAATTAGTAAATAAAGTTTATCTAACTCCCATCTGTCTATTTATCTATCCATCCATTCACCTCTCTATATAAAAATACCTTGCTTCAGTCTCTTCAACTTTAAGCAACTATATTTATTTCTAAAATTTTTCTTTGATTACTAAAGGGGGAATAAATTCAAGACAGGAAAACTGCAATCTTCAGCTTTCATATTTTTCAAAGATCATTGAAGTAATAACCATTTCTGCATATTTGAGATCTTCAAGTAAAAGAAGGAGGATATGACAATCTATCATCGTTACTTAGTCTTTCATAGTTGATTTCAATCATGGTATTGTCACCAGACAGGGTCTATGGAAGTGTCTGCAAAGTAGAAATGTGGGGCTTAGCTTGCCCCATCTCCACAGTATAGGTTCTTAATTTGTCCGAGGGAAACATTGCTGGACTTGTCAGTGAGAGGCATAGACAGATTTACTAAGCAAAATCGAAGACGTACACACTTAGAAAGGAGGGCAAGTGCTTCAGAGTATGGCACATTATGGTCAGAGTGGGGTTTTTTATGTGGTCTTGGTAGTGTCCTGAAGATCAACCACCTGGAATACTTATTTCTTTGAGTTATTTATCATGTATGTAGTTTCCATTTCCTTAAGGTCATGTTTCTCATTAGTGGGTTAAAGTAAAAACTAAATTTATCAACTAGCTTGAAGTATAAACTGTTTGCATGTGTTTCAAGTTTCGATATATGGTTCTCAAATAATGGTACTACTTCTTTGAGAGTGAATGTACTTGGAATATATACATTTATACTTACCTTTATTTCTTTTTTTCCTACCTCAGTATGATAATAAAAGTAGTCAACTTGGGAAGCTGAAGCAGGAAGATTGCAAGTTCAAGGCTAGCTTGGGTTACATAGTAAGTTCAAGGCCCACCTGGACCAAATATCAAGCTCTTGTCTCACAAAAAATGTAGTCAACATTTATTGAATGCTTATTATATGGGAATCAGTCTTCCAAGTTCATTATGTGCAATCCACACAAATATGTAAGGTTTGTGCTATTTTCCTCATGTTCCAGTAAAGAAAGTGGGGCTCAGAAGATTCAATCAGTTGCTCAAGATCACACAGTGAATAAGTGGCAAGACTGGAATTCAAGTCTTAGCAATCTGCTTGCTCCAAAGTGTACTGTCATCAACTACAGTACACTATACCACATCTTTTAGATGTGACCCTCCTGTCAGTTATGGAGCTCTTCTCTATGGAAAGATATTTCTTATTTCTTCTTAATGCTTACTAAGAAAGCAAGTTAATGTTATGAATACCCAGAATGCCTTCATATGCTTAATTGATAGCTATCTATTCAGACAATCAACTTATCTTTTTGTTCCTTATATAAATCTCTAAGGATAGTGGGAGGAGAAGAGAACAGTAAGTTTTTTATTGATAGTGAAAAAATATCCACACCATTATTAGTATAACTAGAAAATTTGGACAATGTGTTTTGTTATTGATGTGAAATGGGGCATATCAAACATGGGTTACTATTAATAAAAAGCTAAAGTTTGTGGTTGGCACCGTTTAATAGAAATTAGAGTAGATGAGTATTATCCTATTGCAATCACACTTTTCATCTGTATTCTTATAAATATTCATGAGTTTGGGAGGCATGTGTAGAGTTATAATTACTAGGAATCATACTTAACCTGTAACCTTTTTCATCTATTTTGTACATTTAAGCACATTAGGAAAAAAGGGATTATGAATCATTGTCTAACCAATCAGTGATAGTTTGTTTACCTTACAGGTTTATTAGCTGAAAGAAGATATATGATTATCAATGTAATATTTTTTAAAAATTTCATAATTTCAACATGGTGTTGGCTTACCACCTTGCAGATACTTCAAGCAAGCTTTTTAAATACTTGCCCTTTGGGCCGGGGATTTAGCTCAGTGGTTCCACCACCTGCTTTGCAGTGCAAGGACC
>NW_004624826.1:2833021-2860691 GCF_000247695.1 Heterocephalus glaber | reverse complement strand
CAATATGCTGTATACAAGAAACACACCAAACTCAAAAGGAAATTCATAGACTGAAAGTAAAAGGATGGAAAACAGGGCTGGGGATTTAGCTCAGTAGTTCTGCCACCTGCCTCACAAGCTCAAGGACCTGAGTTCAATCCCCGGTACCAAAAAAAAAAAAAAAAGAAAAAAAACAGTTGCTCCTTTTCTTTGTGGGTGTGGAGATTGAATTGATTATTAAGTGTGCCTTCGTGGTGTTTAACAGTTGTTCTGTGAGATGCAGTGGTTAGACTGGCCATCCTCCCACATGGCTTTGTAGTCTGAATCAGTCTGTCACACTGGAAATGAACATAGGTGCTACCAGAAAATCAGTTCCTTCTTCAGCATGTCAGGAAGTATCAGGACTGGTAAAAGCCTTCAGAATGAAAAGGTCTACAAGAATGTGAGATATTACTATGTAATATGAGAAACAACACAATGGAGGATAAATAGCACTCACCTGCAGGGAATCAATAGCACTGACTTTATAATAGTCAACTCAATAACCTGCTGTTTGAGTTGTAGAAGGGGTGAGGGAGTGGGAAATTATCAGGTGCTTGAGGAAAAAAAAATACCTTGTACCAAGCACTGACTCACGATTTCCAGGCTGAGAGTAGATGTCATTAATGACCCTTTTTATTCATGCAGAAGTTCCCAAAGAAGAGCGCAATGTTCCATTAGTAATAATTGAAAAAGTCTCTCTTCGGTATTATGTCAAAACCTAAAGATGATGCTTCTGCCAAAACATTTTGGTGATGACAGTGTGTAGTATTTGACAGAAGGTAGCAATGCAGAGTGAGGAGGCTGCTGCAGAAGATTTGCAGAGGATCTGGAGGAAAGGGGCGAAAGCGAGACCTCCTTCCTTCGCACAGCACTGGTCTTTGAGGAGCCCAGAGCTCCTCGGTTTTGATAGTCTTGCCTTTTTCACGTGCCCTGCTTTAAAACACATCAGCAGAAACATAAACCTCAGACACATTGGATAGGTAGGCCTTCCTACTACATAATTTTGACTTTTAATTTTTCTAGTGTCATAGGTTTATGGGAGCTAGAATAATCCCATGGAGCATAAGACCATTTCAGTTGCAGAAAAGGCCTCCCGGCCGGCCACCCCTGCTGCCTTCACATGCTCATCACCTCTAGTGCACTGTGTTTGGGTCACTCCTCGTGCTTGCTTCGTTTCCACTTGTCTTCCCAATACCCTTTCCAAGTGCCCGAGTGCTCCATATGCAGTGCCTCAGGCAGAAGCAAAACTGAAAGCTGTTCTGGAAGTCCTGCTGATTAAAAGAAAAAATAAAATAAATAAAACTTTACTCTAGCCTGCAGGCTTCCCTTTTCCTCTGAGTCTTGGCTCTGTCGAGATTTCATTTATGGAATGTATGCTAGTGTTTCGGTTTAGTTTTTGCATATGCCTGTGTCTCTCCACATTCCTCAAGTCATGGAGCTCTGTCTAACAGAAACCAAACTTTAGCTCTGATCACCTGTGTGAACATGAGCACACTGTGTAACTTCTTTCCACTTTGGTTTCCTCATTTGCAAGTAGAATAGTAATAGTGAGTTTCTTATGTTATAGGGATCAAAGGAGATAAATCTTACAGTAACACATGGCATATCCTTAAATGTTTATTACAAAAAGGAAATATAGACATGAAGTCTAAAGCAGAAGTTAAGATCTAACAGTGAAACAAAATGTCTGTAATAATCTTGGGTTCTTCAGACCAAGGGATTACCCAGATGCCCCAAATCAATCCTAACCTTACTTTTTCTGTGCTCTCCGGACAAAGCCAGAATTTGAAGGTAACTGAAAGAATCATGGTAGAACTAACGGAATTAAAGGACTTAAACGAGGAACTAGTTTGGGTGCAAAGATGCAAATAGTATTATGCGTACTGAGTCACATACTCATTGAGCTTTGGGTACAAGTGACAGTAGAGAACATGTAAATGCAAACGGTCGTTACTGAGCCCTCCTTAAGTGCCGCGAGTATTATGCCATGGTTAAGACGGATGAAGGCAGACTACTGGGTCCTAAAAGAATCAATAACTTAGAGTGAATTGTTTGCAAGATTATAGGTTTCTTCTACATAATGAAGTTACTTTAGTATAGCATTTTTACCAATTCTGGGTCATCATTAAGATACAGAGATGTTGCTTTTGCTTCTCCAGGTGCACTTAGAATTACTGAGACTGGTAAGTTTGGGTTGATCTACCCACTTTCCCTTATGATGACCTACTAGTATTTATGTTCTATCTAATCAGAGTTTGCCACAATTTGTGAGCTTACAACAGATTTTTTTTTCTCTATAAGTTTTAACTGGATGATACTGAAATTGCCACTGAAAAATTATTTCAGTAGCACCAGAGTCTAACCATTTTTTGCCTCAGTGGTACAAAGATAACTATTAGGAACATGGTTAGCAAAAACAAAACAAAACAAAACCTTTTTCTTTATTATCATTATTTGTAAGATGTGTGTGTGTGTGTGTATGTGTGTCTAGATGTCCCCCCAAAGCCTCATGCGGTCATAGGTGGGGCTTTTCAGACGTGGCTGGATCTAGAGTGTGTGATGCAGGGACTTATTTATGGTTAGATGCTAGGATTAAAGTGTCCCAGCCTAGTTGGGAGTGCTATCCACCCATAGGGATACAATATAAGGGACAGAAAGCGGGCTGCTGTGGTCAGTACTTGCTGCTTCTTCGTGACTTCACTACTTTGCTGGGTTCTGCCTGTCTCTCCTTTGCCATGGACTGTTTCTTCTCTGTGAAGCCCCTCTGCCATGCCACCCTGCCTTGGAGACAGCTGATGATGGACTGAAACCTGTATAAATTGAGGGCCAAAATAAACCCTTCCTCCTTTAACTTTAGGTCCTGAGTATTTTGTCTTAACAATGAGAAAAATAACTAAAACAATGTGTGTGTAGGGCTGTGTGTGTGTGTGTGTGTGTGTGTGCATTTTTACTAGAATTCATGTTAGAAAGCCAAACATAGCCTATCACTAGATTTGCAAAAAGGGTTTTTTGCAAGGATGTGTGCTCAGCCATATCTGTTCATGTATACATTGTCTATGAGAATATATACATAAAGATATAATATGTTCTTTGTTGTATAAAGGTAGAGTTGAGGAGTTGTATAAAAGTAGAGTTGTGTACTTGGGCTTTATAACCCTTAGTGCCTAAAATATTTATTATCAGTCTGTTTATGGAAAAAGTTTAATAACTTTCTCCATACTGGAAGGAATTAAAACAAAAAAACCTGCCAGTAGGTAGTTCTTATAAAATAAACTAAAAATTGAAACAATTTTCTCTATATCAATATTTCAAGGTAAAATTTATTAGGATAAAAGTGTTTAAAGATATATTGCTAGACAAATAAGCAACAGAAGGAGTGAAAGAGAAAAGCATTGATTCTAAAAAAATGGAGATTATTGTCTTAAAGTTGGAAGTTCAGAGATTCCTTATAGACAATATTTAGTGATATATATATATATAGTATATTATTTTAAGATTTCTCTACCAATGATGCTTTTTTTAAAGCTTCCTAATAATCAGAATCAAATGCTTTAAAGAAATCTAAATCTGACTAAGGATTTGTATTAGTAATGCAGAAAGAGTTTGTAGGAATCAATAAGAAAAAAATGCATAAATATGGGAAAATAATGAACAGATACCACACTGGAGAAGATAAATAAATGGCTAATTCAACAAGCACACAAAAACATACTCAAGATAATTGCTTATCAAGGAAGCAAAAATTAAAATGACAAAGATAGCAGCATGCACCATTAGCATGGCTAAATTAAAATGATGGGCAATACGGAGATTTGGCCAGGATATGAAGTAAATGGTACTCACACACACTGCTGGTGGGAAAAGAAACTGGTGTAATCATTTTGAAATGGTTCTGATAGTTTTTTAAAATATGTATTTGTCGTATAACCCAGATATTCACACAAGAGAATATTATTCATTTAAAAAAGAGACTGACCCTAATATGTGCATCATGTATGAATACAAAGTTCATTATGTGGTCAGGGCCACACACTGCCCAGGAAGGGTTACAAGGAAACTTGTCAAGGATGTTCTGAATGTTGTCTATTCTGATGATGTTAGTGTTATTCGGGAGGTACATTTTGTATATAAAATACAGTGGTGCTTTGGTTCACAAACTTGATTTGTTTTATGATTTTGGGGAAGATGGACATGTTCGTGTTTGGCACTTGATGTGGGGTTTGTGAATGGAAGCAAAATTTTGTTGAATGCTTTTAAAAAAATTCATTAAGCTTATTGGTAGATTTTATGTATACAATATGATGACATTCATCATTGGGAATTTGGACCTTTACATGATATATCTTGGTTCTTATTTTTTTCCCTATTCCTCTGCCCTCCTTTCAACCCCTCCACCCCTCCCTATTTACAAAGACTTTGTTTCTGTTTTAGCCTTTTCTCATATTTACATCTTTCCTTTCCCCTACCCTTCCCTTTGGGCCTTATCTTCCTATTTCATATTATCTGTTAAACATTTTGATCCTTATTTACACTTTCAGTTTCTCACACCAGAGAAAATTTTTGGTATTTACACATGTATGTCCTATTTATTTCATTTAAGAGTATGGCCTCAATGTGCACCCATTTAGCTATAAATGTCTCTAGTTTCCCACTCTTCATGGCTGAGTAGTACTCCATTTTATTAAAAAAACACATCTTTATCCAGTCTCCAGTTGATGGGCAATTGGGCTGTTTCCAAGTTTTAGCTATTACAAATTGGGCCAGTATAAGCATGAATGCATATATATTGCTTTGGTATGATTTTTAAAAATTCTTTTGGGAAGATACCCAGCAGGGGAATAACTGGGTTAAATGGGTCCTCTAATCCTAGATTTTTGAGGTATCTCCATACTGATTTTCAAAGTGGTTGCACTAGTCTACACTCCCACCAACAGTGTTGAAGGGTTCCTTTCTTCCCACAAGCCTGTCAACATTTGTTATTGGATGATTTCCTGATAGCAGCCATTTTTGGAGAGAAAGGGAATCTGAGCAATGTTTTCATTTGCATCTCTCGAATGACCAATGATGTTGAACATTTTTTCATATGTTTATGTGCTGTTTCTACTTCTCTGTCTGAGAAATGTTTGTTCATTTCAGATGTCCATCTTTGAATTGAGTCTTTAAATTTGGAAGGTCTGATTTTCAAAAGCTCTTTACAGATTCTAGATAGTAGACCTTTCTCTGAGGAACAGCTGGTAAAAACTTTTTCCCACATTGTGGGTTGTCTCTTCACACTGCTGGTGGTTTCTCTTGCTGTGCAGAAGCTTTTTAATAAGATGAGATCCCAGTTATTGATTCCTTATGCTAGTTCACATGCAACTGAGGTTTTGTTCGTGAAGTCTTTTCTAAGCCAATATCTTCAAGAGTTCTACCTAAACTCTCTTCCAGCTGCTTTAGTGTTGCTGTTTTAATATTTAGATCTTTGATCCATTTCAATTTTAGTTTAGTGCATGGTGAGAGATATAGGTCTAGTTTTAGTCTTTGGCAAGTTGAAACCCAATTTTTCCAGCACCATTTATTAAAGAGTCTGTCTTTCCTCCAGTGAGAGTGTTTGGCTCCTTTGTCAAAGATGAGGTGGCTGAGTGTGTCTGGAGTTGTTTCTGCATCTTCTAATCTGTTCCACTGTTCCCTGGTCTGTTTCTTTGCTAGTACCATGCTGTTTTTATCACAGTAGCTTTGTAGTATAGTTTCAAGTTGGGGGTTGTGATACCCCCTGCCATGTCTTTATTGCCTAGTATTGCTTTTGCTAGTCTAGGTCTCTTCTTGTTCCAAATGGATTTTTGGATTTTTTTTTCAAGTTCTGTGAAGTATGCTGTTGCAATTTCAATTGCAATTGCATTGAATCTGTATAGCAGTTTTGGAAGTATGGCTGTTTTCACTATATTGGTTCTTCCTACCCAGGAGGAAGGGATGTATTTCCATGCTTTTGAGAACTGAATTGTTTATGAACAGAAGTGTTTGTGAACCGAGGTATTAGTGTATAACTTAATAAAATTTGTTTTGAAAACCAAGTGTTAGAGAGGCCATGAGAAAGAGAAAGAGACAGAAGAGTGATGATAAGTCCGAAAAAGAAGTAGAAGAGGGGGAGACAGAGCAAGAAAAGGACAAATGGGGAGAGCAAGCATTTTATCTGTTGTATGTTATGGTTTATATCTAGATGTTCCCCACAGCTTCATGTGCTCAGAGCTGGGTTGTATGGAAGGTGATTTGATTATGGGGACACGTTAGCTGACTTGCCCTGAGGCCTGCTTGGAGCCAGGTTACTGGGGGCAAGACCTCGAAGGAGGCTTCTCCTTCCTTGGCTCGTGCCTTTTCTCTCTGCTTCCTGACCACCATGATGTGAACAGCTTTCCTCCACCAGACCCTTCCAGTTTTTTCCTTGGATTTGGCAGACCAAAGACTATAACCATGAACCAAAATAAACCCTTCCTTCTTTAAGTTGTGGGTGTTGGCTTCTATGTCTCAGCCACAAGAAAGTAAGACACTGTATTTCCCAGCAGAGTTAATGTGTACAACATCAAAATTAATAGTTGACTTTGTAACGCTAGATTCTGAAGTTGAGTTATATTCCTAGCTTGACAGCTAGTACCTTATGCAATTTCTTCCCTCTCTTATTTTATTTTGGTTTTTTGTTTGTTTGTTTAATTTGTGTTGTTGTTGCTGAATCCACTGGATGGAGTCACCAAATCAAGTCCAAAGCACTGTGTTCTGTTTGTAATGGGAAGCTGAACCAGTATGCTTAGTGCCTCAGTCTTTGAGGACAAGGATAAGTATCACAGGGCTTTGTGACACTGAGTGGCCAGGGAGTGTTCCACCCACTTTCTTCTTTGTGTTCTCTTTTGCGCTTTTCCTCCTCACCTCACTGGATTTCTCACCTGATTTCTTCATTTCTCATGGAGTCTTCCATGACATAATTTTTTCTCCCTCTCTGCATTCTGTCTTACTCCCCAGTATACATCTTTTTTTCAGAGAGAGGTTAAAATACTATACTTATTCTTTCCAGAAATTGCATAAACAGGACTTGATCCACAGCTTGATCCCAAATAGAGGTCTTTCTAGCTGGCAAGAGGCAGACAGTGAGCTACCCCACACCTCTCAAATGAGACTACTGAGACACAAGCCAAACCCACTCCCGTGGAAACTGTTCTCAAGAAACCAGTATATATGGGGAGTCTGAATTCACAGGTCATGAGATGTAACAGAAAACAAAAGATCACTTTTGCCCTTTCATACTCTCTGCCTTACAAGGACCCTTAACAGCTATCAGTCTGTTATCAATATTATTGGACTTGTTTTCCTTCAAGTATTTTGTAACAACCTATAGTACATGACTGGGCATCTGTTCTTCAATCCTATTTTGTGTATGAATCTTGCTTGCGTATACTTTATTGAGGTTCCCTTCTGTCAAAGAGGGGATAAATAACTATGGATTCAACTTTAGGTAAAAGCCTCTCTTCGTTGCAGGTGTGTGCCATCTGGTAATCTTATCAGTTGCGTGGATATCCTCCTAAACTCTGGCAATATTTATTGCCGTGGAATTTTGATGTTTCCTGGTTCTTTGACCTTTTCTATAATTTTCAGCTCCACTTGTGGTCATTCTCTGCACTTTGCATTAGCTTGACCCTTCATTTCTTCAACTCTAACATCATCTCTTTGACCACAGGCTTTTTAAAATCCCAATTTCTCATCTCTCTCCCAAAATATTCACTCTGGTTCTTGACTGCTTTGTTTTCTTCAAACCTGGGCTGCTTCAAGTCTTCACTTTCTTTCAAAGATGCACCAGATTATACTGTTCATAATTTCACCTGTTCTCCTTTACCAATGCTCTAGCTACCTCTCTTGTTTATCTTTTCCACACAGTCACACAGACAGTCTCTGGGTTAATCCAGTGTGCTCCACTATTTACTCTTTCTACCCTAGCACTTTATGTTCTATGGTTATTTTAGAGAATTACAACTTCTAAATTATTTCTTCTGTAAATTAACAATGACTTCAGCAAATATTAAGTGAACACCCACTATGAACCAAAGAATGTACTAAGTATGGAAATATAAACAGAATGGATTTTTAAGGTCTGTGATCAGCATACATTACAGAGAAGAGGAAAGAGAAATTCTTAGGGAGCATGGATTCATGGCAAATGGTTTTATTCTCAGGGGGAGTACTTCCCTTTCTACCTCAGAAATGCAGGGTGGAACGGCCAGGGGAAGGGCAGTGTTGTGTAGTGAAAAGAGCATAAGCTCGAAGTCAGATAGATAAGATTTGAGTCAGAAAGAAGGTCAAAGGTAGGGGCAGATGAAAAGCTGTTGTAGTACACTGGCAATAATGAGAAGTTGAACTAGTTCAAGTGACAAGGACACTTGAGAAGAAAGAAGTTTTGCCTGCTATCACCTGACACTTTAATTTAAAAGTGAATGGCATACCAAGGGTAAGAAACATGTTTTACTATTAGAAATGCTATGTTTACAAGAGGGCACATTTTCAGATGAAAGCAAAACATTCTTTAAAAGTTTCCAGGGGAACAGCTCAGAAAGCCAAAGACAATGGAGAAAGCACAAAGTCTCTGAGATTTCAGACCGAAACCATCTACCATTGTATGGCAGATAACTAGTCTGGAGCCACGATGTAATCCATTACCATCTCAGCACAGCCACAAGTCACCTCCTGTAAGTGTGTCTGGCAGAAACCTGGGAAACCCAGAAAGGCTCCTTTCTGCCAGCGTGCTGCTGCCTGCTGGCGGTTTGGGGATGCATCTCCTTGAAAAGGCCACCACTTAGGGATCGAGTCCAGTTCTGGGTCCAGGCTAACATTTTTGGAGGTCGGTATGGGTGTTACTTTCCACATCCGGGCCAGGGCCCAGAGAGGGGCTATGTACTTCCACAATTGTCCTTTTTGCTTCCTCCTCATTTGCAAAATTTTTTTGTCATTCAGAAAAATGCCTTATAGAATGGGTGTGACAGAGGAAGCCAACGCTTTACACTAGATGCCAGTGTTTTTCAGGCAAAATGTGGTAATGAGTGTGTGTGTGTGTGTGTGTGTGTGTGTGTACAACTATCAGAGATCATAATATCTTGGCAGGAATTTTTTTACATTAAATGCCTGCATTATAAACTTCTCTAGTCATTCCTTTTCTTAAGTCTAAATTAAGACTGTCTTCTTTCCTCCTTCCTTTTTTCTTTCATTATATATCTGTCCCTCTGTTACTGATACCATAAGATTTTCTACAGTTGAGCAGTGACTTTGGACCAGAACTTTTTGGTGGAACAACTTGAAGTAGGTTAGAATCGATCAATCAAACAAACCAAAGAGTTAAACATATGCACAGGTATTATACACACACACACACACACACACACAGACCACGTGTGCACACACACACACTCACACACACACAGAGTAAACCCGATTAAAAAATAGGGAAGTAATACAAGTTATTAACCCACAAGGAGAGATAACAGAAAGGAGGATAACAATTCATGGGTGAATTCAACACAATTTTGGAAGAAGGAGGTAGAGACACAAGTGTTAATTTACTTTGTAGACTCCATGAAGAGGTAACTAATATTTGTAGCTGTGGACATCAACATGAAATGACCGACTTCCCTTTTCAAAAGCCTTAATGATTTAGGATTTAGAAGCATACAGGAAAGACAGAGAGGTGACCCTGGACCGAAAGTGGAGTGAAGTGAGAACACGTGTGTGGAGTAGCTGGGTTCTGAGGTACCTTTATATACGATGGAGTACTACTCTGCTGCAAAGAAGGCTAAACTTGAGTCATATGTAAGAAAATGGATGCATCTTAGAACCATAATGATAAGCAAAATGAAAGACACGCAAGCTTAAATATCATGCGGTTTCTCTTATATGAGCCAAAAGTATACATAAAGAGCAAAATAAAAGATAGATAAAAGGAAATGGGGAGAGAGAATTTTCGTAAATGGGAAGAGGACCACAAGATGGAGGGTAGGATAAGTGGGAGGAAAAACGATGCCAAAAGAATTAAGATGGGGTGTGCAATGTACCAACTCATATAATCGTTATCTATCACAAACATGTATTAATCGAACTAGAACACACAAAAAAGGAAAGAATGAAAAATTATAAATAAAGTATGCAAAACTTCTGGGACACACACACACACCAAATGCAATGGGGAAAGGTGTGTTTTCTTTCTCTCTTAGAACAAAGGTTTATACTGTGGGTAAATTAAATACCAAGTGTACCAGTCTCCGGGGGAAAAGTGGATTTATTAAAATGCAGAGCTGAGACGGGGAGCTAAACAAGAAATAAATTAAAAGAATATTTTGGTACAATAAACCTTCATTCCCTCTCTGTTTCAGTTTCCAGAACACAAGATCCAGAAATATCTACCCTAGTCCTTTCTTGTTTCTACTTTAAATTCACAGTAGAATGGAAGAGTTGTCTCAGGAGGAAGAGCATTCACACTGAAATCTCTTGCTCTCTTGAACATCAGCTTTACTTTTCTATCATCTTACAAAGAATCTCTGAAGGCAAGTTCAACTTTGGCACACACTACTATGTTCATCCTTAAACGTGAAAGCTAAATACTGTCAGACAGCTGCTGAAGGCCTTCAAGATGAGTGTGACTAAAACAGAAATAAACAAGGGGATCCAGAGAAGACAGAAACATCACCCTTAAAGGAAAAAAACCCTTCCAAAATGTAATTAATAGTCCTAAAGATGGGAACATACTCAGCCAAGAAAGGAAAATGGGGAAGTTACTATCATAGAATGGTGAACTTTAAGAGTTTCAGAAAAGGCAAAAATAAAATCTTTATGTTATGGTTGGACAAAAGTTTTTAGATGTTTTAGAAAATAGAGCAAGTCAAAGTGATGGAAAGCTAGAGAGTAAAAGGTAAGAAAATTAGAGGACTATTCCAAAAATGGAATAATTGTATTTCTAGAAAGTAGAGAACAAGGAACGTTGGTGTTGCCAAAGGAATAATTCAAGAAAATTTCCAAAAACTAAAAGATATATGCTCCTAAATCAAAAGGGCTCATAAAGTGTTCACCACAATGTGGAATTACACTCAGAAGCATAAAATTTCAAAACAGGCAAGCTCACCAGAAACTCACAGCTGCAGAAACAGGAGAGTCTAGAGGGGAAGAGGAAGAGTTTATTACGATCATCCAAGTGCTTGCTACTGTACATAATTTTATGTGCTATACTTTTATATAATTATTGGTGCAGTAGGCTCTTTGTATCAGCACCACTTTAAACGTGTGAATAATGTGTTGTGCTGTGATGTAGCAGCAGCTAGAAAGTCACTAGGGCACAGGAATTTTTCAGCTTCATTATAACCTTATAAAATTATTAGCACATCACCATATATGTGGTCCATCATTGACTAAAATGCAGTTATGCAGTATGTGACTGTATATGGTAGCTTCCCAACTCCTTCAACTGTCTGTATCCTAGGTCATAATATTTGAAACACATACATCAAATTTTACCATTTATAACTATATATACATATACATATATACATAGTGTGTATATATGTATATATATATATATATATATATATATATATATATATATATATAACTGTAAGGTCAGCTGTCTTCTAATTATGTCCTGGAAAAGAAGAAATAACTTTACCTTTGATCCTATAATATTTTTCTAAACAACAAAATATTGTTGAAAGCTAGACAAATGATCCTTAAATCATTTTAAGCAATGCTGGTTTATGTTGCTTTGAAAAAGCATCTGATAAAATTATTAAAACAAAAGGAGACAAAGATATTAGCAACTTAATAATTATTTCTGGGGGCATAATATCACAATTCTTCATGTTCGATGTCATTGTTAACAATGAAAAGGCAGTGCAGATAACCGGTTAGGTTGTGGAAAGAAAATAAAAAACAGTATTATAATTATCTTAACTATAATTATAAGATGACTAAAGTGACCCTCTTTCCAAATGGTGGATGCATGGGTGCTTGTGGGTTAACATAGAATGTGTGGTGACACGTGATGAATGGATTAAAGAGTGTTACATCTTAAATGACTTCAATGGCAGCGACGATGGTGTGCTTTGTAAAATTGTGCTAGATGACTCAAAATGTGACTTTAATGATGAAAACATTATTCACACTAAAGGTGCACATGAAGAGTTTGAGTATAATTGTTTCATGAAATTTGAGAGTTAGAAGCATTATTTCTAAAATAACGTTTTAATTTATTTAGTTTGAGACTTTAAATATGCATGTATAACTAAATGAAGAGATGTTATTAAATATTATATGGGATACTAATGGTAGAGCAATGCTTTCTTATAACTGTCATGTAATTTAAATCTTTTTAGGCTGTCCTGTGATGATTACTACTTTCCATGCTCAAAGTCATGAGAATTTTCTCCTTCTCCATCTGCTCTGATTCCTCAGTCTGTTTTAAGAGGTGTAGCAGTTCAAGAGCATTGCATTTCCAAAGGGAGCACGCTGGTGTGTTTCTGGGTAAATGCTAAATGTGTTCTGCTTTGTGTTTTACAATACCCTTTTGGATAATACTGATCATTTTATTGACCTTTGAAGCCACAGCACATTGGGCTGATGTTCTCAGAAGTCGACAATAAATTCTAGAATCCATTTCTCAGACCACAAAGGAGAGTTCCCAGCCCCGTGTCTGAAGTTAAGGTTTGGATAATTTCTGCCTGGCCACGTTGCTTTTCATGGTACTTGGCTGCAGTAAAGCTCACCTACACTTTCTGTCAACCTACACAAGATCTAACACATATTCAATAAAATGTCTTTGTTTTATGTGCAAAAATATAAAAAGTGGGGCTAGAGAAGTTAAATGACTGATTCAAAATCATGCTGTGTGTGGAAGAATTACAGTTTTTTCCTTTCCATCTTTCTTCTAAGCACACTGAGGGCTCTGATAACACTTCTGGAGGATTTGATAAAAAGAAACTGTTTGTCTCAGGTTGAGGATGGGCCTTGCCAAGGAGGCAAAGGGAGCGTCTAGTGTGCTTCCATGAAGGGAATGTCACACTGCAGATGAAACCCATCTGGAGGCCAGCGTATTGGGGCCATCCTTCATCTGCTTACTGTGGTACCCAAATAAATTTCCCCTATTGCCTTTATAAGTATGAAAAGCAAAGGATTTCTATCAAAGGTCTTGATCAAAAGTTTAGTTTAGCAACTGTATGAACATGGGCATTCAGTTAAACTCTCAGAGCCTAGCTTTACTTCCTTTACCTGAAACTGCTAAGCAGAAATCCTTTCCACTAGGTCAAGGGGAACAAAGCAAAAGACAATTCCAGTGGCCTCCACTAGGTTGGTAAGCATAGCCCTAGGAGAGTGATTCCCTAGCAGGGACCTGGAAGTCCCAATGGAGTGCTGTCCTTCCTCCATTCCTCTTCCTCAGCAGTGATGAGGTTTCAGAAACTCCCTAGTGCCGCACTTGCATCATTTTACTTTCCAGGGAAGGACTCCCTGCTACAGGAGAGCCAATGCTTTATTCATAAGGACTCTTCTCTGGGGCTGTGTATGGAGAAAATGCATTTTGAAGTGGACAAGATGGCTGTGTTCCTTATTGTCTTTCCGTCTGCAAATAGGTAGATTGATTCCAGGCATCTCATCATTAGGCATATTACAGATGGAAGCATTGTGTGCTGGTGCTCTGCAGTAGTAATGAATAATCCTGCAGAAAATGAGGGACTAGAAATGCTGCAAACTCCCGGTGAGATCACTTACAGCATCTTTTCTGAGTAAATCAGGAAAGAATTTCATCTCTATTCATTTATTCCTTCACTTATTCATTAATTTGAGTGATTTTTGTTTTGTTTTGTTTTGTTTTGTTTTTGAGACAGGGTCTCACTCTGTAGTTCAGACTGGCCCTGAACTTACTATGTAGCCCAGGCTGGCCTCGAACTCACAGCAACCCTCCTGCCTCAGTCTCCTGAGTGCTGGGATTACAGGCATGTGCCACCATGCCCAGCATAATTTGAACAATTTTTAATGCTTACTAAATTGCAGAAACTAGTGACAGATTGAGGAAACACAAAACAGTGTGATCTGATATATAGTCACAAAGAGCTGCTCAAATGGCAAAGGAACTGGAAGCCAAGACATGGGTTCTGTACTGAGTCATCACACTGTACCCCATATGTGTGCACAGCTGTTACATATCAGTTACAGATAACAATACAGACTTTAAAAAATTGACCTGGGTTCAAATTCTTCTGCAAATCTTACTGGCTGGTGACCTTAGGCAAGTTTTAAGGCTTCTGTGTCTATAGTTTTCTTCTCTATAAAATGGAGATGATAACAGACGCTTCCTTATAAAGTAGTCATAAAGGTTAAATGCTTAGAACAAATGCCTAGTGTCCAGTAAATGTTGTAGATGTTTTAAATAAGTGGCTAAATAATTTGGACTAGAAGACCTACATGCAAATGAGAAAGTCATGGGTAATGATGAAGTCCTTGGCTTGTTTCACTCTTTCTCTTTATTCAGGTGCTCAGTCTTCTCTTTCCCTTCTTTTTGGGGAGATGTCTTCTAAAATAATGAATTCTCAAGCTATTCTAGAAGAGGTGTTATTGGTAGCAAGTTTGAAGTTTATTGTGTGATTGCTGCTCCACTCTGGCATGAAGGATGTGTTGAGTGAAGCTTAGGTTTGTGTGTGTGGAGTTGAGTTGCAGAGAAGAAGTGAGAAAGGAAACCCTGACTGCCTGCGAGATCTACAGGCACTAGCAAAGCGTGTCAAGGGTAACATGAGGGACAAAGTAAAGACTCATTTGCATCTTCTTCTGAACTCCAAGGGGTTCTGTGATCTGGGATACCTTACAGTACAAACCAGATGGGCTCTAATAGAGCAATGCTCCCTGGATTTCGGAAGGCTCTGGTTATCTGTGTACTGTACCCATGGCGAATGGGCTGGTGAGAGACTTCATCCAGATGCCTTTGAAGCTGTAGGTAAAGGTCACAATTATAATATGATAGGGAGGATCATAGTCCAAAAAAAAAAAACAACCATGAAATGAAGCTGGTGTGCATATACTTGGAAAGGTTTACAAAGGACTCAATAACTCCAAAATCAGGTTAAGCTTCCAGGAAACTCAGCATTAATCAAACCTCTGTCTCTTGTCCAAAATTGTATCAGCATTGCTAGGAAATGAGGGACCTATGGTCTTCTTGTGAAATCCTTGTTTATAGTCATTCTCTAATAGAGATGGTCCATAATGAGGGAGTCTGGAAACTGAGTCACAGAGAAGAGATGTTTCCTCAGATTAAATTAAAAGGTACAAGACAAAACTGAGATAATAGGAAAAAATGTCAACGTAGAGAAAAGCTTTCTAATGGATGCTCTTCAAAAATGATAAATGATTGATCTTCCTATGGTAACATTGAGCTTCCTGTTATTGTGTCTAATTGATGACAGGAAACTTGAGGGGGAGTTGTTAGGACAATGGTAACTGTGAAAAAGTAAATCTCTAGTAAATGTCTTAACACAATTTAAAATTTATTTCTTGTTCATGTAGTGAGTGAGTACTCCTGTAGTTCATGCAGTGAACAAATATTTCTGTGGCAGACAGTTTTCTTCCCTGAGGGAATTCAGGGCACCGGCCTTCTTTATTCCCCACTCCATGATCTCCTTGGGCTTCCAGCTCTGCTTACTCAGGGAAACAAGGCTGAGAAGGACCAAGAAAAATGGCCTCTTGCCTGTCTTAGCCTGTATATAACACTTCTCTTCATGGCCTGATGGTGACAATTGGCAATGTGGTCTTCCTAGGTGCAAGAGAGACAGAGAGATGGGGTCCCTGCCTTGGAATGGAGAGGGAGCCTCAATTTTGACTGGACAACTGGCCACCATGGGGTTGAAGCCTCAGATGGAGGTTTTACTCAGTGACCTTTAAGGTCCCTACAAACTTTGAAGCCTATAACTCCTTTATGTACTTATTTCCAGCGACTTTTGCATTCTTAAGCTTCTCATTTACACTTTTATTGGCTTGGTTGATTCATCTGTAAAATGAAATTAACAATTCTTCTCCAAATAACAATAACTCACGGTTGTTGTGAGAGTCAGATGAAATAATGTGTGGAAGTGTTTTCTAAATTTGAAAGTATTGAGCTTCAGCCAGTGGCCTGCCATATCATCTGTAAGTTCACACAGATCTCGGGAGCAGCTGTGTGGACCAGAGTGGTGCGGCTGCAGGCTGATCCCAGCCAGTGCTCTGCCACAACCCCAGAGGCTCAGGCACACCCGCCAAGGCCAAAGGCTCTGACAGAAAAGATCTACACAGGTACATAAGCTTCAGCCAGAGGCCTACCATACTGTTGAGCACAGCCAAGGGCCCACCTGGAAAAGAGCTACACAGGTGCACAAGCAATACCCAGAGCCTCACCCTGATACTATTGATAAGTGCCTGGACACCCTAGCCAAAGCCTGTGCAGACAATAGGAACTGGAGTGCACAGTCCCCAGCCAAATGCTCCAGAAAACAGCTACATAGGGGTCCCAGTGAGAGGCACACCTAGATACCATCCCCTGTGTGCACAGGGCCCAGAAAGAAGCCCGCCCAGACAACAGGTCAGTTCAGGGATCCAGAAGGCCACCACTCTGAACCCAGGAATTGGTGTACTGGTGAGCAGCCGAGTAAAGGCTGCTTGGTGGCTCGCTGAGAATTGAAGACCACTGGGTGAGCAAAAGTCGCCTCAACAAAGGGACAGCAGGCTGTATATGTTGAAGTGAGAAGATGCATAAACAAGTCTCAAAACCAGACTAACAGATCACCTAAGACAACCACAAAGGGCAACAAGATGGAATAATCTGATACTCAACCACTTGGACTCCCTGAACTGGCAAAGAAAGAGGATCTGGAAAAAAATGAAATCAGAAATAATTTCTCAGATAACAGCAGAGATTGTGCCCATAATACAAAACATGATTAATAAATCTAGAGTGGACACAGATAAAAAATAGAGGAGCTGAGGAACATGACAGAATCCCAACATAGGAAACAAATAGAATCCATAAGACAGATGCAAACAGATTTCCAGGAGATTAAAAACTTCATTGAAAGTTTTTGCAGCAGAATGAGCCAGTGTGAGGACAGAATTTCAGATATAGAAGATAAGATTGCAATTAGTGACCAGGAAAAGAAAAATTGCTTCAAAATTAAAAGGGAACATGAGAAATCAATCCAGCAGCTGCTAGATGATGCAAAGAAGAATAACATAAGACTGATTGGAATCAATGAAGAAACAGGAGGGAGTGCAGATGACATAAAAAAATCTCTTCACAGAAATAATGGCAGAAAACTTCCCAAACAGGGGAGAAGAACTTGACATACAGATAAATGAGGCATATAGGACTCAAACTAGCTATGATCAAACAAAAAAAATCTACACATAGGCATATAATAGCTAACATTCCAGAAAACCAACAGAAAAACAAAATTCTACAAGCAGTTAGAGAAAAGAAACAAATGACATGAAAAGGAAACTCTATCAGAATCACACCAGACTTCTCAACATAAAACCTTAAGGCAAGAAGAGACAGGAGTGAAGTATTTCAAGCCCTAAAAGAAAATAACCTCCAACTCAGGTTGATGTAACCTGAAAAACTATCTTTCAAAATTGATGGAGAAATAAGATACTTTCATGACAAAGAGCACCTTAGGAACTTCATCAATACCAAACCAGCACTTCAAAAAACTTTTAGATAATATCCTAGGAAAAGACAAAGAGAATCACTATCCCAGGAAGCTCATCAGAATGAATCCATTGGGCACAACAAGAAATTAAACTCAAAGGGGGAGAATCCAACAAAAAGAAAAGTCACAACAATGATAAGTCAATACGTTTCAGTTATAACCATCAATGTTAAAGGTCTCAATTCACCAATCAAAAGAAATAGACTGGCAGGATGGGTCAAGAAGCAAAATCCAACAACATGCTACAAGAAATACACTTAATGCAAAAAGAAACTCATACACTGAAAGTTAAAGGGTGGAAAACAATACTCAATGTGACAGGAACCCCCCAAAAAGCAGGAGTAGCTATCCTTTTTACAGATCAGGTGGATTTCAAACCAACACTGATTAAGAGAGACAAAGAAGGACATCACATCCTTGTAAAGGGAATAATCCAAGAGGAAGAGATGACAATGATAAACATATATGCACCAAACATTAGTGCACCCAACTATATAAAACAAATACTAATGGACATGAAAAATCAAATAAGCACTAATACAATAATGGTGCAGAACCTCAATACCCCACTGTCACAAGTACATAGATCAACTAGACAAAAAAATAAGTAATGAAATACTAGAACTCAATCAAGTTCTTGAACAGATGAACTTAACAGATGTTTACAGAGTCTTCCACCCCACAAAATCAGAATACACATTCTTTTTAGCTGCACGCGAGTCATTCTCCAAAAAAGACCACATACTTCCTCATAGACATGCTTAAGTAAGTGCAAAGGAATTAAAGTTATCCCCTGTACATTATCAGATCATAGTGTGATGAAAGTGGAGGTCAATAGCCAAAGAAACTGCAAGAACTTCATAAACACATGGAAACTGAACAATATGTTTCTGAATAATGACTGGATCACAGAGGAAATTAAAGAAGAAATCAGACAGTTCCTACAATTAAGTGACAATGACAATACAACATATCAGAATCTATGGGACACAATGAAAACAGTCTTACTAGGGAAATTCATAGCAGTGGATCCTCACATTTGGAAAACAGAGCGAGCTCAATTACACAACCTGATGCTGAATGTCAAGCTTCTAGCAAAAGAAGAGCAGGACAAACCCAAAGCTCATACAAGGGAGGAAATTATAAAGATCCAAGCAGAAATCAATGCAATGGAGACTAAGAGAATGATACAAAAAAATCAGTGAAGGCAAGAGTAGGTTCTTGAAAAGAATAAACAAAATTGACAAACACTTAGCAAACCTTGTCAGAAAAAGGAAAGAAAAGGCCCAAATCCATGCAATTGGGAATGAAAAGGTGGAAATTACAAAGGACCCAGCAGGAATCCAGAGGATCATCAATACCTACTTCGAGAAACTATATTCCAATAAAATGGAAAACACAGAAGAAATGGGAAGATTCCTAGATATGTATGAATTACCAAAATTGAATGAAGATGACCTAAAAATTCTAAATGACCCAATATCAATCGATGAAATTGTAAATGTAATTAAAAACTTAACAATTAAGAAAAGAACAGGCCCCTGATGCCTTCACTGCTGAATTCTACAAGATATTTAGAGAGGAACTACTGCCACTACTGTTTAATCTCTTCAGTGAAATTGAAAGGGAAGCAATACTCCCAAACCCATTCCTGGAAGCAAGCATCACCTTGATCCCCAAAGCAGAGAAAGACCCAACCAAAAAAGAGAACAATAAGCCAATCTCACTAATGAACATAGATGCAAAAATCCTTAATAAGATACTGGAAAATAGAATGCAGAAGATCATCAAGAAGATCATACACCCTGACCCAGTGGGATTCATCCCAGGGATGTAGGGATGG
The DNA here is from genome assembly GCF_000247695.1 of Heterocephalus glaber. The sequence continues at coordinate 2,841,110 of NW_004624826.1, read as the reverse complement.
TTCAACATACACAAATAAATAAATGTAATACACTATATTAATAGAGCCAAGGACAAAAACCATATGATCATCTGCCTCAATAGATGCAGAAAAAACATTTGACAAAATCCAACATGCATTTATGATAAAAACTCTACAAAAAATTGGAATAGATGGTCTCTACCTTAATCTGATAAAAGCCATCTATGAAAAATCAATAGTCAATATCATACTGAATGGTCAAAAACTGAAATCCTTCACACTAAAATCAGGAACAAGATAAGGATGTCCATTATTACCACTCCTGTTCAACATAGTTTTGGAAACATTAGCCACAGCAACTGGACAAGAGGAAGAAAAAAAGGAATAAAGTTAGGAAATGAAGAAGTCAAATTGTCATTATTTGGAGATGACATGATACTCTATATAAAATACACCAAGAACTCCACCAAACATCTTCTAGACTTAATAACTAAATTCAGTAAAGTAGCTGGATACTAGGTCAGCACACAATAATCAATAGCTTTTCTGTACATGGAAAACTTACTCACTGAGAGAGAAATGGGGCAATCAATTCATTTCACAACAGCATCCCCAAAATTGAAATACCTAGGAATCAACCTAACAAAAGAAATCAAAAGACCTCTACTCTGAAAACTATAGCACTCTGAAAAAGAGAGATTGAAGAGAATATCAGAAAATGGAAAGATATCCCTTGCTCCTGGGTAGGAAGAATCAACATAGTGAAAATGGCCATACTTCCAAAACTGCTATATAGATTCAATGCAATCCCAATTGAGATCCCAGCAGCATACTTCACGGACCTTGAGAAAACAATCCAAAAATACATTTGGAACAAGAAGAGACCTAGAATAGCAAAAGCAATTCTAGGTAACAGAGACATGGCTGGGGGTATCACAACCCCCAACTTGAAACTATCCTACAAAGCTACTGTGATAAAATCAGCATGGTACTGGCAAAGAAACAGACCTGAGGACCAGTGGAACAGATTAGAAGATGAAGAAACAGCTCCAGACACACTCAGCCATCTCATCTTTGACAAAGGAGCCAAACACCCTCACTGGAAGAAGAATAACCTTTTTAATAAATGGTGCTGGAACAATTGGGTTTCAATTTGCCAAAGATTACAGCGTGACCTATATCTCTCACCATGCACTAAACTAAAATTGAAATGGATTAAAGACCTAAATATTAAAATAGAAACAATGAACTGGCTGGAACAAAGGTTAAGTAGAACTCTTGAAGACATTGGTGTAGGAAAAGATTTTGTGAACAAAACCTCAGTTGCCCGTGAACTAGCATAAACAATGAACAAGTGGGATCTCTTCTTATTAAAAAGCTTCTGCACATCAAGAGAGAATACAAGCAGTGTGAAGAGACAACCCACAATGTGGGAAATAATTTTCAACTGCTGTCCCTCAGACAAAGGTCTACTATCTAGAGTCTATAAGGAACTTTAAAAAATCAGACCTCCGAAATTTAAAGACCCAATCCAAAAATGGGCATCTGAAATGAACAGACATTTCTTAGAGAAAGAAGTAGAAATAGCAAATAAACATATGAAATAATGTTCAACATCACAGGTCATTGGAGAGATTCAAATGACAACGACACTGTGATTCCACCTCACCCCAGAAAGAATGGCTGCTATCATGAGATCAACCAATAACAAGAGCTGGCGGGGCTATGGGGAAAGAAGAACCCTGCTCCACTGCTGGTGGGAGTGTAGACTGGTGCAACCACTATGGAAATCAGTATGGAGAGACCTCAAAGAACTAGGACTGGAAGTCTCATTTGACCCCGCTATTCCACTGCTGAGGATCTTCCCCAAAGAATTAAAACAATCATACCACAGTGATATATGTGCGCCCATGTTCATAGCAGCACAATCTGTGATAGCTAAAACTTGGAAGCAACCCAATTGACCATCAAATGGAGACTGGATAAAGAAAACGTGGTTTTTTTTCCATAAAATGCACTATTACTCAGCCATAAAGAATGAGAAACTGGAGACATTTATAGCTAAATGGATGCACATTCAAGAGAGACACTTAAATGAAATAAATAGGACAGATATGTGTAAATACCGAATAGTTTCCCTAGTGTGAGAAACTGAAAGTGTAAATAAGGACTAAAAGGTATAATAGTGTGAAATAGGAAGAAAATCTGCAAAGGGGAAGAGGAATTGGGAGTGGTAGGGGAAAAGAAAGAAGGAAATGGCATTGATATGAGAAAAAGAAAAAATGGAAACAAAGTCTTTGTAGATAGGGAGGAGTGGAGGGGTTGAAGGAAGGGTGGGGGAATGGGGAAAAAATAAGAACCAAGATGGGTGCAAATTTCCTTTGATGAATGTCATTATATTGTATACCTTAAATGTACCAGTAAAATTAAATTTGAAAGTATTCTAAATATATGAGGAATTATATTTACATAAACTTACTGAGTAGGTCTGCAGTTAAGTTTAGATAGTTTAAAATTTGTCCTTGACAGACTATATTAATACTTCAGTAAAGGATATATTTAATAACATATTTTTATAATGGTTTTAATATGAAATGATCACAAAAGAATTTCTATTCAAGAAAAAAGTAGTACATATATGATGAAATAGAGCCTCTTTGGCTGTCACGCAATTGCTTTCATCTCTTCAATATTATAGACCTAATAGAGTGTAGAAATGCAGACCAGCCAGGCCTAGTGGTGCATGCCTGAAATTTCAGCAGTTGGGGAAGTTGAGGCAGGAGCATTGCAAGTTCGAAGGTGGGCAAGTTAGTGACTTAATTAGACTCTACCACAAAATTAAAAAAAAAAAAGCATGGGCTGGGGGTGTGGTTTAATGTGAAGATCTTGTGTAACAGCAAACAAACAAACAAACAAACAAACAAAACCAATAGGGCTGGGGATTTAGCTCAGTGGTTCTGGCACCTGCCTCGCAAGCGCAAGGTTCCGAGTTCAATTCCCGGTACAAAAAAAAAAAAAAGACCAATTGCCGATCAACTCGAGACTGGATAAAGAAGTTGTGGTTTTCTTTATAAAATGGAGTACTACTCAGCCATAAAGAATGAGAAATTAGAGACATTAATAGCTAAGTGGATGCACATTGAGGCCATACTCTTAAGTGAAATAAATAGGACACACATGTGTAAATACCGAATAGTTTCTCTAGTGTGAGAAACTGAAAGTGTAAATAAGGATCAAAATGCATAACTGATATTGTGAAATAGGAAGAAAATGTTTAAAGGAATAGGGGAAGTGTGAGGAAGGGGAAAGGAAAGAAGGGAAAAGAAAAAATATGAGAAAAGGAAAAAATGGAAACAAAGTCTTTGTAAATAGGGAAGGGAGGAGGGGGTGAAGGGAGGGCAGGGGAATGGGAAAAAATAAGAACCAAGATACTCATGTACAGGTACAAGTTCCCAATGATGAATGTAATTGTATTGTGTACCTAAAATGTACCAATAAACTGAATGGGAAAAAAATTGTGAGCTATCTGTTACTTTGGGGGAACATTTTGAAGCTATAGTAAGAGCATAGGAAATATGCTAGATAATTAAGTATTCTATTAACTGAGATATAGGACTGACAATATTTCCAGTTTTCCAATCATCCACCTAAAAGCACGTAGAGAGATAACCCACTTTTTTTTTTTTTCACAGTGAACAGATCAAGAATCTAAGTTCTGGAATGATTGCCTAAGATCACAGAACTAGCTTTCAATGGCCTTGCTTTAAACAGAGGGAGAGAAGAAATGCATTTCAGTGTTGAATTTCCAGCATTTCATACAACTCTTCTCAACATATGTGCCATAGTACTTACTATTCAAATCTTCTGAAAATCATATTGTTGTTGAGATGTGCAATACCAGAGATTGGGAAGTATGTTGTATATGTTCCCCATAGGTTGTATATGTTCCCCATGTATTCCTCTCTTGGACAAGTCTTTTAAATAAAGTTGTTTTCTCTAATTTGATGTATTCTACTCCAGTTTCTGTGGTTACTAGCAAGATGAGTTTTGAGATTTTATTGTATCGCTAGTAGTTGTGATAATATTAAGCATAATGTCCCACTATAAAAGAGTAGATTAACTTGGAGCAGAATAAAGGAGCTGGAAATAACTGTGATGATAAGCACCATAAAATAGATAAGCAGATGGTGATAGATGGAGAGACAATAAGAATTAGAATTTTTCTGGGACTCTAGCGTTCTCACCCTGCCCTTTCCATTCTATATTTAACATCAAATGCCAGAACAAGGTCTCTAAGCATAGGAAGCTGGAGTCAGTCCCATCTACTGGCGTCAAAGCCATGCACTTTGCGACTCTGCATCTCCAGGCCGTTCATGTGAAGAGGATGGATGGCAACAGGATTCCAGGGAAATTGCTTTGCCCTGAGCTGAGAGGACAACCGTCAGCAAACCTTCACCAGTAGGTCAGGGGAAGCTCTGCATTTATATAAATGTGGATGGAGCCTCATTGCTGGTTGCTGTACTCGTTATGGCTAAAGAATACTGATTAAGGTAGATGTGAATCTGGTTTTGGGTTAGACGGTTCTGGGTTCTATAGCGTGAGTGTGCGTGTGCGTGCGTGTGTGTGTGTGTGTGTGTACAGGGTTCCGTGAGCATAGGCATCTAATGGAAGCAGTTATTACTTTGGTCTCCTGTGTTATGCTCTGTAAATGCCTTGATGTTTTCTGGTTGTTGTTTACCACCAAATGCTTTTGATTGTTGAAAGTATTTTTTCTGTTATCTCTCTGCCTTTTTATCTGTACTCTTCTTGCCTTTTCACAAAATATTCTCCCCCTTTAGTTTTATAGAGCAAATTGTATTTTCTAAAGTTGGCTGCAACAACTTCTCCCATTCCCTCTGTTCTTTTTGTAATGTGACCTTGGCACACTTCCCAAGTGAGTGGGGATAACCTGGGAGCTACACTCCTTTCTCTGGCATGCGCATGTGTGAGGAACCATGATTCACTTGCATGCAGTAATAGAATGTGCTGGGAGTGACAGAATTTCAGTGTGGCTCTCTAGGATTCTTGTGCTGGAGCCATAAGCCTTCACATGAGTTGTCCAATGGCCATTTGGCCACTACTCTAGGAGGAAAAACAAACTAGCTCAGGCTGAGAAACTTCGCAGAGACTTTCTGAGTAACCACGAAGAGAAGATAGCTAGCCAACCAGTCACCAGATTGTTCTAGCTCCACCTACCAACTGACTATAGCTATAGGAGAGACTCTGACATCAAACCTTGACATCAAAAAATAGCTGAGCCACTTTTTGGGCTCTTGATCCACAGAAGCCATCGGACATTAGGAAATCATGGTTCTTATTTTAGGCCACCAAGTTTGGAATAATTTATTACACAATAGCAGAGTCAAAACACTCTTCTTCTATGGCTTTTCCCTTGAATACATTTCACATTTATTAACTTTAATATGGTCCATGAAATTACCTTTGTGACCTTGAATACATACCTTCCTGCTACTCACCACAAATTCTACACCTTGGAGTGGATGATGTCAAAAGGAGAAATGGAGGAGGTGTACATGGAATCTCACGTTGTTCCCTCATTGCTCTGTGGGTATGAGTGTTATAACTAAGTTGAACATGCACAACAAACATGGTGCTCTCAAAAGTTCCTGAATATAGTTTGCCCCTATGGGTAACTATAACTCCATCATCTGTTAATCACATAGCAGCCAAGTTGATCCCGAAACACAAAAACTAGATTCATAACACCATCCAGCTCAAACCCTTCGGTGACTTTCATCAGCCTGAACCAAGTCTGTCTTGCTCTTGCCTAGAAGACCCAGTGTGATTTGGTCCCTATCCACCATGCTCATATTACCTTCTGCTGCTGCTTCCCCTCAGTTCATTCTGTCTACCCTTTTACTTCTTGAGGGTACCTAGCTTGTTTCCATAGAGTTTGCACATTTGCAGTTTTCTCTGACTTCATGCCCTTCCATGGATCTCTGGATACTGTATGACTCATCCCTTCACTCCATTCAAGTTTCTGCTTCTGGGCCTTTTTCTCTGAGGGTTCTTCCTTTACTATCTCCTCTGGAGTTGTCTCTAAAACTTATTCATTTAACACTGTCTGTCTTTTCCTCTGCTTTATTATTTCATATAACATTCATTACTCAATGAAATTATATGCAAACAGAGCATATGGACATTTTTGTGTTTTTTTAGATCTATCTGAGGCTACAAGATGAAGCAAGGGGTGTCAGTTGCTTATACATTATAAGAAAAAGTTTCAGACTTCTATGAATATCTATGAATGGAGGCTTGATCCTTTGCCTTATACCCATCCTAAGGGAATGCAACAGAGATGAGACAGTCTATTAGAGGGAGATAAGGGAGAAAATATCACTGTAAAGAGAACTGCCAAAGGCCATACTATGCACTGAATCCCACCCCCTGAAGGAGAGAAATTTCTTGTTTAACATAAGCCAAATACATTGCTTGAAAGAAAACTGCTCAGCACTGTGACCTGTGTCCCTGGGTTCTGGTGGACATGGAAGGTTGGAGGACACAGGGACTAAAGCCAGATTCTTGCCCATAGAGACAGGAGGCAAGAAGACAAGTGGAGCCTCCCTGGTGGCAGAGTGCGTAGGAAGGACCACAGTGAGAGAAGCCTCCATCATTGTTGGTAGACAAGGATGCTCATGCTTTACTAAAGGCTAGGAAGACCTGGACAATGTACTCAGCTTTTGATCTCAAAGAGGACTGTACCCAAGAGAGCTTCCTGTCCATGAAAGAAACTCAGAAGGAAGGGTGGAGGTGCAGTGTTGAAGATTGCAAAGAGTCTGTGGGTTAAGAGGGCGGATGGGTGGGCAAGTGAGGTCGGAAGTGACCTCACTGGGAAACAACGCTCTTGCCAAGAAATGGTTGAGAAGTCTCTGGTTGAAGGGAATCACCAAGGGACCCAGATAGAAATCCATTCATAAAAGAAAGAGGCAATGCTTGGATCTGCTGCACTAGGACCTGCTCTGCCCCTTCACCACCATCCCCTTTCTGTCTCCTCTCTATCTCCTAACCCCAGAGGATCTGACAAGAAAATGAGAACCAAAAATTGCAAATCAGAAATCTAATCAAATCTTCTACCCTTTCGTCACAGATTTTTTTTTTTTTTAGCCCAAGATAGAGGAAAAGTTAAAAACTGAAAATGGATGATAAAGATACTTTGATATTAAGTTGGATTGGAATTTAAAATTCTTGGAAATAAGACTGTTTAATAATACCTGGAAATAAATTTAAAAATCTATGTTGTATGCCTTAGATTTCATTGAGTGGGTCAAAAAGAAGGCTTCAGAGTAGAATATTAGAAAATATTCCAATGGTTAGTGAAAGGATTTTGCTTCACACTACCAATGTAGGTTGTTAGGTAAACTTGTTACACACACATTTATTTATAAGACATTTACTACCAAGGCAAGGACTTTGTCTACATTAATTTACTGTTATATTCATTATTTAGAAGAATGTTAGTACCTTGGATTTTTGCTGAGTATATTTTCTTTGATAAAGGAATGCTACAAAAATTGAAATAATAAACCATTTTTATGTAGGTATTTTATTTGTTTATATAATTAATTAATTTATTTTTGTGGAAGGAGCTTTAATTTATGACAAAGCAACTATGGGTTCTCAGTTGGGAACCAAAGGAGGGGAAATCCCTACCCCACATTGTACAGTCCATTCTACAGGGCAGCCTTCTCATGACAGGCAGAATGTACAGATTACAGATTACAGAATAACCTCATGGCCATGTGAGGAAGATTTCTTAAACAAGGGGGAAAAACCAAAAGCATTAGCTTAGAGTGGTGGCGCATGCCTGTAATCCTAGCACTTGGGAGGATGAGGGAGGAGGGTCACTTGCATTCTATCCTGGGCTACATAACGAGTTCAAGACCAGCCTGAAACACCTAGTGAGATCCTGTCTCAAAAAAAAAAAAAAAAAAAAATAGTTTGCAATGATAACCAAAAAGAGGTTACATATTACAATAATCCCAGCTACTCAGGAGGCTGAGGCAGGACGAGAGGATTCCAAACTCAAGCCCAGCCTAGGCAATTTAGTGAGGCCCTGTTTCAAAATAAA
>NW_004624826.1:2808989-2832921 GCF_000247695.1 Heterocephalus glaber | reverse complement strand
AAAAAAAAAAAAAAAAAAAAAAGTAAGGGAAACTGAATGGAGGGAGGTAGCACATGAGTATAATCCCAGCTACTCAGGAGGCTGAGGCAGGACGAGAGGATTCCAAACTCAAGCCCAGCCTAGGCAATTTAGTGAGGCCCTGTTTCAAAATAAACACAAGCCGGCCATGGTGGTGTAGGCTGGGAGCCCAGCAATTCTGAGAAGCCAGGCAGAAGGATCGCGCATGTGAGCAGTGTAGGCATTTTGGCAAGACTTCACATCAAAATAAGAAAGAGTAAAAAAGCAGCCTGGTGAGTGGCGCACAACTGTAATCCCAGCACTGAGGAGGCTGGGGCAGGAGGATCACGAGGTGGAGCCCAGCCTGCCTCAGCCTGCCTCAGCCTACCTTCTCCTGGTCCTCAGGGGTCACCCCCTTCTGGAATTCAGGGGTCCCAGTGGAGATGGAGAGCATCCTGAAGGTGTACTGGGCATCGGGGGCAGGGGCTGCAGGCCCAGGGGTCCCTTTGCCCTCAAGCCCAGGCCCAGGCCCAGGCCGCTCATTGGGGGCAGGAGCTGGGCAGGCGTGGGGCCCGGAGCAGAGGAGGAAGTGGATGCACTCGGAGGGGCACGGCAGGGGGCGCAGACCCTATAGACACTGCACCCTCGATGCAGGCTTTGGGGCACCACACCGGCACGTGGAACTCCGTTCGGTTGAGCCTGGAGGCCAGGGCCTTCTGGGCCTCGGCAGAGGGTACCTGTCCATCCTGAAATGCGCTTCCAGCGCCCGACGCTGCTCCTGGCTGTAGTTCTTGGCCATGGGGCCCAGGAAGCCAACAGGGTCCTGCATCCTGTCTCCTGCTGTGCTCTAGACATGTAGGTATTTTAATTCTTTGGCACATTACTATTCTGACTCCTACAGGACACATTCTTGTGGCATCCAGTGAGTTGGGTGCAAAGGAAGAACGAGGTAGAGTCTAAAATTCTGATGCAATCTGGCTGCGTACCCAGTGTGTCACTTGACTGTACTGAAACTCACTTTCCTTATCTCTTAAATAAGGATGCCATCACTTAGCTGAGAAGGTCATGGGGAGGAGTCTGTTCATGGTGCATATCCAATTTCTAGTGCATTGTGCCTGTGTACCATCCTTTCTTTTCTTCTTCTTTTTTTTTGGTACTGGGGATCAAACTGGTCCTTGCGCTTGCGCAGCAGGCAGTGAAACCACTGAGCTAAATCCCCGGCCCCTTTCTTTTCTTCTTTTCAGCAGAAAGAATAATTCTTTGTGAGGCCTTGCTGTGGTTTTCCTGTGAGACAGAGCAATTGAACTTTTGAATTCAGAGGGTGGCTGTGATTTGCAGCAGGGACCATGTTTTCTCTGGGAGTTCTCTGGCCTCCAAGGTGATGGATGGGTACCTCTCAGGCATCGTTCCTTGATCAATAAGCCATAAAGGCTCAAATTATTTTGTTAGATCCATTGATTAAATCCATGGAATGTATCCCAACTCTTTTACTGTTCAGGCCAGGGTGGTGATGTTTACTTTCTTCTCCTTGCTACATTCTTTCTTCCATTTGGCTTTAGGGAACTATGTAGTGGTGCAGAAAAGACTACAAGTTGGGAGTGAAAGTTACTATTTCTAGACAATGATGGAAAAATGTTTATTTTGGTTGTCTCTCTCAGAGTGACGCAATACGGATTCCTTCTGTATGTTTTTCCGCGAAGGTCTTTAATGTGTTGGAACACTTCTGTGTTTCTCGCACACATCCATTCATGTAATTATGCATTTACATCATCGTTCAGTAAATATTAATATTGTCAAGTTGCATGGGTGAGTTACGTTTGAATGGCTGTTTCTCTGTGAGACCCTGCTAGGTTTAGCGTCCCAGGAAGCGGCAAGATTTATTAGGTGCTTGACACAGGGAATTTGTTCAATTTTTATTGTTGGAAGACTAAATTGGATTGTTTCTGGAGTAACTTAACAGGTGGGGGCTTTCTTCACTCATTTCACAAATATTTATCGAGTACTTTCTGATGTAAAACATAGTGACTTTCAGGGTTGTCATGTTTATAAAGGAATAGTTAGAATCCCTAGCATATTTTCAAGTATGAAATACATTCTTAATAACTGATAAATATTTTGATCCTTGTTGTTTCCTGATTATTTTGAGCTATGGCAAGGGACTTACTCTACCTATTTATATGGTTGGTTACATTAGAAAATCCTACCACTAAGAATCTTCGGCCCCTATACAATAAATAAAATGGTTTAATTGTTTAGAGCTCTTAGGATTTTACCTTCATCCCCTGTGCCCCAAACATACAGTGTACCTACTTATTTAACTGAAGAAGGATACAACCATCATGGAATTACCCAGTCCCCAAGGATTCTAGAAAGGTTAGGTACCATCAAATCCTACTTTAGTGAGTAAAATTACTCACTAAAGCAAATTCATCATTAGAGATAAAGACAGTTGCTTCCTGCATAAGGTAAGTTGCCTTAGATAGCTAAACATCTTTTTTTTTTCCAATGAGTTTTATGCACCCTCCTTAAAAATGAATCCAATATTTTGTAATTCTTTCATTTGTGTTGTTTATAGCTTTGCAAAGGAGGTGTTCAACAAAGAACTTTAAAAATTATGCATAATTTTAATGCCGTGTTAAAATGGGGAAAACCTAAAATTTATCTTCGTATACTTATCTTCCTCCCTTTTTTCCTCTTTATTCTGTTTTTCCATTTTCACTAATAAATGACTTTCAGATGTTCTCTTTCTGTATTCTGTTGTGTACTTTCCACCTCCTCCAGATGTTTGTTTATAAGTCTTTGTTTCCTTGGACTATATCCCACACATCCCTTATCCTTCTAGTCTTCCACAGTGACTCTGTTACAGGATAAGGGTCTTTCCCATGTATTTCTTCATTGTCTGGTGCTTACAATTTTCATTGCATTGTAAGTACATATGGACTCATTTGTGTTTCCATTAAACTGTGCTATTGGAGGGCACTGTATTGACTTGTATCTCAGTGCCCAGCACAGTGTCTGACATTCAACACTTGCTCCTTAGCAATCTGTCAAGTGAGTGCACCATGGAATAAATGCATCAGTGGCTGGGCTCTTTGCACTGTGAAGGAAAGTAAAACATAGGTAATGACCCTGTTCTTGGGCAGATGAAATAGTTATACTGTAGTTGTGGGAAGAAGAAAATCACAGGTAGAAATATTAGAAATATGGTATATAATATACTATGTTAGCAATACATATGTATATATGAATATAAAGCTAGGATTCTTTTGTTAGTTTTGTTTTTTCTTTTTTCAGTGCCAAGGATCAAACCTAGAGCATCATGCATGCTAGGCAAGTGCTCTAACCACTGATCAATATCTCAAGCCAGACATGGTCATGGTACATTTTAAATGTACAGTTAGAGATGGATAAATTGAGTGTTCTTGATGTATAGAAGGGAAAGTCTGTGTGAGCTGAGATGCTGATTGCCTTCACACAGAGTGTAGAATTTAAGATACACCTAAAAGGATCACCCAGAGTTAAATATAATCATAGAAATCTGACAATTGGCATCACATGTAATGCGTCACATAAATTTGTGTTGTCTTTTGAATTTCATTAAGTTAAATCCCAAGCTGGAAAGTTATGAAATATTGCCAATGAAGGCACAGAAGTTACCAATATTATACTTTGCATAATATTTGAGCTATATCAAATTTACATGCAATGAGTTATTAGTTACCATCAATACTAATTAGAAAATTAATGATGTCTATAAGCATATAGGTTTTGAATTACACAAAGCTTACTTGGAAGAAAAATCTCAAATCCTCATGTTTTGGTATGAGGTAGAAAAGAAAGCAAAACTTCCCATACTCATATATGCTTCATACAAAAAGTTCCATGATTTCATAAATGGCAAGAAGGGTTGTGCTTTTAGAAATTTATGGAGGCAAAGAAAGGTTCAAGGCTGCAAACTTATGACAAGCGAGCAGTGGGTAACTGAGGGAATAGGTTGCTGAAGAAAGACATCATTATGGGGTCAGAAATTGCAGACCTATTGTTAAATGAGGCATGGGACACCACCATTGCCAAAGTTTTAAGTTAATTGCTGGCACTTCTCTTTGTGCACTTGATCAGACACGAGAGGGAGAAATTCTTCTTGCCCTTCATAAACTGTCAACAAGCCAAATGAAATATGTGTCGAGAGTAAATGCAAACCTTTTTTCATAGTTAGAGAAGAACATGATGCAATGATTTAGGCACCTGGAAAGCATAGCTCTCTCCCCATTATACTTATTTTTTATATTAAAGTAATGTACTGATTGTGTACTTGAAAGGACACATTTGGAAAGTCTTCATAAGATTTTCTTCAACTTGACAGTAAAGCAATATATAGCCAATTCTGAATTGCCCATATGTGGATTTTCCCATTTGTGAATTCCCCATAGCACATTTCCTATCTCTGATGGCCTCACCTTGTTGCCATGCACATCCTAGGGATGGTTCTCTTTGCTCATAAAATGAAGAAAGCATTTGAATATGAACCCAAATAAAAGCAAATCTGCAGGTCAATCTGTTGCAGAAATAAAAAACTATCATATGATGATATATTGCCAAAGCCCTCTGGCTGAATGAATGGATTCTTTTATATTCCTACAGCAATTTTTACCAACATTTACCAACATTTATTACATTTTATTATAGTTTTTCATTTGCTTCTCTGACCCCCTAGGCCTGTAAGAGCCAATGGTACAGGGAGACTTTTAATTCATTTTTCTTCCCTTAGCTCCAAGTTCTGTATCTCTTGTTCAATAATGTTAATTAATGTATAGGGTTAATTAATGTACAAATAAATGAATAAATGAGTTTGCATGTATAGTGTTTATTAGGAAATGGGGAATTGCCTGTAAAGAACTTACATTTCATAGAATTCATAGAGTAAATAATCCTAGGGAACAGACAGTGTCATTTGTTTTTAAGTTGCATTTCTTCTTTAAGCAAAATAATTCTGATTTTAATAAAGCACCACTTTGAATCTTACAAAATATGAAGCGGACGGGTATAAAACTGAACTAAGCGAAGAGTGAAGAGGAAATACACAGCTCAGTGTTCTGTGTTTTGCCTGTACCCCGTGTCTCTATGGAGAGCAGTTTGGAACAACATTACCAGTCCAACCTCATAATTTTACAGTCGAAGCCCAGGAGTTCATTAGTGTTCCCCAAGGTTATTTCCCAAGCCAAGACTGGATCTCTGCTCTCATGAATAAACAGTACTTCCCCAGCTCTGGTGCATTTCCCTCTCATCATTATTTCTGGAGCTTTCAAGTCCCCTACATCCCCATTCCCCTTCAACAAGGCAAAGGAAAGAGAGCAGACTGTAGCATCCATTAGTTTAAAAGGGGCAGACTTGTGTGATGAAAGGTCTGCCGTCAGAAATACTCTCCTGGTTTTGCCCTTGCATACCATCACCCTGAGTGGGATGCCGTGCGGTGTGGTCGAGAGCTTATTGGACAGGATGCTTAGCAAGACACAGATGAGATTTCTTAACCTGAATATGCAGTCCTTCTCCCAGGGGAAAGAGTGGTTCCACCAGCTCTTGACTATGTGGTCAAGGGGAATTTGTGTAAGAGAAATTATAGGAATCCATAGAGAATTCAAAACCTCACAGCAGCTAGTGTCCTTCTCTTTTCAACTTTTCTCTGCTTCTGTCAAAAGGCAGCCAACGTGATGGTCTTGTCTTACTCGATGGAGAAGATAGGAATGTTGAATGTGACAAGTTGATGCATATATCCAAGTTTACTGGGAGAAATGGAAGTCTGTATTCCATGGTGGCCTTAATATAAAGGAAAGAGAGCAAGCATTCCAAAGCAGATGGAACTGTAGATAAAGGTGAAAAGGACATATCCGAGGTCACACAATGGTAGGAATGGGACTGAGACTCAGTGCTTTACGGTCAACACAACACAACCATGACATGACACTGAGGCAGATGCAGGAAGCAGGTAACTTCTTCCAAGAAATCCTCAAAGTCTCTGCAACACTGAGCCTTCTAATGCTTCTTCCTTTCCTTTTTCCATGTGTTCTTACTTCTTCCTCCCTGTATTAGTAAGGATTCAGTTAGGGAAACTGAACTGGAATGATTACAATCAAATAGGGGATTTGATGTAGCAATTCATTCTTATGCAAATGCAGGAGCCAGTTAGGATGTAAAAGTTCATTAAAGGGAGAGGATATCAGAGAGAGGTAAGTAATTAGTACTAGGACAGCTGCACAATGCACAGCTTGCAGAAAAATCTGAAGTTAGGCTCATCTAATGCTATGGTAGGAACACAAAGCAAGGCTGGCATGAAATCTATTAAAAGTTGTTAGCTCTCAGATGACTAATATAGGCCGTAGGTCCACATTGGCAGGAAAATGCTTCTCAAGTCATAGCTAATTTAACTATACAGGCTGAGAATCTCTTATCTGAACTGCTTGGCATCAAAAGAGTTTTGCATTTCAAATTCTTTTTTGAAATCAGCATGCGCATAGTGAGGGACTAGGACCAAGTCAAAACACAAAGTTCATTTATGCTTCATATGCGCCTTCTACACAGAGCCTGGAGGTAATTTTATACAATATTTTTAGTGTATTTTGAGTGTGACTCATGATATCAGGTCAGGGTCAAAATGTTCCTGTTGTGGCGTCATGTCAGTGGTCAAAAAGTTTTGCATTTTGGAACATTTTGGACTTGAGAATTTCATATTAGAGGTCTTCCAATAATAATAATAATAATGTACAATAATATGAGTAGCTAATCATTTTAATGATGAGAATTATATTTTCTTTAGGTGCTAATGAGCGATTTCAGTGAATAAATCCCAGTAAAGGCACTGTGAGAGGTTTGACTACAATCCCCATTTGAAGATAAAACAAAAGCTTGGCTTATAGACTCCTTTATGAGAAAATATGTGAGGCTAAAATTGAGACTCATTCTCTAGCATCTATAATTGTAATTTATATGGTCATTGGAAAATGTAAATTAAGACAGGTATGCCTTCCCAAAAATTGTAATAAATATATAAGAAAATTATAATAGTTTTTCACTTCTTTTCGTCATGTGATCCTGTCCTCCAGAGAAAAATCTCTATGTGACTGAAAGTGATAGTTCAGGGAAGATTATCAGGAGAACTCAAATGTTTAATTTTTGTACAAACAAGTCTCAGCTTTTACATTTACCATGAGTATAATTCCAGACAGATTTTCTTAAGAACAAAATCCAGCTGTAATGGCACAGTTGTTATCAGTTACTTCTATGAACCAACATTGTAAATAAATTTTCTCTTTTGGTTACAAAGTAAAAAAAAAAAGATGTTCTTAACTCAGTGCATTCATAACAAAGTATCTTGTGGGATTAGGGTGAGTATGGGTCACATGCATGAGCTGTCAGGACCTGGAATAGGAAAGAAAGAAGAAAAATTGGAACCTTTCAGCACCATTGCTCTGTCTCTAACCACCTCTAAAGTTTCAGTGAAAACTTCTAGGAAATAATGGTGGCTGCTTCACTTTCACATTCCAAATGCAGACAACTTTGTTTTAGACCAACTCTAGCTCAGCACAGTACAGCGAAGAGGGTGTTTGTTAAAATACGTGGTTCCAATAGATTGTAGAGGTACATGTACTCCTAGCACTTTGGCAGGCTAAGGCAGGAGGATAGCAAGTTTGAGCCCAGCCTAAGCAAATTAGCAAAACTCTGTATCAAAAAAGAACAAAAAAGTCTGGGACTGTAGCCCAGTACAGAGGGCGTGTATTAAACCGCCAGTTCAATCAATCAATCAATCAGTCAATTGATTTATAAATAAATCAATAAAAATTAAAAGGAAAGCAAGAGAAACAAAGACATGTGGTCCCCAAGTATAAATAAATTTGAAATAGAATAATCCAGTACAGTCCTATAACTTAATACTTCAGTGATCATACAGTTTTGTAAAACTGAATGATATGTATCTGTACAGTATAAACTGTTAAAACTTTAAAACTTCTCAAAAAACATACAGGAAAATTTTGCAACATTGAAGTAGCAAAATATTTCTTAGGACACAAAGTAATAGCCATAAAAGTAAAACTGAAAATATTAGAAATCATCAAAATTTAAACTTCTTACTGAAAAACATTGTAAAATGAATGGATAAACACAATTCAATGCAATTCAGTGCAATAGAGTACAAATTAACAAACCAAAATGGAAGCAATATGGGGGAGAAAATAATTTCAATACATGGATCTATGAAGAAGGACTATCCAGAGTATACATGCAACTTATGATGGGAAATGGACAAAAGACACAAGCAGACATTCCACAAAAGAAGATATGTAAGTGGATTGTAAGCACATGGAAAAGTGGTCAATATTTCAATATACACTAAGGAATTTAAAATTAGAATCACAATGAGTTACCAATATATACATATTCATTAAAATGGCTAAAATTATATAACTAACAAAATCAAGTGAAGGCAAGTATGTGAAACAACTAAATTCTAATGCATTACTGGAATGTAACATCACATACATGATTTGGAAATCAAGGTGAAAGTTTTTATGATGTTAAATATGTACCTGCCTTGAGGCCCAGAAATTTCACTTCCAGATATTTAGCAAATGAAATTGAAATGTACACTTATGAAAAGACTTGTATATCAATAAGGATAATAGCTTTACTTATAACTTTAAGCAATCCCAAAGCCTATCACTAGGAGTCCAGAGATCCAAGTTATGATATATTGATCCAATGGAATACTACTCATTAATAAAAAGAAAATGACTACTGACACAACAGGGATGTCATTAAAAAACTTTGTGACACAGAGAAGCTGACAGAGTGCACACTAACTTATTTCATTCATATTTTAATTCTAGAACCACTGGAAATAATCTAGGGTGAAAGAAACCAGA
Organism: Heterocephalus glaber; assembly: GCF_000247695.1. Next base: position 2,824,009 of record NW_004624826.1, on the reverse strand, counting down.
AAGTTAGTTGCCTCTGTGGGCAGAGGGTTTGTGATACTTACCAGGACAGAATAAGAAAGAAGGTACTCTGATGTTGGAAAGTTCTGTTCTGAATGTGGCACAGATAACTTGATTTTGCTTTTGTCAAGTCATTGAAATATAAAACTTATACACTGTACATTTTACTATATGAATATTATGCTGACAATACAGATATTTAAAATAATAATGAATGATACATGTTGTGCTTACACACTGGAGTGCAATGAGAATAAAATTTTGAATTTGCTATTATTTACTATGTTCTACTTCTATGTGAGATTTTAAAAGCATAGACTGTAGCATCAGAACACACAAGTTTATAACTCAAATTAACAATTTTTTAGCTGTGTAATTGTAGGTAAGTCAGTTCTACTCTTTTTATTATTTTCTATTACCATACCAAAGTACCTGAGACTGAGTAACTTATCGAGAAACTAGGGGTTTTGGCTCAATGTTCTAGTACAAGCTGAAGGTCTTGCATGTGAGAACAGTCTTCTTGCCAGGTTTCCAAGGTGATTCAGTGTAGCACATGGCAAAAGGCAGGAAATGTGCACACAGTGAAGTCTCTCTGCCTCTTCTTAGAAAGCCCCCGGTATTTAGTCATGGGAACTCTACCTTGATGCATTTATCGAATTCTCATCTCCTTTCCCCACCTCTAATATTATCTGCAGATTAAGGCTTCACCCTACTAATACTTTACAGTGAGGATTAAACTTCAATGCTTAGCCCCCTGGAGATGCACTCAGAAAATATCCAAGATATAGCTCTCCTTAAACTATTTTCTCACTGTAAGATGGTGAGAGAGTAATACACCTATTTTATAGGTTGCTTATGAGGACTAAATTAAATAATGTGTATGGAACTTATCTAGAACCAAGATCTGCATTGTCTAATATTGTAGCTACTGTCAGCCTATCCTTATAAATTAATTACAATTAGGTAAAACTAATCCAGTACTCAGCTGCACTTAACACCTTATAAATGATCAACAATCACGAGTGTGAACATATAGAAAGAATATTTTCATCATCACAGAAAATTGCACTAGGGGAGCACTACCTTACGGTGCTGAAAATCCTAAAAACATAAATATTAGCCCTTAGTGTTGTTATTGCTATTAAGAGAAAAGCACTCCCCTTGAAGAGTTAGCGTATTATTGACTGAAGTAGCCAATGAAAAAGCTAGAGAGCACTGCAGTTAAACTCTGAGGGATATTACAGGAAATGGGAGGAGGACTTTCTTGGGATGGAAGGTAAGTGGGAAGCAGCCTCCAAAGTGCATCCTGGGTTGCCTGGGTGCTAAAGAGTATGAATTCACATGAGGACCTAGATATGAGATCACACTCCAGCAATGCCCAATCTGTGCCATTATGAGCTCTGCACCAGGAGCAAAGCCTTAAAGAGGCCAAGTAGCCTGTGCTGGGGTGGTGAAGACAGTGTTGAAAAGTACTCTGAGGAGAAAAAAAACCTTCCCACAAAGAAGAAAGAATGCTAACAAGAGTGGCATAGATGAATAGGGGGCATGAATATGGCAGTCATTTAAAAAGAAATGTACTTAATTATATAAGTATATATATATCTATATCCATGTGGTCTAACAACAAAGCATAAAAAGAAATAGCAAAAAGAAGAGACATATTACAGGTAACAACTCCTTTTTGTTCTTCAGATAAACTTTTAGAGTTTATTTTGTCACATCTAAGCAAATGTGTGCATGCACACACATTTCACCTTTTTAATACAAATGGCTTTTGCATTATTTTGCACCTTGACTTTTTTCACAAATGATATATATCTTAGGTATCTTTCCACACAAGAACATACGAAAGTGTTCTAATATTTTCTTTTTACCGTTTTCTTTCTTCCTTTTTTAAACTGGTACATAGAATTCCATTAGTGAATGCATGATAGTCTCCTATTAAGAGTGTCTGTTTCTAATTAACTTTTTGCTATTATGAAATTGCTATAATTAGTAACTTTGTACATGAGTAATTTCTCAAGGGAAAGTGTATCCATAGAATAAAGTTTTAGAAACAGAATTGCACGGCTCTGTGTTTATGATTTGGGGAGCTATTGTCACGTTGCTGTCCACATGATTCTTCCAATTCTGCCCCCTCTGACAATGTATAAGAAATCTCTAACCCGTCCAGCTTCCCACTAAAGATTGCTATGGAATTTTTTTTAGCCAATCTGACAGGTGAATCTATGTGGTTTTAATGTGCTATTCTCTTGTTATGGTTGTGTAAGGAATATTTACTTTTCCTCTTCTGAGAAAACATCTGTGCATATTCTTTGCCTACTTTTTGTCATTGCCATCCTTGTGAAGCATTTTGATTTGAAGTTTTTTTTCTCCCAGTAGTACAGAGTCATTGAAGGCACGGTGTATTCAGATTTGCATTTTAGAATGTTCTCTTTTGCTGAGGGCTTGGGTGCCAGGAAAGATGGGAGACAAGGACACTGGGAGAGGAATACAATTCGTGTGAAAATTTTGAAGAGAGATGATCAGGGCTGGAAATGACAGTTTTGGAGTGGGGATGAGGAAGCTAAATCTAGAGATAATTGGTGGGTAAAAGCTGATTGGATTGGTGGTTTGTTGCTCGATTGGTTTAAAAGAGAAGGAATTGTCTAGGAAGATTCTCAGACTTCTGATTTGAAGGACTAAGTGGTCTGTACCCGGCAATGGCAGTGTGGGAATGGCAGCACATCAGAGAGGGAACATGTGAGATCTTTGGGGAATGTCTATTTAGTTTACAGTGTCCAGAATTTTGGGAGCTATGGCAAGGCTAAAGCTGAATATTTGAAATATATATGTGATTTTATTAATCCAGTGTACTTACGGTAACACTGCCTGGGAACAGGGAAAGGGAGAACAGAAGTATCTATGTTGGAAATTCCTGTAACTGTTTTAACAAGTGGATAAGATTAAGTTATAATTAGCATATTCTTTGTTTGAATGCAAATGCTTTTTCTAAAGCTCCTCATTCTTAACTAGGCTAACACTTCCCTTCTTTCCACAGTAATTTGCTTGCCAAATCCTCTCTGTACTATTACAGAAAATCCTATTATAAATGTTCTATGAAACACACTTTTGTCAAGCCGACTCTAGTCCACAGCAGCAAGGTTTGTGACCCTGCTAGGAAGGCCCTCCCAGACCTGACTCAGCTTCAGTAAAGCCTGAGAGACCTTTTGTCATGCCACAGTCATGCTTCTGGGGGAACTGGCTGAGTTTAGCAAATCTGAGGAGTTTCTATTTGGGTTACAGAATATATTCCTCAGGTTTGTGTTGCCAGAAAGTAGCATAGGGCCTATCACATAGTAGGTGCTCAAGGAATGGTTGTTAAAGGAAGAAAAATTGACAGAGGGATTTAATAAATGTCAAACATTGAGAAGGAGCTGCTTTTTCTTCCATTTTGTCATCCTGCTTTGTAGTTGATAAAACTCCAGAAAATGGAACAAAACCCTTCCATCTGTTTCTCATGGGCAAATCCTCTGGCCATTCACACATACAGAATAATAATGTGCAATTTTCTCCATAGATTGGGAGAAAGAGAGAATTGCTAACCTAAGATAAATTGTGTCATTGGCAACTTGAATTTCAATTATTTACTCTGTCATAGAGTATAAAGTAACCTTAATGCTACCAAGCCCTCTCAAACATCTTCTCCAAGAAAACCTTTCTCTGAAACTTGCAACCTACAGAAAAATCATCATGAACTACTTAGGAGTTAGGATGGACTACTGGTTGACAACAGAGCATGAGAAATGAAGAATCAAATAGCATTTAATTTTTTTATTTGTTATTTTACTACCAAAATGTGTGGCATCTTCACAAATTACTTCCCCTACAGTTACCTGAAATCTTCAATCCCTGTGAACCTGCCTGTCTCTTCCTACATGTTGAGACTGTCATCTCTGTGCCTATTTTTGGTTTTGTTTTTATTGCAACACAACAGATATTTACAAAAGTAGTAGCTCATGAATGTGCAGATTAATGAATTTTCAGAAAGCAAAGACATTATGTGAACACCAGGGCCAAATAAATTAAAATAAAACACTACCAGAATCTCCACGAGCTGTTTCTTTTGCCCCCTCTCAGGCCCTACATCTCCTCCCCAAAGGCAAGTATAACCACTAGCTTCATTGAACCACCATAAATTTTGCCTCTTGCATGGTTATATAAATATATGTATGGATATAAATACACACACATGGTATAACATATTCTCTTATGTGCCTGATATCTTCTGCTTAAAATTATACATGTGAGATTTATCTATGCTGTAGCACTTCGTGTCAGTTGATTAGTTTCTTTTTTATATGATGTTTCAGATTTGAATATTCCACAGCATTCCACAATTACTCTGTTGATAGACATTTGAGTTGGTTGAAGCTTTGGGTCTAATGAATTGTGCCGATACAAACATTGCATCTGTTATTGCTTATGGTACTCCTTAGTTTTGTTCTTCTCTCCTCCCCAGTTCTTCCCTAAAACTTTTGAATTCCTAACTCAGATTTACCAACTCTGGTTGTTAGGTGAAGCTTTCCATTCCTTGAAACCTCCTTTTATACCTCATACATCACCAAACAGTCCTGTATGTTAATACTATTTATACATTTGAATGATTTCCTTCTATTATATTGTAAACTCCTGAGGATAAGAAACTTCTGATTCACTTTTTAAAAAATAGTGTCTTGCTTATATAAAAAATTAAAGTTTAGATAGTGAATAAATGAATGACTTAGCAAAATCTCCCTCTAATGTATAAGAAGTTATACCAATTTGGTTGAATATGCTCCATTTTGGTGGGGAGCTAACTGCAAAAAGACCTCTGGCCACAGTTAAAGATGGACTTCTATTTTCCAATTGTATTTTTTTTTTTGTACCAGGGATTGAACTTGGGACCTTGCACTTGCAAGGCAGGCAGTGGCGCCACTGAGCTAAATCCCCAGCCCTGGACTTCTATTTTCTACTCAGTAAGATTATTATAATGCTTATAATAGCTAAAATTAATTTTTAAAAGTCAGGAAATATACTCTTGGATGGAAAATCCATAAATGATCTCCTTTGCCACTCTGTATAGATCCTCGGCTGTATCGTTCAAAAGGATTCCTGTGCTTGGTATGATTTCCAGAAATAATTATTTTATACTTATGATGTGCCAGGCACCAGGCTTGACTCGCAATATATTCTCTATTTCATGTATCAGCAGGAAAAAAAATGAGATCATTCTTACTATGGAGTGATTTTGAATTCCTCTGTATAACCATGATTTAGTTCCAATAGCTTCTTTTCCACAAAGAAGGTCAGGACATATTATGCTGCACAGAATTAATTAAGATCAAGAGGCAAAGAGATAGAAAAACAGTAGAAGAGAAAATGTTGGTGTTTAGGGGATGCTAATCACTCACCACTCTCTGTTTCGGCTTCTAAACAATTAAGAGCAGATAAGGAGCCAAATAGCAATTGGAATATTAGCTTTTTAATTGGTTTGGCTGAATTGGTGAACATGACAGAACCTTCTGTGTCTCGCTACAAATGATTGCACCCCCTCCCGATATGAAGTGAAACGAGATGAGCAGGCTGCCTTACAAGTATGGAATCCAGCCACCACTCAGGGTCAGAAAGCAGACACAAGCCCGCTTCACTCAAGGCCAGACTAGAAACAAGGAATATGGAGAGAAACAGGGTAGAGCTTGTTTTAAATTTTTATGTTGTTACTTGTTTTGTTTTGGGACTGTCAGCACATACCCAAACTCAGTAATCTTATAATCATTTCTCTGGTAATCATGTTGAAGAAGGAGCAAGAGGGGAGGGAAGGGAGAAAGATCTCATCCAAGAACCTCTCCTTTCTGGAGAGTGAAAGAGACCTTGTGCTCTGTACAACTGGAGAGTTATGCTATGTGGATATTACTAAGGTTTACCTTAGGGCAGCTGTAGTGACTCACACTGCACTTTGGTCCTTTGGAGCTGAGGAGAATTGCAGCTGAACATAGGGACAAAGACTCGATGGAGCCCTGACCCTATCTTTAGAAGTTGTTCTCCTTTCAAGATCTTGGCATTCTGGGTCTGTAATGACCTCGGCAGCCAGAGGGATCTCTGAAACGTCTTCACGGTCATTCCTCCATTGTCCTGATGAATAGCCTTTGGGTTCCTTCTACTCATATCGATTCTATTATCAAATGATCTTTGTCCACATTGCAGTTGTTTTCCAAACTTCTCTCTCATTCTTTACAACATGGGCCAGGTTGAGAATTTTCTAAGTGTTTACCTTTTGATCAGAAATTCTATTTTATTTTTCGTTACTTATATTCTGCTATAGGAAAAGTCGAGAGTGGGTGTGCCACACCTTCAGCACTCTGCTGAGATATTTCTTGGCAAATACCCTATCTCATTGCTCATAAAGTTCTCCTTCCACAAAACAATAGAACACAAACATAATTCATCCCCGTGCTTTAGCCACTTTATAACAGAGCGACCTGTCACCTGCTTTTTGGTTACATGATCCTCATTTTCATCTGAGACATCATCAGAATGCCCATGGCTACCCTTGTTCCTACTAACATTCTGATTTTGATGTCTGATTGTGGTGTCTAAGAACACTGAGGCTTTCTCCACAGCTCTCTTCTTCTGTACCCAGCCCCGAACTATTTCTGGCCCATCACAATAATACAGGCTTAGTCTAGCCTGATCCTACAAACTCTTCCAGTCCCTGCCCATTTCTGGGTTTCAAAGCTGCTTCTGCATTTCCAGGTACTTGTTATAGGAGTCACACTACTTCTCAGTAATGATTTCTGTCTTAGTCGATTCTGGCTGCTCTTAAAGTAAACTTTAGACTGGATAATTTACAAATAACAGAAATTTATTTCTTACATTTCTTGTAGCTAATAAATCTGAAGTCAAGATGCCGGTAGATTTAGTGTCTTGTGAAGGCCTGGACTCCTCTTAGATGATACTTTCTTCATTGTCACGTGGGTTAAGGGGAGAGAAGCTGGCTGCCATCTCTTTGGTAAGGACATCAATCCCATTCATCAGGATGAATCCCTCATGACTTAATCACCTCCCCAAACCCACATTTTTGTCCTATCATATTGAGGATTAAGTTTTCATTTATGATTTTGGGGGGACATCAGTGTTAAACCATAGCATTAATTTATGTGTCTCAAATTTAAAGTTCAGGGCTTAATTTTTTTTTTTTTTGCTTTTGTATTTTAAGCAGAAAACATAACCATCAAGGACATTTTGAAATACAGAGCACTTTCTAATTAGTTACTGATGAAAAAATATCCTTGAGAAAAGAAAATCAGGATTCTGGGAAGATGGCATAGTAAGAAACACTAGGATGTGTCTCACGTTGAGATAACGGGTTACACTGGAAGAATGGATCTGGTGTAATTATTTTGGAACTATGGAGTCTATTGAAGGCTTGTAACACCCAAAGAAAGGCTTAGACCTAACTTTGTGGTTAATCCTGGTCAATTTTAACACTTAGTACAGTAGCAGCTATTCACCTCCCATCCAGGCCCATGGGAGCTTGATATTGTACACCTTTCTAGAGAAGCCTGAATTAGCTTTTGGGAGGCAGGGTGTACAAAACTACACTGTTTTCCAAATATCAAGGATTTATGTTATGATTATTGGTTCCTGCTTTTGATCACAGCGGTGTTGACAAAGAGGCAGACAGCCTTGGTTGTACCTCTCTCCTTGTGGCAAGCCCCACCCTCTCTGGCTGAGTGACCTTTAAGAGGACTTACAAAACAGACTGCCTTCAATCTCCACCTTTAATTTCTTTTCCTCCTTTGGTCGCCACACTTTAAGGAGTAGGACAATCAAAAGCAATTTAATGAACAGGGGAAATTAGAAAGTGACCACACATGCCTGGTGAAGCCAAAGGCTCAGAAAACCTTGAGTTTCTGCTGTAAATTGACCTTATCACAGTGACAGCTTACAGCAGTAAAAAACCAAGCTATCCACAAAATCAACCAGCAAGAACCCAGGAAACTGAAGTGGGGAGGATTTTATTTCTAGAGCTATTACATCACTGACTCAAATGTTCAGTTTTCAGAAAATCATGAGGCATACAAAGAAACAATATATAGACTATTTAAAAGAAAAAAAAATCAACAGATATTACCCCTGAAAAAGACCTAATGAAAGATCTATTAGGTGAAGAATTTAAAGCAACTGTGTTAAAGATGCCCAAAGAACTAGTAGAAGTATAGGAAGCCAAGAAAGTGGTATATAAACAAAATAGAAGTATTAGTAAAAAATGTAAAAACCTAAAAAAGAAATAAAAAAGGAAACTCTGGAGTGAAAAATACAATAATAAAAATAGAAAAATCACTACCTAGAGGGATTCAAAAGCAATTTGGAATATACAAAAAGGAGAATCATTGAACTTGATGATAATACAGTCGAAGTGATTGAGCCTGAGAAACAGAAAGAAAAATGTTAAAGAGAGCTTAACTGATCCATGGGACACCATCAAGAAGACCAATCTATGCATTATGGAAGTTTCAAAGAGAAGAGTGAAGGAGGTTGAGAAAATATTTGAAGAAATATTACTGAAAACTTTACACATTTGATGAAAGAGATAAATTAAAACACCCAAGAAGCTCAAGAAACTCCAGAAAAGATGAACCTAAAGATACTCACAGAGACAAATTATAATCACATTTTAGAGAGGAAATGAATCTTCAAAGCAGCTTAGAGAATTAATTTATCGCAACAAGTGATCCTTAATAAAATCACCAACAAAATTTTTATAAGAAACTTTTTGAAGACAGAAAGCAGCAGTCTTACACAGTCAAAATAGTAAAATTAAAAAAACTTGACACTCAAGAAACCTTTATCTAGCAAAAATGTCCTTAACAAACGTGATAGAAATGATGACATTCCAAAATAACCAGAAGCTTGTGAAGTTTGACACTGATAGACCTATCTGGTCTACCAAAAAATTGTCAACGAAGTTTACAAATTTTCTACCCCAAAAGTTGTCAAATGACCAAAAAGCTGGTGAAGTTTGGCACTGATAGACTTACCTGCTCTACCAAAAAATTGTCAAGGAAGTTTTGTTGGTGAAATGAAAGGACACTAGACAGTAACTTGAAGCCAAATAAAGAAATAAAAATCCCAATAAAGGCAAAAACATGGACAGTTATAAAAGCTAGTATCATTGTAATAATACTCTGTGCCTGTTTTCTTTTTCCTATGTTTTATAAGATTAAGATTAAAAAATGCCTATTAGCTTAAAATGTAATATTTTTGTAACTTTGATTTGTAAAATTTATCATCTGAATGATTTAAGAAATGAATGCATTTAAAATAATTATTAATTTACATTTTTAGGACATAATGCATAAAGATGTAATTTTATGATATCAATAGCTGAAAGGCATCAGTAAAAAGCTGTAAAGTATTCCTGTAAGTTAAACTGACATAAATTCAAATTAGAGATTTTATAACTTTAGGATATTAAATATAATCCTCATTGTAGCCAAAAATAAAGTACTTATAGAATGAGGGATGAAAAGGGAATTAAGTTATATTATATACACGTATCAACTCCCCAAAGGAATGTGAATACTATGTACTATGAACATGTACTAATAAAAAAAGAATGTACATCTCGGCTAGAGCATGACTTAGAATTCATTCTCTCTTGGTAATCCAGGGTCATTTTGAGATTTCTTTCCTTTTATTCAGCCATTTCTGCAATGTTTTCAGCTTTCACTAGCAAAGATGTGCATGCATGTATAAATTAGTTTTACTGGTATGCACATGTAATTCATACACTATAAAGTTTATCCATATAATGTGTATAATTTAGTGGATTTTAGTATATTCTGGGTTATGAAACATCACTACTCTTTAAATTCAGAATAGTTTCATCAATTTAAAAAGAAACCCCTGTGACCATTAGCAGTCATAATCCATTTGTCCCCTCCTCCCCACCACTGCCAGGAAGGTAACCAGTAATCTACTTTCTGTCGCTAGAGATTTGTCTAATCAAATAAAAAGAATGATATAATATATGCTCTTCAGTACTTTGATGACTGTCTCCTCTCACATAGCATAAGTTTTTCAAGGTTCATCCATGTTATACCATGTATCAGGATTTCATTCCTTTTTATTGACAAATAACGTCCCATTGCATGGATGTAGAACAACTTGTTTATCCCTGGGTCAACTGATGTGCACTTGCATTGCTTTCCCTTTGTGGTTATCATAAGCAATGCTGATATAAATATTCATGTATGAGTTTTGTGTGGAAATATGTTTTCATTTCTCTAGGGCAGATGTCCAATGTATAGGTATTATATGTTACCTGTGTATTAGGAATGTAATTGTAATAACTCATTTATTATTTTGAAGAACTGAAAAACTGTTTTCCAAAGTGGTGATATCATTTGCATTCTACTAACAGTCTATTAGGGCTCTAAATTTTTTTTCTGTACTTTAATAAATGTTTGTTGTCTTTTAAAAAAATTTAGCCATCCTAGTCTGTGCGAAGTATCATCTTATTATAGTTTTGATTTAATTTTACAAATTACTAATGGAGTTAAGTATATTTTTATGTACCTATTAGCCATTTGTTTATCTTTTTGAAATCTCTAAATTCTTTGCTCATTTGTAAAATCAGGTTGTTTCTCTTTATATTGTAGAGTTGTATGAGTTAGTTATATTTTCTGGATATAAATCCCCTTTTTGTCATGTGATTTGCAGCTATTGTCTCCCGTTCTATGAGTTGTATTTTTACTTTCTTGATGGTATTCTTTGAAGTACAAAGTTATTGTTTTCCAAGGGAAATTTACTGTTTTTTCCCTTTATTTGCTTGCGTCTTTAACTGGCCTCTAACTTTTGATCTCTTTCTCAGAGGATAAAAGCTGTCAGCTCTTCATGCTTTATTCAAGAAAATACCTAAGGGACTTATGTGAAGTCTACAGGCTTATTTGGAAGGTATTCAGAGTTCATTTCCTCCTTAAGTAAAAGATAATTCTTAGTTACACCAAAGAACATTCTTTAAGAGACTTTAAACTAACTCAGTAGTGATCGTAGTTTTTGATGCTGTCAGAGTCAGACTAAAATAATCTCTAATTTATCAATATATAATTCTAAATGAAAACACAATTAAGTTAGATATTTCTGAGGCCCAAGAAAGTTGGATTCTATATCATATGGACGGGTAGCCCTCCAATGGCCAAAAGGTCTGATGCTAGCCAAGACAGCAGATCCACGTTTATATTCAAGAAGGAAAGTAAATAGAGGGCACAATGAACTTCATGCACAATGTATCCTAATATTTACTGAGCCATGCTACTTCTCAGATTCTCACTATTTTAAATATTTTAAAATTATTGCAATCTTCAATTAAAACAAATGTTACAACACATTGAGTTGTGCATTATGATCTCTATTACTCAGATAAAGAAAATGAGACTCAGTGCTTTAAAGTGACTATAAAGTGGTGGAAGCAGAATTGGAACTCTAATGTGTTTGAAGACAAGAATCAAGCTCTTTCGTAGATCAGGAACATATTATATCTAATAGTAGCTTCAATCAGCATAGTCATTTATTTACAAATAGGTGCAACCTTCTATTTGAAAGGTAATTAGATACTTAGGTTGCCTCTACCTAGGGAAATCTGAGTACTGGGAGCTATGAATCTCATGAATCTAAAGGCAGACAGAGGCAGCCATGCAAACCACGAGGGAAACTCCTGTCTCAGATTGACAGCATTGTAGAAGGGTCTGGCATGGATCAGCAAAATAACACATACACATAATTTTAATTTGTAAATTAACTATATTTAAGTACAACTTACATAAAGTGAAACAACTTTCAATGTGTACATCCTTCCTTGGGTTTAAACAAATATATACACTTCTAAAACCATCATAGTCAAAACATAGAATCTCTCCACCAACCTGAGTGCAACCTTTGTGCCACTTTGAAATTTATACATCTCCGTCCAGAGACAGTCATTGATCTGCTTTTTGTCACAACATGTTAGTTTTGTCTGCTCCAGAATTTCATATAAATGGAAATGTAAAGTAGGTACCTCTTTGTGTCTGGGTTTTTATATAGCCAAATATTTTTGATATTCATCCATGTTATTGTGTGCATCAGTAAACAATCCATTAAAATGGCTATGCAATGTTCTTTAAAAAGAACATCCCAGAGTTTTTTTGTTTCTCTAATTTGCCATCTAACCAAATGTTGGACATTTAGATTTTTCCATTTTGGTTATTATGAATAAAGTAGCTATGCACATTTGTGTAGTCATTTCTACATATATGTTTTCATTTCTCTTTTTTCTTTTTTTCTCATTTCCCTTGAGTAAATCTCTAGAAGGAATTGTTGAGTCATAGAGTAGATATACTTTTAACTTTATGTGAAACTACCAATATGTTTTCTGAAGTGGCTATTCCATTTTACTGTACTCACAGCCATGTGTGAAGGTTTCAGTTGCTTCATATCCTCACCAATATTTAGAATGCTAAATATTATAATTTGTAATTTTAGTATACCTACTGGAAAAAATAGTATTCCGTCATGGTTTTAATTTCTATTTTCTTGAAAATGTACGATGCAAAACATTTTTTCATGTGTTATTAGCCATTCATATACACACATATAATATACACATATATGTGTACATATATAGATACACATAATGAAATGTCTTTTTGCTTTTGGTCAACATATTTTTAATCAGATGTCTTCTAATTATTGAGAGTAAGTATTCTTTATGCATTATGTATACAACTCTTTTCTCAGATTTATGTATTGTTAGATATTTTCATCCAGCCTTTGGCTTACCTTTTCATTTTATTAATGCTGTCATTTGAAGATCAGAATGAAAATGAAAATCTGTATAATTGGCTCAATAGATGCAATTGTTCCCAAATTGAAATGGCTAGAGGTTTTAAAATTTTATTATTTTATTTTCTATTATTTCTTGTTTATTATTGATTGCATTAACTTTTACAAAGAAGTATTTTCTTAATGTATTTGGTTTGCTGTAACAGAATACCGTATATTTTAATTGAGTGGCTTATACATAACAAATTTAATTCTTACAGTTCTGGACGCTGAAAATTCTAAGATCAAATCAATGGCAGATTTGGTGTCTTCTTTCTGGCTTATTGAAGGCTTTTTCCTGTGCACAGCGTATGAGCTAGTTCTATGGGGATCTTTTGAAGGGCACTAGTCACATTCTTCAAGATGGTATCCATAGGACCTAATCACTTTTCAAGATCTTAACTCATCGCCATTTGTGGGGTTTGGTGGGGTAAGACTTCAGCTTCTGAACTTCAGAAGGCTCATACATTCAGACAAAATTGCAATTATCATTTTCTTCTTTCTAATTACTTTAGGTATTGCTTGTTCTCTTTTTCTAGCTCCTTAAGCTGAAAACTCAGATCATTGATATAATCTTTCTTTTCTAATATAAATGTTGAAAAGTATAATTTTCCCTAGAGGGAGTATTTTAGGTCTTTCTCACAAATTTTGGTATGTTGTCTTTAAACTTTTATTCATTTCAAATAGTTTAAAACATTTCTTATGACCTATTTTTAAAATCAGGAGTTATTTCAACATGTTTTATTTAATCGCCAAATATTTAGAGATTTTCTAGGTGTAAATTTACTAGTGAATTTTAAATTTAATTTGATTTTACTCTGAGAACCTATTCTCCATGAATTAAAACCTTTCAATTTTTAAAATTTTATGAACTACCATAATGTCTATTTTGCTAGGTAATTCTCCTGAAATTTAAAACAATGTGTATTCTTATATTGAGGACAAAATGGTCTATAATCATTAATAGTTCAAGTTACTTGATAAGGTTGTGTTTCATGTGCTTGGTGATTTTTGTCTTCTTTTCTATTAATTGTTCAGATGAGTCTTGGAAAACAACCTTATGGTTTCATCTATTATTCTTTTCAATTTGGCTAGTTTTAAAGCATATTTTGAAGCATAATTATTAGTGCATACATACCAAGGAATGGTAGATCTTCTTTATTATTTATTGCTCTGTTTTTTCCCACTTTTTTAAGTTTTTGGTTTTTATTTAGTACTTGTTTACATTACACAATGATTGCATTCCTGTGGGGAGTTGGTACATGCATGTGACACAGCTCAGTTTTTATTTGATGCCCTTTCCCTCTCTTCTCCTACTCCATCTCTTGGTCCTCTTCCCATTTGAAAAGATCTAGCTCCCTTAGTCCTATTATCTTTTATTTTGCTCTTTATTTGAATGTTGGGTTTCTCATATAAGATAAATTGTGATATTTAAACTTGCATGTCTTATTTATTTCACTGAACATTATGGTCTCAAGGTGCTTCCATTTTCCTTCAAATGACTCAAATTTATCCTTTGTTAATGGCAGAGTGATACTCTATTGTGTATAAATACCACATTTTCTGTATTCATTCATCTGCTGATGGACATATAGGTTGCTTCTATTAGCTATTATTGAATTGTGCTGCTATAAACATGGGTATGCATAGGATATCTTTAATTCTTTTTGTAATATGATATTTTTAATTCTTTTGAGATATACTGAAGTATTTATTCTTTTGAGCTTGGAGATATAATTTATAATCCTACTCACCAGCCCAGAGGATAGGGCTTTTGGGCCACCTTCTGTCCCACCGCTCCTGGCCCAGAGGAAAGGGGCTTCCTGGCCACCATCCCTCAAAATGCTCCCAGCCCACAGGAAAGGGCTTTTGGGCCACCAACCCTACCACTGCTCCCGGACCCTGTCCCACCTCTCCCAGCTTAGAGGAGGTAATCTGTGCAGGCACCAGCCCCCCCCACCCCGAAGGTGAAATGAGAAAACACGTAAATAAGTCTCAAAACCAGACTTCCAGATCATCTACAGCAACCCCAAAGGGAAATGAGATGGAACCCTCTGATACTCAACCACCTGGACCCACTGAACTGGCAACAAAAGGAGATCTGGAAAAAATGAAATCAGAAATAATTTCTCAGATAA